>OZ008360.1:8133075-8379127 GCA_963931975.1 Cataclysta lemnata
ATCCCGAGTCAATACACTGTCAAGTGGTGGACAGAGATTTTGTCCACGTTCCGTGCTAGGCCTACAGGCTGTTGTATCTCATGAACCGTAATAGACAGTTGAAGCGGTTTTTTATAGATGATGGTACGGAACCCTTCCTGCGCATGAGTGTAAGAAATATTTATTTATTACTTTTGTCTCAAAGTTAAAGTCAAAATTCATTTATTCATATCTGGTATGATAACAATACACTTAAGAATCGTCAAGACGCTAGATACCGAAAACCCGTGTGTCCAAGAAAAAAATAGGGGAGTGCGCAGCATGCCTCAGTCTGTAATGATAGGTCTCCAAACCCGCCCACGCCCCGATCCGCAACGAAGCGCCGACCCGGCCGCGTTCAATACCAAGATGGTACTAAACGCATCAGGGCCCAACGCTCCGCTAGCAGAACGGCACGCAAGTAGGCTGTACAGAAACCCACCATTGTCAACGAGTTATGACATTGCAGGTACATTGTAAATTATGCACCAAATACAATCCCACAACTCGCCAATCACATAAACCGAAACATCTATACAGATTCTCAGCTTTTGGGCCGGTGTTTATGCCACTAACAGGTGCTTACCAAGTATTTACTTGGCATGTACAAAAGTGTGGATGATTACAATGAACTATAAACATCCGCTGAACTGACCTGTTCTTGTCCGTGGAGATGCCATGGTTGAGGACCAGCTGCTCCAGCATCTGCAGTCTGGAGAGGGCGAGTCGAGGGTGCATAGAGGCAGGTACTGGCCGAACTAGCTGCTGCGGTATCATGTGCACGCTCCTGGGGAACCCATGAAAATACCATAAACCATCTTTATCACTTTCTTCTTTTTTTTCGTCTTTCTTCCTTGTTACTGGAGTCACGCAATATATTCCCTATTTTTTATGCTAGCCAGGGATTTCATCATATCCCTTAGGGATTTGATCCGTATTTTTTTTATCATTTGTCCTGCGTCATACCGCGGGCTTCAAGCCAGAGGCGAAAGCGTATAAGCAAATCCCTACTGTTCAGCAGACAAAAAAAACTTAATAACAGTATCCCCAGTGTAGCCTAGCCACATAATCAAAAAAATATTGCATATGTCTATGAATCGGTTTTTATGTTTAATGTGAAATGATTAATGTTTTTACAATTCGCAAACCTCGATCTAAATAGAGTCAACTCAAAGAGCACTTTCTTCAGAAATCGCGAAATACTGATTACAGTGTCCCTGTACACTGCAGGAGTTTTCTGAATAGATATATGCTTGACATTGAATTGTATCGAATAGTGGAAATTTTTTAAAATCTGTTATATTGCTCGATAGGTAGTGATTTAAGCAAAGCGGTGGTGAGCATAAGTCAAAAGGGAAGTTTTTGAGTTCCCTTTAGATCTGGGTGTCCGAATTATTCTTGAAACATTGTAATATAACATGCCGTGTGGTGACGGCAGAGTAGAATACAAATCTCTCCCGTGGGTGTCGTACAAGGCGACTAAGGATAAATCAGCGATGAGGAATGGGCAGCAGCGTTCTTCTTATATCACCTAGCAATAGTACTGCGAAGATTTTGGTGGTTAGAAAAAGAATTTCGAAAAATTATGATCTTGAGGCATTGAACTACTATTACTAGCGTATTGAGGCGGGAATCGAACCCGCGTCCGCTGCTATCCGGGCAGGTGCCTGACCGCTCGGTCTCCTAAGACACTAACTAACTTGTCGAAATTCTTAGGTTAGAAGAATTTCATAATAAAGATCATAATTTTTTCTAACCACCAAAATCTTTTTACTAATTTTTCTAACATTTATGTAATGTTAAAATTAAAATCGAATAATAGTACTCCGACTTTTGTGCCCGATAAATGGCAATAGGCTCGCCACCTATTACATGGGACCGAAGATAATTAGCGATGCGTGGATGCTAGTTCACCTCTGCCTACCCCTTCGAGGATATATCTAGTTTTTTTTTAAACGCCCCTCTAGCTAGAAGCCCTTGCTATGTATTGTCATCGCACCTGACGGGCGGGCAGTCCGCCACGGTGAGCACGGTGTGCTGGGCGGTGGAGTAGACGCGGGGCGCGGGATCCCCACACGCCCTCAGCAGTTCCGGCACCAGCTTCTCCAGGCAACGGGTCACTTCGGCCGCGCACACCCTGCATGGACCACCACATACACACTGACCACCATAGACAAGTACGCTGGACTGAATCTTCTTCTTCTTCCTGCGCTGTTCCCAGTCTATCTGGGGTCGGCGCAGTACGTTTCCTATTCCATTCATATGTCAGACGTCATCAAGCCATCCACTCCCTTTTGATTCATATCATCCATCCCACCGTAAAGGTGCTAGTGATGAATGAATGTATAGAAAAGAGACGGAACGGACCATGTCGAGAGACCCATGAACGGAGAGAGTGATTAGAATGACAACATTCCAATCCATACTGCTCAAGGTTTTGGCTTAGGTTTTACAGCCGGTCGCCTGCCTGACACCAACCCTCCTTGGGTACGCTGGACCGAATACGTCTACTAAAATGACAAATGTTTCTTGTGCCGATTTCAAGCGCCCCTCAAGCGGCACGGGTACACAATTTGACGTTTGTTGCTTGTGTTTGACATTACAAATGCCTCTCCAATATTAGTTTCGTTGACGTTTACCTTCGTACATCAGTGCCATCAGCGTCAAGATGGCGATAATCAAATTGGCTTCGTTTTTTGGACGACAACCGTACGTGTATAATAGAGGTCAGTGACCTCATACAATACCCGGCACATAAGTTGACCTATGCGCAGCGCAGAAAAACGTTTTCAGGTATTAATTGAGGTTCTGTATGAGTCTGTAGCCATAGCAACGTAGGGATACCGGCTTCTGCGCGTTCAAACTCAAGTTCAAACTGAAGTGAAACTAAATTTTTGTAACGAGTTTCATCATCACCAGCCCTTTAATGTCCCCCCTGCTGGGGCACAGGCCTTCCCTAGGGATGGAAGAGTATATTGAGAATGGCCCATAACCCACCACCCTGACCCAGTGCGGGTTGGTGGGTCGGGACCAACGGCTTGACGTGGCTTCCGAAGCACGGAGGAACTCGACATAATAGATTGTGGTCACCATAGCATAGAGCATTGTTTAGTTCACGCAATCGCAGCGAGCTCTTCCCATTGCGCTAGCGAGCTCCGCTAGCTTTTAGAGTTCACGTTCCCGCTAAATGACATTAGGCCCGCCCCCTATTATGTGAAACCTGAAATAAGCTTACGAAACGCTGGTATTAAAACACCCCTTAGGGTAGAAAGGCGTGATTTATTTATGAAAATTATGCTTTTTATGTAAACTTTAATTAGGTTACGATGGGACGTACTGGCATGTCTTTTAAAGCCCCTAAATTAGCATTCACCGTGGGGGTGTCCAGTCCATAGTGTGGTGTGTGGAGAGGGGCGTCAGTAGCAACACCTGGGACGTGTGACCCTTTAGGTTAAGAGATTAAAAAAATATGAATAAATGAACGTACCTGTCGGGCACAAACTCCTTGAAGAGCACCCTCACAACCTCGTTGGTCTGGCTGTACACAGAGAACACCTTGTCTCTGAGAGTCCTTTGTAGCAACATGGCGGCGGCTCTGGCCGTCTTGTTGGGCGAGGTCTTGCTGCTGCCGTTGGTGGGAGACGTCAGCTCGGCGCGGAGGCGGGCCAGGCCTTCCTCCTTGTCCAAGTAGTTCTTGGAGTAGAACTTTTCTACCTGATCGAGGAGAGCTGTTTAATACGCGAATAATCTTCGAAATAATAGAAAAAATAAGTAAAATAGATCAGATAAAGTTCCAAAGTCAAGTCTTCGAATTTCGGGCGACGGGTTCGACGCGAGTACCCACATTAAGACATTTTTTCAAACTTTTTCGGACCTATTTTCATTTTGAATATATTTTAACAAACATTGATTTATATAATGTTCTAGTATTTTATATTTTTTCCACGCTGTCATCTCGGTCAAGGTATGCATCTTAATGTGTATCAGATGATGGTACGTTTGTACAAATTCTTCTAGTATTTACATATAGGTATATTTTTTCTAAACTGCCATACATACATACATACATAAATCACGCCTATATCCCCGAAGGGGTAGGCAGAGGTGAACTAGCACCCACGTTTCGCCAGTTATGTTAGGTCCCATGTAATAGGTGGCGAGCCTATTGCCATTTATCGGGCACAAAAGTCGCAATAGGTACATAGCTAGATGGTATAAGAGGAACGCTGCTGCCCATTCCTCATCACTGATTTATCCTTAGTCGTCTTGTACGACATCCACGGGAGAGATTTGGGGTGGAGACAATTATATTCTACTCTGCCGTCACCACACGGCTGCCCTATTTTTAGTAAATCAAATCAAAACTCGTATACATAATATCTAGATGATTACAATACACTTATGAATCGTCAAGACGCTTAAACACCGAAAACCTGCGTGTTCAACATGTGTTTACATTTGGCCATGTTTTGGTTCAATTTAATTCAATTTCAATTTAGTTTTTTAGTTACAGAACCAAAATCGGATATCAACAACTTAGATGAAACAGAATGATACATAACTAAAGACAATTGAAAGTAATTCGACAGTCAATTTATTTACTTACCAGCGGGTATCCAAATATGAGTATAGGGAGAGCCGCTTGTTTGCGCTCTCGCTCGTTGAGCTTATGAGGGTGTTGGCGGACTGGAGCGCTACTCCCGCTGGTCTCTTCTTCTCTTGCCTCCCGCGCCTCGCGTAGGTATTCGTTCGTGTGGGAGCTAGTTGCAATATGACAGACAAAGTATATTGGTACCGAATGTGTGTTGATATCTATACTAATATTATAAAGTTGAACAGTTTGTTTTGTTGTTTGGTTAAACGCGCTAATCTCAGAAACTACTGATTCAATTTGAAAAATTCTTTTTGTGTTGGATAGTCCATCTATCGAGGAAGGAGGAAAATTTTATTGACTCCCCACATGGGCTTAGATTATAATGGCGACCTTGAGGGACAATAATTAAACTGAGTTTTTGACTGTGCTAAAGTATCACAAGCTTTGCCATAATGACCAGTAATAATCTACGTCATAATATTGATTAGTTGATTGATCATAATATCAATATTGATTACATAATATTATACATGACAATGATATTTAACTATGGTAAAAGTATTCACAACAGTTTACTATACGCTAACAGAATTGTAGAAGTTGTTAATTATACCCAGTAAAGTGTTAAGTATGGAAAACATATCAACTATTTAACATAATTATTAAATGAACACTACAAGTTAACAATCGGGGTCTACGATAATAAAATTACTAAACTTTCGTAGCCGTCGTAGCATGCTACGAACTAAGGTACCTACTTTAGTTGGATACTATTTAGAAAATGATTAGTACTCATAATTTTTTATCACTGTTGGGGGTTTTCTTTCGGAGTATTGATTGCTCCTCGATTTGATAATGCTACATTCAAAGGTATGTAAAGCACCATTTTCCAGTAAGATGCCTCCAAAACTTGGATTCCATCAAACTTATAAGCACTCCAACATTTTTTCTTGCTAAAGAAAACTACGATTAATTGTTATACTTTAGCTTTACCCGCATACTCTACTAAGGACAAAGAACTGTAGGATAAAAAGCTACACACCAATTATTATAGTAACTAATAGAATATGAATAATTGATTACTATTTGATTTTCATTTCAACATTATATAAATGTTAGAAAAATTAGTGCAAAGATTTTGGTGGTTAGAAAAAGAATTTCGGCAAGTTAATTAGTATCTTGGGTGGCCGAGCGGTCAGGCACCTGCCCGGATAGCAGCGGACGCGGGTTCGATGCCCGCCTATAGATCATAATTTTTCGAATTTCTTTTTCTAATCACTAAAATCTTTGTAATTGATTACTTATAAAATGAAGTAAGAAAATACCGTATTGGAAGATTTTTTACAAGGGACAACTGAATGGTATTACAGCAGGCTGATTGAGTAACTCTGTTAACAATTCTCAATGGAAATAAATGAATTTGTTGTTTTCAGATTATGTATTTACAATGTAACAGTTTCAGTAGCTAACAGAGTGCGGTGTGAGAGACTGTCAAATACATAATCGCAAAAGCAGCAATTTAATTAATTTCTATCAAGAATGTTTAGAAATATAGTCACGTAATCATACATACCGCACAAGTCTACCAAAAGAATTGCTTACGACGGAATATTTATCACATACCGCTACAATTCCGGTGCAAAAACTAATAACATCTTCCATCTAAGCATCTAAGTTAAAAGGTATGCCCCATTATTATAAAATATGGACTAAAGTTAGTCATAGTGTAAACCTGTTGCTGTCACTTTTATTTGCTGAATGAAAGACAGAGTTAGCATCAGTTTAAACCATGACTTACTTTAATACGTGTTTTATAATAAGGGAGATTGTGTCTAGCCCTTGCATTAGAAGGAGAAAATACAAAAAATTAATCCATCAACACATACGTAATTACCTCCTCTCACTAGTTGCCGTCTTACGGAAACTGGAGTGAATAAAGTGAAGTTTAAAATTGCGTAAAGTAATTGTTGAATGGACGAAAAATTACCAACAACGCGTTAAGGTCCGTTTATATCTACCGACATTGAACGTGTCACGTGTCGTCCCCGACAAAATAATATTCTTCTATGCTGTGTGTATTGACGTACGTATTCATAACAATCGTAACGTGACCGTGCAGTCTGGCGCGCCCAGTGTCGGTAGATATAAACGGACCTATAAAGGAATTTTTGAAAAGTTCTACTTACTGTCTCAATGCTGGTAACAGCCGCTCTTCGTATGCTTCAAACGTGGACCTAGGACCGGCACTTTTGTTTCTTCGTCTTACCAAGGTACCTGAAAATAGTAGGTATTACGCTTTTAATGCATGCTTATTTCGAGCAGGGAATACTTGCTTGATTGAACAGCCTACCTAACGCCATCTAGTTATATTATTTAGAAACAAACCCTTGCTTACACTTGTCTCTTTTAACTTTAAAAACAACAGATGAACATAATAATAATCAATATATAATACTGATACTGACTTCAATAATTACATTCAAATTTTAACTTTTTTACATGATCAGCGACCTAACTCTGCAAGCCGATTGCCATCGTCTTAGTCTACCAGTCACTCTCACTCATTAGGTATGATAGCAACGTTTGAGAGAGATGGCTACACAAAACTGATTCCAATTAATTTAAAGAGTAGCCCCTCAGGTATGAAATCTGTTCCATTTTTATTAATGTTGTTTGAACGACAGCACTATCAAAGTTTAAGGAAAGAGCTAAAAAGTCACTATACAACCTACGGCTATACACATTTAAACACATAAATATTATGTTATATTATTTACCATTAGCAGCATTTGGAGTGATGCTTCTGCGTGGACTGTCTGTCTCTTTCCTCAGGTTTTCCTCCTCCATTCTTCTGGCATCCACTCTGTCTTCTATAACCTGTTGCGGGGGAGGCTCGGGAGATATGGGCTGTATATCTTCTAGCATGTTTTGGATAGGAGATTGCTGGAAATATGTTGACTCTGGTAAATATTTCATTAGGTTAGAAATACATTTTTCTTACACCCGGTGTGAGTATTAACTAGCAAAAAGTAAGTAACACAAGCACTCTTGTGTTATGATAATCGATGATGAAATTTTAACACAAGTAACATAATATTATTATTTTCCTTTTTATTTGATTATTAATATACACTTATAAAAAATAGATCAGAAAATGTTTGAAAAATTATAATCTTGATTAGCCTAAGCAGCCAGTAGTATTTTTCTTTGTGATACCAATAATATTATATTTAAACATATTATATTTTTGTAATACATAACATTTATACATAGAAAAGTGATATAACGACCATTTCGAGAGACCGATTCATCGTCATCCGAGTCAGAGTCGTTGGGATGACAATATTTTTTTTTATTCAGGTTTTTTCGAAATCATTTGATTTTACAAATCTTTGCCAGACAGCAGACACAGACTAACTGCCGCACTCAGAGACGTCAAATAACTTTAATGAGTATTTAATGTCAAAAATTTTCCTTCAAATCTAGACCATAGACCCGGCAAGAATAGCGACTAGTTTTGAATTTTCATTTTTTGACGTTAAGTACTCATTAACGTTATTTGACGTCCCTGAGTGCGGCAGTAAGAGCGCTACATTAAAGTATAAGAGTAACTTTCAAGTAGTATACTCACCATTGGTATTTCAACTGGCTCCTCATCCCCACTCACTAGGCGTTCGTTCTCCGGGTCAGGTGGTATAGGCGAAGGCATGTCTAGGCTGAGCGAGCCAGCCACGACGGACGGCGACAGGTGATGAGAGAAGTCGTATTGTTGCGGCATCGAGGAGTCATTGCGAGTATCGGGCTAGGGAAAGAGTTCTTAATTTATACATACATACATTTATTTATTTTATTTATTTACTTTCCAAAAACACTTGTTTATTACAGACATATATCCAAAACGCCCACAAGGTCAAGTACCACATTTTAAATTAAAAATAATAAACCATAAGCAAAATAAACTATACACGCATAATCAGATCAGAACACAACAAGAACATATCTAGCATTAATAAGTCAAACAAATATTTGTGACATCTTAATAATTAATAAAAATGGAATAATTATACAATCATGTCCAATTTTGAATAATATTTAGTAGAGAATTGTTTATACAATAATTTTTTGTCAATAATTTTAAGTGTCATCCAAAATACAATTAATAAAAATAGAATAATTATATTACAATCAATTAATCACGCCTATATCTCCGAAGGGGTAGGCAGAGGTGAATTAACACTCACTTTTCGCCAATTCGGTAACCTACCCACGGAAGAGATGGGGGGTGGTGACAATTGTATTCTGCACTGCTGTCACGACACGACTAGTAGTCAGGATCGGGCTTATATCCCCCGAATGCCAAAACCTTACTTAAAGTTTGAGTCCCGCCTAACTTTTATGTATTGTCAAATTGACGTTTTTCCATACAAATTCTGACAGGTATTTTTGTTCACTTAATTTTTTAAGTAAATTGGGGTAGCGGTTCTGTATTTGGGGGAATTATAATTATACATACCCCCTAATATTGTAAAGCTGACGAGTTTGCTTGTTTGGTTGTTTAAACGTGCTAATCTTAGAAACTACTAGTTCAAATTGAAAATTCTTTTAGTGTTGGATAGCCCATTTATCGAGAAAGGTTATAGGCTATTTAGTAACCGACATTAACGCGTGCGAAGCCGCGAGCGACCACTAGTGTTAGTTTAAGACGCCGTGCCAACTCACCCCATCGTCCTCGAACAGCCGGCAAAGCTGCGGCTCCTCCTTGACCCCTATCAAAGCGTCACATATCCTGTCCCACCACCCATGGGCTGGACTCCCATGACCCACCTCTGATAATGGCGCTGTGCCAACTCACCCCATCCTCCTCGAACAGCCGGCACAGCTGCGGGTCCTCCTTGACGCCTATCAAAGCGTCACATATCCTGTCCCACCACCCATGGGCTGGACTCCCATGACCCACCTCTGATAATGGCGCTGTGCCAACTCACCCCATCCTCCTCGAACAGCCGGCACAGCTGCGGGTCCTCCTTGACGCCTATCAAAGCGTCACATATCCTGTCCCACCACCCATGGGCTGGACTCCCATGACCCACCTCTGATAATGGCGCTGTGCCAACTCACCCCATCCTCCTCGAACAGCCGGCACAGCTGCGGGTCCTCCTTGACGCCTATCAAAGCGTCGCATATCCGGTCCCTCATGGCCCGCGCTAGTTCGAAGTCGTCCCTTGCCGCGGCGGTGCGCTTGCGCAGGCGCCACCGGCCGATCCTTATGCCGGCGGCGGCTAGCGCGGATCCCGCGGATTTCAGGCGACGGGCGTATTCGAATCGTTCCTCTGGATAGACAGACATATTATTTCAAACTACATTATGAAGTATGCATATAAAGGTGATGGATGTAAATGAGGAATGACGAGTGACAGAAGACAATGGACAAAGAGGTGATATAGACACAATAGACAGGGAAGCTCTTGGAATTCATTAACCTATTAAAACTTGAAATAACCTCAGAAATAAATGAAGATTTGTAATAACATTGTCCTTTAAAGCAGTATTTCAGGAAAGATGTGGAATTCCGAATAACATTTCGATTTACTGGAAGTTCACTGGAGGATGAAACCGTAACTGAACATACTGAATTCAAGGGTGTTTCTAAGATTTCCTTAAAGTAGCCTCCACTAAGGTAGAGTAGAGGAAATCTAGAGCAACCGACAATGCATATGGGTGTCTATAGTATTTGATATGCGATCGGATTCTTTCTTTTTTACCGTCCGAGGCGACTACAAAATTTTATGTGGCCCCCTGATCAGGAAGTGGAATTTCGAAAGTGCCACTTTCTGGTCAGGTGTGGCTAAAAATATACCTATTCATAACTCCGCGCTAAGCTATACTGCATTCAACATAACGAGCTAGTGGAGCGCTTTCTCTGTTAAGCATTTCCGCAAAAAAGACAATTACAATTTACATACATACATACATAAATCACGCCTATATCCCCGAAGGGGCAGAGGCGAACTAGCACCCACGTTTCGCCAGTTATCGCCAGTAGTCCCATGTAATAGGTGGCGAGCCTATTGCCATTTATCGGGCACAAAAGTCGCAGTAGGTACATAGCTAGATGGTATAAGAGGAACACTGCTGCCCATTCCCCATCACTGATTTATCCTTAGTCGCCTTGTACGACACTCACGGGAGAGATTTGGGGTGGTGACAATTGTATTCTACTCTGCCGTCACCACACGGCATTTGCCACAAATGTTTAGAAACGTAAGGCGCGCTTACATTGCGTCGCTTTTGAGTTTGAATTATAGAAGTCTGGCTGTCTTACCAGCAACAGCAGCCTTCTTTTTCTCGTCCAGGCTCCTCACCAGATCCGCGATCTCCGTGTCCACGTACATGACGAACGCCAGGTCGTCGTAGGGCGAGTAGGTGGGCTCCGATTTGGGGGTCGTTGCTGGCACCTTCTCCACGTCTTCCACTTCTTCGCCGAGGACATTGACCGCCATTAGAGCTACCTGTTGAGCAGGGGTGAAATTAGAACGATTATTATGACTAGTGGTCGCCCGCAGCTTCGCTCGCGTTAATGTCGTTTGTTATATAGCCTATTGCCTTCCTCAATAAATGGACTTATCCAACACAAAAATAATTTTGCAATTTGAACCATGTAGTTTCTGAGATTAGCGCGTTTAACCAACCAACAAAACAAACAAACAAACTCTTCAGCTTTATAATATTAGTATAGATAACAAATGGATCATGAACACGTCAAATAACAAGCGCCAAGCTCTCTGTTACTCGCTGTGTGACTTTGAGACTTCTTTTCTGAGAATACATTAACGTCGACTTTCTTTCCGATTCTGTATATATCACTCATGCACCTACTACAAGAGAGCCTATGTGGCTGTGTTCTATATTTACGACAATTTGATTTGTGTCTCTTTTGTATAATTATAATGAATCGATTATCAAAAGAGCATCAAATATGTTTGGAAAATGTGAGAAATGATTTTGATACAAACGTGAAATACATTAAGGCCTTGATTGTGGTTGTTGCTGCTATTGAAATCGACCATGATTGCAATTTGTTATAGTTTCAAGGATTATTGCTTAGTGTACCTGATCAAGCCTTCTATGCTGGCCTGGGAGCGAAGAAATAACGTAGAATAGGCCAGCCCCGACTCATCCCATGGGTGTCGTAAAAGTCGACTAAGGGAGATTGCCCGGTGTAGACCAATAAGCACCTTGGGGCACCCGAATGGTGGAGGGCAAACCAACAACAACAGCATATCCAAAGAGAGTTGGTGTCAGGCAGGCGGCCGGCTGTAAAACCTAAGCCAAAACTTTGAGCAGTATGGATTGGAATGTTGACATTCCAATCACTGATGACGTCTGACTGATATGAATGGAAGAGGAAACATACTGCGCCCACCCCAGATAAACTGGGAACAGGGCAGGGAGAAGAAAGAAGGTTAGTGTACCTGATCATCGTCTGTAGCTGGTGGATGCGGCCCAGATAGTCTTAGCTTTACGAAGCGTGCTATTGTGGGCTCTGGCAGAGCTGCGGACCTGAAATCGAAATGGATGGAAATTCATGAAGGTTTTCTAATGGAGAATATAATTATAATAATCTAAGAATGCTCTAGGGCAATTTTTCTTTAACATACATATTTTAATACATACATAAATCACGCCTATATCCCCGAAGCGGTAGGCAGAGGTGAACTAGCACCCACGTTTCGCCAACTATGTCAAGTCCCTTGTAATAGGTGGCGAGCCTATTGCTATTTATCGGGCACAAAAAGTCGCAGTACATTGCTAGGCGGTATAAGAGTAATGCTGCTGCCCATTCCTCATCACTGATTTATCCTTAGTCGCCTTGTACGACACCCACAGGAGAGATTAGGGGTGGTGACAATTGTATTCTACTCTGCCGTCACCACACAGCTTCTTAGCTTGCTACAGTGACCATGAGTCCATCGAGACAGTAGCGCTGGTGTTCTGTCTGAGCCTAATTCAATACACTCAACGAACTCACCTGAGCTCCCTTGTGCGCGCTTGCGACGTGGGCTTCGCGAGGGTGACCCGCCCCACGCTGGTGTACGTGGCGCCGCATGGTGTCGCCGCGCCCTCGGAGATCAGACCTCCTGACACCAGAACCTCCACGCAAGCCGCTGTAAACCATTAAGATCATAAATTAAGCCTTATTATCACCTAATTATCGCCAAAGGGGTAGGCTGACGCAATGGCATAGCGAGTTGTGCTTGCGATTACGTAAAATAAGCAATGTTCGATAAGACATTACATGGGACCTAATTGGCGAAACGTCGGTGATAAATCAATTTTGCCTACCCTTTGGAAGATAAGCAGGCGTGTAATAAGGAAAATTATAAACATTGATACTCCTATTTCTTGGGACCTAACTTAATTAGCGAACAGTGGGTTTTTATACCTCTGCCTACATCCCACAGGAAATAAATAAGAGTGTTTTTTTGTATGTAGGTATGTATGTAAACATTGCTGCTTCGACACATATTAGCTGGTGGTGCTCCAAAAGTTGCAGCTTGTGTACATTTGTGACGCACGTCAGCCGGAGCAGCAACTCGTGGGGCGGGGCGCCCACGCTGCGCCAGCCCCTCTTGTATGGTCGCTTTGACGACCATACAGTAAGTATGTATGTAAATATTGCTGCTTCGACACCACTGACCTCTATCATACAACTACGCTGGACTGAAGGTTGTCATCAAAAAAATGAAGCCAATTTGACCATCGCCATCTTGGCGCTGATGGCACTGGTGTACGAAGGTGAACGTCCACGGAACTAAAATTAGAGATGCATTTGTAATGTCAAATATCAGCGACAAACGTCAAATTTAGTACCCTTGCCGCTTGATGGGGCGCTTCAAATCGGCACAAGAAACATTTGTCATTTTAGCACACGTATTCAGTCCAGCGTACTTGTGTAATAGAGGTCAGTGTTCGACACTCACGTATGAGCTGGTGATGCGCCAGGAGTTGCAGCTTGTGTACATTTGTGACGCACGTCAGCCGCAGCAGCAGCTCATGGGGCGGGGCGCCCACGCTGCGCCAGCCCCTCGCGGCAGGACCTTGGGAGTTCAGCTCGCATGCTGGGTACGAGCTGTCTTCGCCTGAAAGTGATACAAATGGAAGTCATCGTCATCTTCCTGTTATGTTAGCTCGCATACTGAGTACGAACTGTCTTCGCCTGCAATTGTTAATCAAAGTCGTCGTCATGCCCTGTTCCCAGGTTAAGATGGACGCAAATGGAGTTACTCAAACGAAACTAATCACAAAAACAAATTACTGACGAGGGTCTTGAGCGTCACCGCGCATTCATTGTCATAGAGATTCCGCCCATACATTGCCATGGAGGTTCGGTCATAACGCGAATAGTCCCTAACCTGTTAGTAACGCGTTGGTAACTGATCGCACACCAAGCTAGTTAGCCGAGTTTACCGTATTTTTGTTGTTAAAAAAAATAATCATACTGCTCAAGGTTTTGGCTTAAGTTTTACAGCCGGCCGCCTGCCTGACATCAACCCTCTTTGGATATGCTGTTGTTGTTGATTTGCCCTCCGCCATTCGGGTGCCCCAATGTGCTTATTGGTCTACACTGGGCAATCTCCCTTAGTCGACTTTTACGTCACCCATCGAATGATTTAGGGCTGGCCCATTCTACGTTATTTGTTCGCTCCCAGGCCAGCATGGAAGACCGAAAAATGAACGAACAAGCATTAAATATTAAATTTGCGCTCTCGTGCTGCAACTGACAATTCGAACCCTGCATCAAAGTAAGCAGCTTGTATTGCTTCAATAAAACTGTTATAGTAAAGTGTTTACTTCACGCCCGTCGAGCGAACAGCATAATCCACTAATCCGCCTTTCTAGCTCACTAACTAATGCATCGATATCGACTGGCAGTCAGTCTAGAACCGAGGCCACCACTCAAAGAATTGAATCATCTACGTTTCGATACAGTTGATAACATATCTTCCTACTGCAGTTCTTGAAATGTTCTCAATCTTTTTATCCTAGCATTCTTCCGCGTGAAGAGCGTATCCTCTATATAGTATAAAGGAAATGGACCATTTTTGTATGGACGTTGGACGAAGTGCCGCCCAACATTGAATCATAGTGCATACTATTCCTTAGACTAATACTTGTCTTCAACCCAAAGCGATTCAGGATCTATCCGAGGAGTATGGAGAAAATAACAATCTATTTTATAGATTTTACATTGACGAAAATCATAACCAACTGCTTGTTTTTTAAATAAAAGATGATATAAGACAGTGGAATAAATATTCAATCCATAATTAATTGTGTGTGTTAAAAGGGGGTGTTAATTAACCTCTGCCTACTGCTTCGGGGATATAGGCGTGATTTATGTCATCATCATCATCATCACCATCATCACCAGCCCTTTAATGTCCCCACTGCAGGGGCACGGGCCTTCCCTTTGGATGGAAGAATATAGGGAGATTAACCCACCACGCTGGCCCAGTGCGGGTTGGTGGGTACTAACGACTGCAGATGCAGCCGGGACCAACGGCTTAACGTGCCTTCCGAAGCACGGAGGAACTCGAGATAGTAAATTTTTGGTCACCCATCCACTGACCGGCCTTAGCGAAATTGCTCAGTTTACGCAATCGCAGGCCAAGCGCTCTGTGCCACAGCGCTAGCGAGCTCCTCAATATATTATAGTATATTATGTTATTTATGTATCAATAATTGTTCGTTATATTTATGTAGGCCTCATGAGGCATGAGGCACGAATGTAAATCATTATTATGAGGATGACGGCTGACTTTAATTATCATTAACCGTCATCCTAATCGTCGCCCCAGCCTCACCTCAAAAACCAAACTAGACAAACAACGTGGACACAACTGCCGATTCTTCGCGTAGTGAAACATGGACAGCCATATTGTTTCACGGAATGGAGCCCAAGATTGTTCTCGTCAATGAAAATATGGCAGTGATACACTTTTTTGATTTTTTTTTTTTGAAATACAAAAAATTTTTGAAATCAAGACAGCGCTATACTAAGCCGTCAGTGAGTCATTGAGTCATTTTCGTACAGAGTTTACAAAAAACTTGCTTCGAGTGGGACTAGCGAGGTCAAAACAAGACTTAGAAGGTATAATAAGTGAAATAATATTATTTGATGTAAACGTCAAAAAATATATATATCAAAAGTTGAAGCACCAAAAGAAAAAGCTAATTTTTTAGAGTAACTGGTGGATGTTTATTTTTAAATAATATATTTTTTTTAATAATATATCTTAATAATATCTCTTCATATAAGGAACAAAATAAAAGTATTCCAATATCTGGGCATCATTTGGTCCAATCTGGTCATCTCCTTTAATTTTATATGGGAGAATCACATCCATACATACATAAATCAAGCCTATATCACCAAAACGGTAGGCAGAGGTAATTTAACATTTAACACCCACGTTTTACCAATTAGATAAGTTAGTATTAGTATTAAGATAAGTATTAGGTATTAACTTACTTGCTATAAAGTTATGCCATAATAATATGAAACAACTTTTAGGAACAAAAATATTATTTATTTTTTTCCTATACTCTTCCATCCATAGGGAAATGCCCGGGCTGGTGATGATGAGTTTTCTCAATTAGGATTAGTTCATCATATATTTACAATGCAAACATCGATAGAATGCAAATGCGTTCCAATTATTAGTATTATATATTATAAACAACATTATATAAAAAATAAATTAAAAATTAATATCAACTTAACGACACCCTTAACGCCTTGCAATAAAGTATAATATATTCCCATAACATAATACGGTTCGATAAATTATATCTAGGATCGAATCTAATGCCGTATGGTATTAAAAATAGTAAAGGAGAAATCAATGTAGAAATAATAGTCTAAAAATAAAGAAAAATTGGTCAGAAAACGTTAAAAAAATTATTATCTTGATGCGGGAATTGAACCCGCGTCTTCCGCAATCCGAGCGGCTGCCTACATTGCGAGGGTTACTACGTGAAGTGTAACCTTAGATTACATTAAAGATTAGAATTTTAACAAGTTAACTAACGTCTTGGTTGACCGAGTGGTATAAGCAGCCACCCTGCCGTTTTTCCAACTTTTTCTGACCATTTTTCTATGTAATAACTTTTCTAACATATATATAATGTTCAAATAAAATTCAAAATAATACTTATCTAAAAATAATCTAACACTTACTTGTAGCGTACACGACGTGAAAAGGTATACGTTTTGGCATTTCTTAAGTATCATCACTACCTTTCGACATTTCCACACGAACCAATAAAAAAAACATAACACGAATTATAAAAATAAAACTAATTATTTTATTTTTGTTCACGCCATCATTAATCTATATTACTAATAATGTCATCTTTTTTATGTGACCAGCATTTTTGTATATTGGACGTATTTACTGAGAGATTGCTAGTTTTGCAATGAGAGAAAATCAAGAAAGAGCCGGAACAATTGAGTGTGAAGTTAGCGGCGAGAGGAAAAGCGCGCGGAAAATCAATAGCACGGCGGCCATGTTCACGCTACAACTTTTCTCGAAGAGCGTGGCGCCATCTCCTATCTGTTTTTGTTTCTAAAATAACAAAAGGAAAACTCTTGCTTTTAAGTTAGGGTTTTCTTAGTTTTTTTTAATGATAAGTGTATGTTGCTTTTCCTACTTAGGTACTCATTTATTTCGGTTGAAATTTTTTGGACAGAGATACTAAAAATTCTTCTTCCTCTTGCCCTGTTCTCAGTTTATTTTTAGTAGTTTCCTATTCCATTTATATCGGTCTGACGCCATCCACCCATCCACTCCCTTTTGATTCATAACATCCATCACACCGGAAAGGTGCTAGTGATGAATGAATGAATGTATAGAAAAGAGATTGAAAGGACCATGTCGACAGACCGATGAGTGGAGAGAGCGATTGTTATGACAACATTCTCATCCGTAGGTACTGCTCTAGGTTTTGCCTTTGGTTGTGCTCTTTGGGTATGCTGTTGTTGGTGGTTTACTAATTTACACTATTCGGGTGCCCTAAGGGGCTCATTTGTCTACACCGGTCAATCTCCCTTAGTCGACTTTTACGACACCCCTGGGGTGAGTTGAGGGTGGCACATTCTTCGTTATTTTTTCGGTCCCAGGCCAGTATGGAAGAAGATGATAAAAAATGATGTATTAAAAGTTCCTAGTGTGAATGTGCATGCATGTGATATAAGGGTAGAAACGTAAAGAAGAGGAACGCAATAAATAAACGCAACATCATAATATTAAACCTTTTATTACTAACTATATTATTACAATATTAATTTTAACTTATAAGTCTGTGTTTACACCGCAAATCACATAAATTAATAATTAAAACGCTTAAGTGTTAAACGGGGATTGTTAGAGTTAAGTTAATTAAATTGTTTATCATTTATTTGATTTGTAATCCTCGCCGAGGAAATGTATTGCTGTAAAATCGACTGTACCGATTTATTTGGTGAACCTACCAACGGTACTTATTGCTATTTCAATTCATGTCACCCTAGAGACGCAATAAGACCATGTTTCATAAGTTAAGAACTGACTCAGTCATTTTTAAAACCTAAAAATCACTCAATTAGAATCAGCGGGTTCAGCGGGTTTATTGTGTAAGCCGATTGCTAATTACCTATTCTACCTGTCACCCTTACTCGTTGAGAAGAATAGCAAAGTGTGAGACATACAGATAGACTATAGCAATAGCAGTTGGTTTACATAACAACCCCGCGTGAATCAATCAAAACTGCATTGTAATATTCAAAATGACGACGATTAAGAAAATGTGTCTATCAAATGTAAAATTGTCTTTTAGCACTTCTAGAGCAGTATTTCGGTGAGACATCCATCGGCGAAGGTAATTTTGGTGCAATGCAGTTTGTTTTATGATATAAAGTAACCGTATTCTTGCAAATAAATGATTATTATTACAATGCAAATAAAAATCAAAGTCCAACATCGTAGGCATCTCAGAAATCGCCCACTTAGCTACAAAAGGGACGCAACTTTGTAACGCATCATGCAAAAATAAGTCTTAGTCTCTAGTAATTATAGCGCACAATATTCGTTCAGTCTTCTTAGAGTTGCGGCGTTTTGTATTAAGTAAGCGAATAGGTAGTATTCATGGACATGTCTAAATTATTCACGTTAAAAAAAATTACTTACATAATGTATGATCAAAACCTAGCCTTCTACGTTAAACTTTGATTCTTCACTGTACCGAAATCGGGGTTATGTTATTTTATATTAGTAATTAGATAAGCATTATTGTTACGTACATTACAGATAATAATAATATGACTTGATTTCCGATAGGCAGCCGAGTTTGAAGAGCGAAAATGACGAGCGATAATCTATTTTGTGGAAGCGTGCTTGTTTAAAGCATATGAATTGAATGTGCTCTGTGTGTTTGTCATTTTATATACTATGACTATTTTATGAAAAGAACGTAGATAAGTATATTTTTTTCTTAAAAAAGTAGATATACTCTATTCACTGACACCGTCCACATCTCGTTTCGTAAATACGAAAGAGATAGAACTCAAATTTGTGTTCCTGCAACACCAAGCCTTACAGACATGGATTTAGAACACAAAATGCTTCCAAGAATTTTTTGAGTTGAGTCGCTCTTGTATTATATTTAACAGTTTGTTTCACATTGCACAGTAATAAGACAAAATTAATCCAAACTATTAAGATTTAATTTATAACACATCTCTGTTGACCTGTTTGGACGTACAGAGAATAAAAAATTAGGAAAATAAAAGCGTTTCTAGATGATTCGCGACATCGGAGTATAATATTTGTCTGTTTAAATAATTAATATTAAATATCCGTTTTTCCTACTATGTCCATCTTTTCCGCACAGCACTTTCCCTGTGTGCATGTGTTTATCCAAGTCAACATGCCTACCGGAAACTCACAAAATGGTAACACAATTCAATAAAGTGGTTAATGGCACTTTCCTTTTTAAACCACTCACTTAAATAATGGCTAGTTTTATTCTAGATACACATTATATTACAGCACCAAACGGAAGTGATCCACGGATTAAAAATTAAAAGAATTAGGATTTACACGAAAAAAAAATAAAGCAAACATTCGAAAAAAAAACAGCCAGTCGAAATAGTTTCGGTAGCTTTACGTCATTTCATAAAGACTTTTTTTGAATACACTCAAAAAGGTTAGAAAACCAAACCCCGACAGAGCCTTAAATTGTTCGACGGTAAGTGGATTGTGGGGTGAAATGAATAATTATCATGTGATGAAATTTCTACCATACCCATATATCCCCGGGGCAAATCCGGGTGGTAAAACCAAAGACAAAACTTAAAACTCTTCTCAAGTAGACATATGGACAGTAATGGAGATTGTATTCAGCCTGCCCGGCTAGCATGACCACTGAAACACGATATTATGATATTTTTGACAGTTCAAAGCGATAAATAGCTCTAACATATCGTGTTTCAGTGGTCAAGCTAGTCGGACTGGTATGTATTATAGGTTATTCTGCTGAAAAATACTTAATTTGGATCTGATGACTCTTATAATGAACACGAGTCGAACAATGTAAAGTTAAAATGACGTAATGCTACCAACCAAACAACATTTTCAATCAGAAATGTTCGTTAAGTAAACCAAAATAAAGTTCACATTCGAATAAGTTTCTAATTGAAATTGACTTTTTTAAATACTCTCAGCGAACTCTAGTATTGACTTCCGGCTTCTTTTTGCTGGACAGCTTGAACCAGCCAGCCTTCTTGCTGTTGTCTTTGGGCATCGAGATAGAGCGAGACACTCGTTCCCTCTCATTTTCTTTATTCAAAAGCTCACTGGACTGACTTCTTTTGTTATCTCTGGGCGTCCTCCTGGACAGAGTGCTTTGGTTGTGATCTGTCTCTCTCTTCTTGTCTTTCCTGTAAAGAGTTTGACTGGAGCTGGTTAGTCTGCTGTTCTGGGGACGCCTGCTAAGGGTAGTTTGGCTGTGAGATTTGTTCTTCTGCAGGGTGCCTGGTCTCTCCTCTATGGTGCGAGTCGAAGGCGGCTTCTTCACCTCCCTCGACTTGGACTTGCGCGGTTTCTGCGCGTAATGGACGTCGTGCTGGTCACCGTAGTGTCTCGGGGTCCAGGGGGCGAAAATTGAGAAGCTTTTGGTGGTGCTCCTCACTTGTAGGTTCGAGGAGTTCACTGAGGAGACGTCGTCCCGGGATCGGTTGCGGGTTATGCGGCCAGGGTCTGGGATGTCGCCAACTGTGAATAAAGGAAAGGCTTTAAAAGAGTTTGTTGGGGGAGCAACGTTATTGGTGCAGATGGGATTGAACCTTATGTTGATAGTACAACGCTTCATATTAATTTGGTCGACAGCAAAGCAACTAATAGCACCCACAGCAGCTAGATTGTCAAGTTTATGACCTAGTTGTCCTATCATTTATAAGATCATCATGCTCAACCAATTTTTAAGTGGAGTTTTAGAAAAGCGACTAGTCGAATAAAATAAAATAATGTAAAGCTAGAACCTAATCTAGACCTAGAACCGAGAAGCAAGCTACGTCCTTGATGATCAAGTCTCTGGATATTAGCTATATTGCTGATGAGTCTGGGTTATACACCACTAATTTTTATACACTACAAACACTTTAAGAGCTGATTGTGTCCGTCAAAACAAACAACTTCAACAGTGGGACCAACTTCGAAATCACGAAAAAGAATCAGCTGTTTCCATACGAAAGTGCATTACCCACGCAATCAAAATGTATGGAGCAGCTGATTTTTTTTTCACGATTTCGATCTTGGTGCCGTGATAGTAGTTTTTTTTTACTGACACAATCAACCCTTAAAGTGTTTGTATTATATAAAAAGTAGTGGTGTATAATGTGCCTTAGATAAAATACATCAGCGCATTATTACTATTTCATACCTGTGGTGGCATGAAGGTAGACCACACTGCGCTGTGACTGGTGACTGGAGTCTCCTTCTGTACTGCTCTCGCCTGAGTTGTTGGCTGGCGTCCGCCGCCGAGGCCTGGAAAGATTGATTAATTATTATAATCTGTTTGTGTTAAGTTAAGAAAAAATATTCCTGAACGTAGCATGCAATAGTCCGACTTCCTGCGGGGTTAGAGACGGTGGCGGGGATGCGGCACTCCTTATGTTAGCGGGGGCGAGTGATGCGGGGAGAAGGGAAAACTTGTGCAATACAGCAAACAATACCTCAGCCCCCCCTACGTCTCTCACCCCGCAGGAAGGTGAGAGACGTTGGGGGTTAGCGCGCTCGGCTTGCAAATGCGTAAACTAAGCAATGTTCGCTAAGGCCGGTCATTGGATGGGTAGTGGAGCGCGCTCAACACCTAGCTCCTCCTTAATACGGATAAGGATCATCATTATTTTACATTCTAAATCGACTATACTTTGTTGAAGGAGGAGTTCGACCTACACGGTAGAAGGTCTATGGAACGTTCGAGTATTAAGTTAATTTCATTAGCACAATCATGCACAGCAGTCAGTACTTGACGCACTTCATGTTCAACCGTTAATGAAATGTTTGGTCGGTGTTGAGATAAGTTTATTGTGCAATAAATGTATTAAGAAAAGTCTCATGGTCTCATTCCTACACTCTATCATACTATACTTACTTAATGTCTCTCAAGGGCTCTTGCTTACTGCTTCGCAACTCAGAAGAGCTGCCCCGTTCCTCCGTCCGCCTCCTCACATCAGTCTTGCTGCCTTTCAAAGTCTTGGAACTGCTGTGGCTACGGGACCTCTCGTACGGACTGATCGGTGGCTTCCCTATCCTTCTATCCATCTGGCTTTCAGTCTCCGAGTTGCTGATCTCAGATATGTTTCGAAGGTTCCTCTTGTAGTATTGCTTAGTTCGCGGCGATTCGTTCTTCACTTCCCTCAGGTTCGACAGCGAATGGCTCTTGGCAGAGAGTTCGCTGTGGTCGACCTCGTCTATGCCAGTGCTGGAGTTGGAAATGGTTTTCCTTAAAGTGCTGTGTGGTTTCGGATGGCTTCTGGCTTTGGTTAAGGTCTGCTTCACGTTCCCGTCCGATTCCAGGTCTGTGTCGCCGAAGAATCGCAGGTTCTTCGCCGGGGAGTTGAGGGGCTTAGCGGTCTTCGACCAAGCTTTGCGGGGCTCCTCCTCCGCTGCGACTACGCTCTCCTTTTCAACCTGCAATCGTGTTATTTTATACGTTAAAGGAAAAAGCTTTCAAGAATATAGTTCAATACATCTAAAGGAGGTTCCGTTGGATTTTTAAAGCAAAAATTAAGAAGAGTTGGGTCCATAACATTCAATTGACAGACAAACTTTCTGTAACTGTACCTACTTAAAATAGAATTAAGAGCTCTTTATATACGGTCATAGAAAGATTGTCTGTCAATTGAATGTTATGGAACCAACTTTTGATTGAAAAATCCAACGGAACCTCCTCCTCTGGATAAACTTCGGGATTAGGTTGGTTTGGCGAAAAATGTATTAAATTATTCATCAGCCCCATTCCCAGGTTATCTAGCGTTAGCGCAGTGAGTTTTTATATCTAAACATCTTGCTCAATATCATAACATCATCCACGTTGTGTGAGGAAAAATTTATAGAGAATTGATAAAAAGTATTGGGACCCATGCCTACTAATTCTTTGTCGCTGGTACTGATGTAAAAGTGCCAATTAGCCAATTGGCTAGCGATTTCTTTATCAGTGCCAAAGGACTGCCCTGAGGTTTCCTCGTCATAACATTGCGGACACATCACCAGACGTATTATCGCGGATTCGGTGGCTTGATCAGCGCGGCTAGCATGACCATCGCAACACGATATGATATAGCCATTTATCGCGTTGAACTTACAAAAATGATTGGATTTTCGATAGTTCAAAGCCTTATGATATAGCCGTTTATCGCTTTGAACTGTCGAAAATCCAACGATTTTTGTAAGTTCAACACGATAAATGTGTATATCATATCGTGTTTCGGTGGTCATGCTAGCCGGGCAGGCTTAAGGCGAAAACGTGCTTGTGAGACGACGCAACTCGGACAATTCGGAAGGCCACTGAATTCTTTACTTTATTTTAGGCAGTTAGAGAGTAATTTGAATGACATCTTATTGCATACATACATACATGCATAATTCACGCCAATATCCCCGAAGGGGTAGGCAGAGGTGAACTAGCACCCACGCTTCGCCAATTAGGCTAGGTCCCATGTAATAGGTGGCGAGCCTATTGCCATTTATCAAAATTGGCACAAAAGTCGCAGTACTTTGCTAGGTGGTAGGTATAAGAGGAATGCTGCTGCCCATTCCTCATCACTGATTTATCCTTAGTCGCCTTCTACGACACCCACGGGAGAGGTTTGGGGTGGTGACAATTGTATTCTACTCTGCCGTCACCACACGGCCAATCTTATTGGGCGTAGTAAAATTACTACAGCCTATCAGTGGCTAGCCAAGTAGCCAATCTATTCGAGCGCATAGAAAACAAATGCATGAAACTGACGTATTACAGAGAAAACAAAACGTCAGTTTCATACTTATGTATTTTATGCGTTCGAATAGTTCTTTTTCTCTTTTTGTGCAGTGTGGTGACGGCAGAGGAGAATACAATTGTCACCACCTAAAATCTGTCCCGTGGGTGTCGTACAAGGCGACTAAGGATAAATCAGTGATGAGGAATGGACAGCAGCGTTCCTTTTATACCACCTAGCAATAGCAATGTACTGCGACTTTTGTCACCTATTACATGGGATCTAACATAATTTGCGAAACATGGGTGCTAGTTCCGCTCTGCCTACCCCTTCGGGGAGACAGGCGTGATTTATGTATGTAGTTCTTTTTGTAAACTGATCAAGAGTCCGCGATAGTAGGTACATTCCACCAAGCCAAAAATCTAGTCTCAAAAGTACCTTTGTGGCCTTTCCCTTCTTCCTGGCAGTAAGTCTGTCCAAAGACTTGAACCAATTGGGCGTGGACGAAGTGACGGGAGCCGGTCTCCTTGGGGGAGAAGGGGTGGGGCTAGGGGTGGCCAGCCGCCGCCTCTCTCTGTACCTCTCAGCCTGGAATGGAAACAAAAAAATACTATTTTGATTTGGACATTATACAGGGTGGAAAGTTGAGATGGGGCATTATGGCAGCTGGCAGCTACCCTATGGCAGGCAATAGGTTCGCCACCTATTACATGGGACCTAATATTATGGGTGCTAGTTCACCTCTGCCTACCTCTTCGGGGGTATAGGCGTGATTTCTGCAGGTATGTATGTATCAGATCCCTTCCTGCTAAGGTCTTAGAAGACCTTTCCCAAATACTTTCTTGTCTCTGAAATTGTTACTGGCTACATCTTTTTAGTTGATGAACACTTTAGTACATTGTATAATACATACATAAAACACGCCTATACGTGGAGGAGTCATGGAGTAGGCAGAGGTGAATTAAACACCCAATTTTCGCCAATTAAGTTAGGTCCCATGAAGTAGGTGAGGAGCCTATTGCCATCTATCGGGCACATAAATCGCAGATTTTTTTACATCCAGCTTAATAAAGTTATATTAAAAGTGTCTACTTAAAGCAGTAGTAGGTATCGCTTTAGGCTTCCTTCCCCTAATTTACGAATTGATTAAATCAAACAAACACTGATTCTAACAGTCAGTCTACATAACACACTATCATATCATGTCAGTCTATACGTCGGGGTCATTAACACCGAGGTAAACATCACTTTAGGGATCCCTTGCAAAAATTTCAATTTTCAACCCTAAAACCGCTAACCGATTGACATGTGCCCTTATCATACATGTGATATAATGATAATTATGCTAACCCAAATTAAGACAATATGGTACCTAGTGAAATGCCCAAGATATATTTTTCTGATTATGCTCGGGCGCTGGTTGGTTGGTTAAATCATATTAAAATCACGCCTACTTAACTACGAAGGGGGGAATTAATAATATAGTAGTGGGCGAGCCTATTCCCTATTTATCGGAAACATAAATTATATTGCTAGGTGGTTTAAAAGCACCGTTCCGCTGCCCATTCTCACTTATCGCTGTCTTAACTCTTAGTCGCCAGTGTAGCATGTACGCTATTTACCCCCAAAGCCTAAAAAATCTTTAGAGGTAACTAGCGTTCGGTAAAGGGTAAACAGAGTTGAATTAACACCCACGTCTCGCCAATTATTTAGATTCCATGTAATTAGTAGTAGCAAGTTTAGTTAGTACTTAATTCATGTTTTTTTTTGTCTCATGTCCTTTTTGTCTCATTTCTTCATGTCTTTAAATTTATAGATATATTTTACTGTATTTGTGTTATGTGGGACTTTATTGTGGGAGTCAAATTAATATTTTATCTACATATATATTTTTCGTTATTTAGGTAAGGGATAAATGGGGTAAAATTAAATGGCCTTGTATGACTCTAACAAAATTACCAATTATCTACGGAACCCATTTCAAAAATTTGTCCATAATAATATTTCTTCTGCAAACGCCCATCAAGTCATCAGTTATCTCAGCGTCGTATGTTATTTAATGATTCGTATTCTTATTCTGAGTATACAATTACACTGAGGAAAAAAACGACAGATGGATTTTCGGGTAGCCTGCAAAAACGACTCGATTTCGTATACACTATCCAACTTACAAAAGGGAATATTTGGGTGTTGGTCACGCACGAGCGGTTACGGATGGAACTCGGTACATATATAGATAATCCATAGCCAGGCTAGCCTAGGGCTTATGAATAGAAATTCAGATTAAAACGAAAATAGTGTTTAGAAAAGTTAGAAAAATTATAGTCCTGATGCGGGAATCGAACCCGCGTCCTCTGCATTCCGGGCAGTTATGGTTGGCCGAGTGGTTTAGGCATCTGACAGTCTGACACATTTTTAGAACTTTTTTCTTAACTTTCTAGGTGATAATTTTTATAATATTTAATTTCTAAAGTTTCTAAAATTTGAATATAAAAAATTCAAACAATCGATTCACATTTAAAAAAAATATCATAACACCGAGTAATTTTCGAATTTTATTGCTTTTTGTGATTAAATTCGTTTTAGTGAGTGCAATTATTAACTGTGAAAGGTTATGGACCTTGCCTTTTAATGGGCTCTTCGCGAACCGCCTCAAAATTAGTCAAAATAAACATCCTCGTGGAGTCACTGACCGATTTGCACAATTTCTCGAATGCCTTACAAGTGATAGACAAAGAAACTATCTTTAAACAAATGCAATAGAATCATTATTTGATTTTGATTTGAACATTAAAATAAATTATTCGATTTTAATTTTAACATTATATAAATGTAAGAAAAATTAGTACAAAAATTTTTGGTGGTTAGAAAAAGAATTTCGAAAAATTATGATCTTGAGGCGGGAATCGAGCCCGCGTCCGCTGCTATCCGGGCAGGTGCCTGAGCAGCGGACGCGGGTTCGATTCCCGCCTCAATATCATAATTTTTCGAAATACTTTTTCTAACCACCAAAAATCTTTGTATTAAAATAAATGTTAGAAAATTTTTCATAAAGAAAATTGTGCTTAGAAAAAGTCGAAAACCGAGGGGTATTAGGCCATCTGCCCGGAATGCACACGACCCGGGTTCGATTCCGGCATCAAGACTATAATTTTTCGAAATTTTCCAAACCACAATTTTCTATAAACCACCTAGCAATAGCAATGTACCTACTGCGACTTTTGTGCCCGATAAATGGCAATAGGCTCGCCACCTATTACATGGGACCTAACATGGTTGGCGAAACGTGGATGGTAGTTCACCTCTGCCGACCCCTTCGGGGATATGGGCGTGATTTATGTATGTATGTACAATTTTCTTTGTGCAATCGAACTTTTTGTGGAAGTGAGTCGAGAAGCAATATCAAAATACTTTATGGATCGGTTTTAGAAATCCTATGGAGTAAGGAAGCTGTGTCACATAAATCACGCTTTTTCACCCTTAAGGGGGTAGGAAAAGACGTGTTAACTGTGATGTGTAATTTTGTTTCTTTGTGTAATTTTTTACACCATTACTCTGTTATTAATTTAATTTGTTGTTTATTTTGACACTTAGCTGAGGATTAATCAAAATGAAATGTCATACAATCGACTCAAGCGCAGGTATTTAGCGGACATAAAGCTCACACCGAACTCAAAAATAAAGGTCGTGTGCCATCTGGCGTGGTCGACGGCCTTGCGCGAACACTCAGTTTTGGGGGTGTCGTGACATCATCAGGGCTACTCGCGACACGTTCGTTCGAAACATTTAGCCAAATTAATAAAAAATACAAAAACATTTCTCAAAATCATACTTATAATTTACATGTGTTGAGACTCCCCAGAAAGTAATAAAACGTGTGTATAGGGATGTAACGGATATGAATTTTGGGATCTGGATACGGATATACATCAAACATACATAATAAATCACGCCCATATCCCCATAGGTATCTATTATATTTGATCAATTTATTTTTGCTGAGACTGCCAAAATGTCTCATAATCGTCATTTAGACTCCGCCTTTATACGAAATTATCTGAAAGTTTAATATTGGTTACGGATACTTTTTTTTTTCTAACCACCAAAATCTTTGTACTAATTTTTCTAACATTTATATAATGTAAAAATTAAAATCGAATACTTTTTTTTTATTCGGATATCCAATAGTTTCGGTTACGGTTACGGACCGTACCAGCCCTAATACAGACTTTAATATCAATTTGTACTCTCGTATAGTGCGAGCCTTACTCATAGGTTTCAAGGAGTCAGTCGTTTATAAAAGCACCCACTCGATTAACTCTACCTAATTGCAGAACGTGAGCAATTTCATTTTTAATTTTGGGTATTTAAAAAAACCTAAAATTTTTAAAAAAATAAATAAATAGGTTTATCGTTCTCAGTCTGTATTGCCGGGTTTCTGTAATTCACTATGATGATTATTTCCTGCAGAATATTATATACATATAAGTTATTTGTTGTTTCGGAATTATTACTCGCCTAGTACGATGCCCGCGGAAGACATTAAGCATACCTACAAGGACCCGAAGGACAATTATACAGAGGTGTATTAACACCCACTTTTAGCCTATTAAGTTAGGTCCCATGTAACATTGTGGCGAGCCTATTGCCAAATATCGGGCACCTAGTTCGCAGTCTATTATTGGTAGTTGGTATAAGAGCAACGCTACCGCCCAATACTCATGGCTGTCTTTACCCTTTGTCGACTTGTATGACATCCGCGGGAGAGATAGGGGGTGGTGACATTAGCCAGTTTTCTCGATTACATGGGACGTGGTTTAAATACTTAATACATTAAATATTTATTATTATACTACAAAGCAGGATTTCAACCTTATTTTTTATATGATCAAGATCAATATGTAACGGACAAAAGAAAACTACATATCGATACTCCTTTAATATGAGCGTGGTATTACCTATATTTATGGCACAGTGACGTCATTTACCTGTTGTAGTATAAGGTCTAAGGCACACTATTCGGCGTCAACCTGAAATAAGCATGATACTGACATAGGTACTTTAAAACTGTTTTAAATAATATTCTAACATCACATAAACTGACGTTACAATATTTTTTCTGTTTTGACACACCGTGGAATATTCAAAAAACGCCGGTGGTTTATCTGCTTATAAGGGCCTAATCACATTACCGCATAAGACATGAATCAGAAAGACTACTGCAGCATAATGGAGATTTCTGGATAAGAATCAAACATCCTATTCAGTTGAAATGGAATTCAGGGGGTCTAAAAAGGTAACATTAGCAATTCTTTTTATGATCCTAATATGAATTACATGGCAAATAATAATTGGTCACTTGGTGTCAGTTTACCTAAGAATAGGGGTTAAAGTATGGAATTGCCGATGTTCCCTCATTATTAAGTAGTAGTGTATAATTCCTTTAAAACAATAATTATGTCCATTATTTTTTTTTTAATTTTAAACTTCATTTCAAGGACTTATATTTATGTATAAAATTTTATCTTATTTTTATTTCTTTCACTACCAATAAATCTTCAAAAACAGCTTGTCCTAAGTACCACTTACATCCACGGACACGGACACCAGTCCGTCTCCGTTATAAAAAAAAAATCTCTAGGTATCCAAGGTATCCTATAGCTTGATGTTGTCTAAATATACCCACACAATTATATAAAGTTTAGATTTGTGGTTCCTTAAAAAATGCCGTGTGGTGACGGCAGAGTAGAATACAATTGTCACCACCCCAAATCTCTCCCGTGGGTGTCGTACAAAGCGACTAAGGATAAATCAGTGATGAAGAATGGGCAGCAGCGTTCCTCGTATACCAGCTTGCAATGTACTGCAACTTTTGTGCCCGATAAATGGCAATAGGCTCGCCACCTATTTACATGGGCCCTAACATAATTGGCGAAACGTGGTTGCTAGTTCACCTCTGCTTACCCCTTCGGGGATATAGGCGTGATTTATGTATGTATGTATGTATGTTAAAAAATCGCAAATATGTTTGTATTGAAAAATGAATTTTCGCTAAATTCTCCATACAAAACGGCAATTTGGTAGTTAAACCCCTAATATTAGTACTGAAGTGAATAATTCCCATATTTTATGGTGATATAGCAGTTTAAAAGTTTCTACAAGAACTGAAATTGACATCATTTATTTTAAATGCGTAAAATAGCCACTGGACATCAGAATTAAATGAATTGCAGTTGATATGGGGTTCAAAAATCAGTCTGTTATCTGCACTCAACCTTATAGCCGAAAATAAAGATGACGTCACGTCTCAATAGCTATGTCACCGGCGGCAATGACCTTAGGATGTTGAACCGACTTTGAAAGGTGCTTAGATCAAAAAATACATATTAACACGTTTCAATGTTTACATTGTTTGGTTTGTATACTGTTGAGGTGGGAGTGAGGGGTATAGCAGCTAAACCCCTATATACATTACTAAAAGATCTAGAACTTTTGTAAGTTCAATACTGGAACGTGTAAGGCGGCTCTCACAGAATCTTACCAAATATACCTAGGCAGACAAAGAGAAGTCGGAGTGGAGAATCGGATATGACAAAAAACATATGGCACTGATACCAAATAAATATAAATAATAAATAAAGAGCAGAGCAGAAACAAGAATAGCGGATAAAATAACTTTTAACTAATACATTAATATCAAAGATTCAATCGCAAAAATGTGTAACGTGCATGTTTTACTGAGACCCCAGTTGTTTTTTAATTAAATAAAAATCCTACGAACTGCATCCGACACAGTTTTTGTGTCTAAAGTTTAATCACGTTTTTGTTATTAGACAAGTTAACAATTTAAAATTTAGGGGAAGTTAGCCCAAAGCGGATATACTGCAAAAAAACGGATACACATGTGTAAAACCATACATTCCCATCAGATTCATATTTGCTCCGTTGAGGAATATAGAAATTAAAGTTCCCATCTGTCTCTATTCTTCTCGGTTTTCATAGTTTTAAAATGATTACACTTAATAGCAATGGTGTTTCTAATGACTGTGTATTCAAATGTTAGATTAGGATTTTGTGAGAGTTATTTTATTAACCTGTACCGATACAGTCCCTGGTGGATCATAAATTCTTAAATAAAAAAAAAGCATGGGCCGCTTCTACCGATTATAATAATAATATTTTATCTTTAAAATCACAAATCGAATTGTTAATAAACGAAACGCAAGGCCGTATTGCATTGGCACGTTCTAGGAAAACTATGCGAGCACGGACAGTAACGAAGGTAAACTTGGAATTATAAATCGAAATTTGGGTTCCTACCAACAGGGAAGTTGTCCTTGTTATAAAGACAGAAATGGAAAGGACCATGTCGAGAGAACGACGAGAAAGAACGGTGAGAGTAATTGGGACGACAACATTTCCCTGTTCAAAGCTTTGGCTTAACTTTAACAGACAGCCGCCTTCCTTGAACCAACCCTATTTGGATTTTTTGGTCCGTCAATAACTTAGTTAGGTCAACCCTCACCCATGCGGGTTTTTTTTTTGATCTACATAAATTTCTACTCCCCCCCCTGGGGATCGAACCCAGGACCTCGAGATCTAACTCCGGTGGGGGAACCACCAGATCACTAGGTTAATCACGAAACCCACAGCAATATTGCTGCTATTCACCGAAAGAAAGTAATATTACGATTCCTACACTACCGTAAAATCAGCGAGGTCACTTATCTCGAAGCTTGTTCTAATCATTGTCATCAATGTTTAAGTGACAAGTGTGAGGCGTGGCCATATGTACCTGATGTCTGGATGTGAAAGTTTCCATTGTCTGTTGGCTAATGGACCGTGCAAACATGTTGAACAAGTCCCGGGTAATGTCCACTAGTATATCATTTTAGACTTAAGTATTTTGTAGTCTTTCTATAGTAGCGCTTCTGCATTTGTATAATGCTTCTACTCTTACAAAAATACATGCATAAATCTCGCCACGCATAAGCAGAGGTCCCATCTAATTGGAGGAGAGCCTATTGTTTAATTTATTTGCACGAGCACTATTACATTTGATATAAATTATCTGAACTTTCGTGTATTTCTAGATGTTAACATATTGATTTCAATCCCGACATTTCAATCACTTTACAGTGGCTGCGGTCACGGGGAGACTAAAGATGACAGGTGATTTCATTATTATGTTTTAATATTATATACGTGGATCGATTTAGGCAAACGGAGCTCACTGTATCTGTAGATTTGACAGTATGAGGACGGGGTTGGGAATTAGTTATTCTGATGATCGGGTCCCAAGAGCAGGTGGTATACTCCAATTATTAACCTTATTCATAAGATGCATAAGGTACAAAAACCAGTTACGTTCGTCCATACTTAAAATACATAAAGTGCATACCAAAATCGTGGGACAAGTATTGCTAGCGGTGGGAGAGAGAACACTTTCACTACCTATGGTGCGCAGGCGCATGCAAACTAAGACAATGGAAGCATTATGGGTTGATCCAATAATTGGACTACGATAAACATACTAAATACTCGAATGGAGGGCTTATAGCGCACTCGACATGCGATTGCGTAAACTAACCAATGTTCGGTAATGCCGGTCATTGGATGGGTGACTAAAAGTATATTATTTCAAGCTCCTCCGTGCTTCGGAAGGCACGTTAAGCCGCTGGTTCCGGTTGCAGTCAGCCAGGGCCAGTGTGGTGGGTTATGTCCAATTCTTCCTATATTCATCCATCTATAAGGGAAGGCCTGTCCCCCAATAGTAGGGACATTACAGGGCTGGTGATGATGTCTCAGGCCGAGACATTTTTTCTTACGCATAAACCATAAGTAAATGTCAAAATTGTGTGTAAATTGACGCCAGGTGACATTGTATTGTATGATTTGCAATGCAATTCATAGTAGAATCACAAAAGGAATAGCTGATGTCACCTTTTTAGACCTCCTGGTTGACGACGACAGAGCGCAAAAAATGTTTTGTCGCCTTACTTGCATGGTAATTTGTTGTACAGTTAGATAACATAGTTGGACAGATTAACATATTGAGGCAAATCAAATTATCACGCAAATATAAAAACTGTGGCACTTTCTATTGGCACAGTATATTAGGAAGCCATCTCCAATCATATTTGAGCAATAAGCTTTAGATACAAGACTATAGACAGAATGGGCCACAATTACCATCAGGCTGGCCCAGTGTTTGACGTTAGATGCAGCCAGAACCAACGGCTTAACGTGCCTTCCAAATCACGGAGGAACTGATGATACTATATTTTTAATCACCCATCTTATGACTGGCTTGAGCGAACATTACTTAGTTTACGTAATTGTAGGCCACTGCGCGTTCGATGGCGCAGTGGCCTTTATTAGTCCTTATGTGATAAAATTAAACAAAACGAAATTAATGCGTACAGGCATTCGGCAATGACAATAATTTTTTCTTGGAACTTTTTCTAACCACATTTTTTTTCTATTATGAGGAATGGGGAGCAGCGTTCCTGTAATACTACCAGGCAATATTCTATGATTTACGTGTATGCTGTATGGCAATAGGCGGGCCAGCTCGCCAGCTATTACATGATAGCAAACACACTTGACATGTGGGGTGTTTATACAGCTTTGTGCTAGGTCTACCCCTACGGGGTTAAATAGTGTACATGTATGTATGTATTATTTTCCAAATTTACTACTAGTCTGCGCGCGATGGGTGGCGCTGCTCGCTAGCATTGACACTCCTAGATAAACACAATAGCAGACGAAGTTTTAGTTCCAATTTTGACCACGCGCAGACTTATCTGGCGCGCACTCTAGTTTTTGTTCCTACTAATCTTCAGTCGATAGCAATTAATGACAAAGTACCTACTTAAGTGGTTTGCGTTCTATGATTGCTCGTGACGGTATTAGTAGAGGCACAATGCCGATTCGACCTTTACTACCGCCATAGGTCGAGTTAAAGGTGAGAGCTCTGGGAGATCGAGCTTTCCTGGCGAGCGATTCTCGCGAAGACGTAATAGCGTATTCGTTATATCTAATAATATAAAAATCTCGTCTTACGGTGTTTGTTAAATAACTCTTCCGAAATGGCTTGATCAATTTTTATGAAATTTTTTGTGTCTTTTTTTTGGTAGGTCTGAGAATCGTAGGTCGTAGGCTATTTTTTATACCCCTAGGTAATAAGTGCCGTGTGGTGACGGCAGAGTAGAATACAATTGTCACCACCCCAAATCTCTCCCGTGGGTGTCGTACAAGGCGACTAAGGATAAATCAGTGATGAGGAATGGGCAGCAGCGTCCCTCTTACCTACCTACCACCTAGCAAAGTACTGCGACTTTTGTGCCCGATAAATGGCAATAGGCTCATAATTAAAACATAATTGGCGAAGAGTGGGTGCTAGTTCACCTCTGCCTACCCCTTCGGGGATATAGGCGTGAATTATGTATGTATGTATGTAGGTAATAAATGCAAAATAACGTTTGCCGGGATATCTTGTTGAATATTATATATTTCTCACACTCACACCTATTAATCATCTGACGGCCGCCTTAGTCGAATGCTCAGATTGCTGTGTATTGGCCAAGAGTTCCCGGGTTCAACTCCTGGTAGGGGCAAACTTTGTGATGACCACAATTGTATGTTTCCGAGTCATGGTTGTGTATATGTTTATGTAGTATATTTTCAACATTTACATACCTACATAATTATATTAAAAATATGTCCGTCATCTAGTATCCATAACACAAGTGCTTAGGCTACTTACTTTGGGCTAGATGATAGGCGTGAGTGTGAAAATATTTATTTATTTTATTTATCTAGTCCAAAGTAAGTAGCTTAAGCACTTGTGCCCAACAACATTATCCATTTTTATTCTGTCAGGCGTGAACTCAGCACGGACTCCCTTGTTCCCCCTATTCTAGGCGAGGCCCATCCATATCCGTATTTATCATACTTCTTGTTGCTCACTGATACTTTTGTATGCTTTTTGTTTTTTTTTCTGTTTACTTTTTAATATTTTTTGATACTCGTCAGTTGTATTTGTTACGTTCTCATGAATACAGTCCTCTGGTCTACAAAAAGGGTAGTTTTTCTGTAGCCCTTGCCACCAGCCCCGTCTACATCGTTTATACTTCTAGTTAAGTAACATTAACCCCCGAATACAGAAACGCTACTCAAATTTTGAGCCCTGCTTATAAAGTTGCTGCCTGCTACAATACCTGCCAGAATTTGTATGGTAAAACGTCAATTTTGACAATATTTAATGTTAAGCAGGACTCAAACTTTAAGTAGCGTTTCTGTATTCGGATTGCTCTTCAATTTGTAGTAGCTACTTTTAAACTTCCCCTTTTACCATTAACCTGACGTGTCGAAAAACATGTGTCCATTTCGTGAGAATAGGCACCTCTGTCAGACAGGGCTATCGTTTAAACGGATGACGATACACAATCGTAGTGCAGTAATTGGTTGATGGTGCTATATTTCCAGATAATTTCGTTTAGTAACCAGTGATTACGTGTCTTCATATTTGAGTGGTGTTTCGTCACATAGTGTTTTACAACACCTACTGGTTAGTTGTAAATCTACGTCTACTTGTGACTATAATATTGTATATCAACTAGTCATGCACGGTAGATGACGTTGTTTATATAACTGATTGATCGTCACAGCGGGCCTAGCACGTGGACGCGACAAGTCTCTCTCCACCACTTGACAGTGTTTTGTCTCGGCAATTTGTGGGAGTTAGAGCGAGAGGAAAAGATTTTATGTCCCCTGAAAGAGATGTGTCCACGTCCCGTGCTACGGGGGCAGCACTCAATACTATGGCGGTCTAAAAAGGTAGCATCATCAATTTCTTTTATGATTCCATTATGAATCATATTGCAAATCACTTGGTGTCAATAAATTATATTTAGGTGAACAATTTCTATGTAGCGATTCACCAGTTCGAGAATTTCTACAAGAAAAAGCTACTATATTGGTTCACATTAGATTAAAATACGTAAACTGTCAAAAAAATTACAATGATTTTTGACATTTCAAAGCTATAAATGGCTTTATCATATCGTGTTTCGGTGGTCATGCTAGCCGGGCTGGAGGCATACTGCAAGACATAGAAGGAATTCGACCCAGCTGTGGGTTCTTAAAGGCTAATAAAAAAACAAAAATCACTCAAAAGAACTCACCAAAGCCGGAGAATCCAAAGGTCTGGCAGTCCTTGACCTGGACTTCCTCAAGTCACTCTCAGCGTCTGATGGCCTGGAGTGATGGTCGCTTTCTCTTTCAGACGAGTTGTATCTCTTCTCGCTCTTCCTCTCCCTGTGCCTTCTGTCTTCAGTGATAGGTGTGTCAAATCTACAATATATTTTTTTATTAATACCTAAACAATGTATATATAGATTTATGTAATTTTTATTTTCTTTGTATTAATAATTAAATATTTATAATAATATACTACATAAACCTATGGACAAGCATGATTTGAGATCATTTATTTTATTTATTTATTGCTTTGCCAACGACTCTTTCAAAACACATAAACAATCAAATATACATGCATACATACATAAATCACGCCTATATCCCCGAAGGAGTAGGCAGAGGTGAACTAGCACCAACGTTTCGCCAGTTATGTTAGGTCCCATGTAATAGGTGGCGAGCCTATTGCCATTTATCGGTCACAAAAACCGCAGTAGATAATAGCTAGATGATATAAGAGGAACGCTGCTGCCCATTCCTCATCACTGATTTATCCTAAGTCGCCTTGTACGACACCCACGGGAGAGATTTGGGGTGGTGACAATTGTATTCTACTCTGCCGTCACCACACGGCCAACCAAATATGTTATCGCCTATATTAATGCGAAGAGTTTTCGTTTATTTTACAGACCTTTCATCGAAATTAGTCTCCCTGTATTTTCTCTCGGGGCTGTCGGAGCCACGGTATCGACCCAGGTCTTCGCGGGAGCCGTGCCGACGCTCATCTCCCTGACACTCGTAATTTACCTTCTTCACCATGATATCACTGGGCTCTGGATCGGTGAACCTACAATTTAGAATTGAGAAGGAATTAAATCTGAAGAGGAAGATGAAGACCGCAGAAAAGATGGGTTGTGTGAGTAATTGTTTGAAATAGAAGATAATATAAGAGGAGACGACGAGTCAGAGAAATAGCAATCTACCTATGATATGTAAATTCCAAATATAAGTAGTCATATGATATAAGTACTTATTTAATATAACTCATTTTACGCCTAACTGTATCCGCCTTTTCTGTACTCAGCTTTCCGGTTGACTGGTAGAGAATGCATAATGACATTAAGTCTGCCATTTGTACCTTTTATTTGTTTGCAATAAAGTTTTAATTTAAAAAAAGTAACAGGTGAGAACAGAGAAATTGGCGTGATTGATTTGATTTGAAGTAAAACATCAACGTTAACGATATCTCACCTTCGATAGTCGGAGTCATCTCCGGCAAGATGTTCAGGGCTCTTGAGCACCCGGGTGCGTTCCTTTGGCTGGACCACTTCCTTCTCTTTCTTGCTCTTCTTCGAAGAGTCGCGAGAGAACAGCTGTTTCATCTAAAAAATAACAAGTGATTAATATGTAGGTTATGAAGCGAACGTAGCAAATGGCATTTTTGAAACTTTCATTAAAAATCCTACGTCTTGATATCTTGTCTTGGAGGTATTCAAGAGAAGAACTGTTAATTACTTTTATTCATTGTAGATGCACTAAAAAAGTTACAACCATAAGACTGAAAACTAGGTTCGCACACTACGCATTCTAAGTAGTTGAATAGTTCGATAATGAGTAGATATAAATTTACCTTCTCCAGTCCAGAAAGCTTTTTAGTAGCTTTGGGTGGTTTCGCACTGACTTTTTCGTCGGTTGGACTTTTTTCAAATCTGTCCAGCTTCGGTTCGAAATGTGAGCCATCGTCGGCGCTCCTTTCACGCGGTATATAATCCTTCCTATAGCTGTCTTCCCTGAACTCTTTGAACCTAGCTAAGTATTCACCATTAGCGTAAACCTGTTCGCTAGGATAATTATCTTCTGTATGTCTCCTTTCGTTCGCTAAAAATAACGAATTGTTGTGAACATCGTCGTCACTTCCATGTCTCCTGTGCCTTCTGTGTAGATCGCCACTCGACTCCTTCCTGAAATCGTTCTCGATTCCAGAATCGACTAATCGATTTTCAACCTCGTACCGACGCGGAGACCTCTGTTCTCTGTAATATTCACGGCTGTCACCAGATCCGTGACGTCTCATTTGAAAATCGTCTTTGTAGTACTTATCCTTGTTTTTAACTCTACGCAAAGAATTATGATAAGCTTCTGCATTCTTTGCTTCGTACCGAATATTAGCATAGTCGTCTTCTCTTTGCTGAGCTATCTCAGGATTAGAAGCATAATGTCCTTTCCTTTTTCCGAACCAGCTATCCTTAACTTTATATTTTTGACCAGTTTGAAGGACTTCTTGACTAGAATTTAAATTCTTATTTACCTTATATTTCTTTTCCTTATATTCATCCGCTGTAAGGACAGGTTTGCCTGAGTTAAATTCAAGACTAGGGGGTTCATATTCGGGTTCTGGTGGAAAGATTTTTTTGTCATTTCTATATTTTGGATCAGGCCCTAAATTGTCAATAAATTCACGTCTATCTATTTCGCCCTTTGGCACTTTGGAGAATGTCCTGGACTCAGTGTTATATTTATACTTACGGTTGTCTGAATCAAATTTACTATAGTCTTCAGTTACACTGCTTTCAGCAAGACCATCTCTTTCTAAGGTATGACGATAATATCTCGTGGTTTCATCCACATATTTTTCGGTGGCTTGTCTGCGTTTTTCTGCTTCATAAATAGGGTCGGTCGCAGTAAGATACCTTGATATTGGCTCTGCTGTAATTGTTCTATCACGTTCCGTTCTTCGAGCATTAAGACGTGATTCCAAAAGTTGACGTCTATGACTTAGTTCATTAAAGTCTAAATCTACTTTGTTGTTTTCATGCTCGTATTGTTTTTTCTTGGTATCCATTCCATCAGCTCTGCCTCTATAAGTTTCGATGTAGTCTCGAGATTTATCTTGATTTGAAGGGTACTCATTGGCATAAGTAGGTTCAAAATCATCAAAACTTGTTAGTTTATACTCCCTGAATCGTGGTCTAATAGGTGAGTCAGTTATTTTATACGCTTCAATGCTGTTATAATTTTCGTGTCCATTATTCTTATTATTGTATTCAAAGTTATTATTAGTATGCTTATATCTTTCTTCGTAGCCCAATCCTTCGTCTTCATCCGAAAAGTTGCCGTATTTTTCCCTTGAGGGAGAGTATGTTTTATGTACGGTTTGTTTGCCGTTTCTGTTAGCATCACCATGATCTCTAATGACTTGCGCGTAAACGACTCCTTTGTCTGTCATTTTGTTGACAGGTGAAGGTACTCTATCTGGGCTTGTAGTTCTTACGAATAGGTTTGGGTCTGGACTGACACTTGGTTTGATATAAGAAAATGGTTGATTAGAGTTAGTGCCGTTTGGTGGTGAAATTAAATGTGTTTTAGGAGGGGATAGCTGATCTTCTTTTAAAATTCTTACTATATGATCTACAGTGTGACCCCTGGTAAGTGGTGGTTTATCAGGGGGTAATTGACTACTATGTATCATTTCTTTGTCTCCATATACGTTTTCTTCAATTTTCTTTATACTTTCTTTGATTCTATCCTTTACTTCTAAAGGTTTTGGTTCTTTTGTTTTAAATGTATCAATTTCATCCACCAGAAGGGTCTTTTTGACTTCAGTTTTACGTTTTGGGGTTTCCGTTATCGATGGCGATTTTTCCTTTTCCGCTGAATTACCTCTTTTAGTTCTAGCTGGCGGTTTGGGTTCTTGTTTATCTGGTGTCTTATATCTAGGAGGCTTCTCAACAGGATTAACTTTTGAAATATTCTGAATAGCTGATTTCTGATCTTCACTCTTAACACTGTCTTTCTGTGCTGTGATTTTTTTCTTTTGAAACACTTCTAGTGGCGGAGTTTTCTTAAAATAATCTTCTCTTGGTGAACTTTCAATAATGGGTGATAATTGTGTTTTTTTATTTCTTAGTGACTTGAGAAACTCTTCACTCTCGCTTCCCGATCTCTTTCTTATGGGTTTGGTTGTGTCTTTGTTGAGATTAGTATTCGATTTAAGATCTGAAACATCACTTTTGCTTCTTTTTACGACAGCTACTGGTTTGGTATTCACGACAACAGGGGCATCGGGGCTCTTATTTCTTTTTGCTCTTCTGAATAAAGTTGAGAGCGATGTTCTTTCTTTTCTTCTTTTGGCGCTTACATCGCTGGTAGAACGCCCCAATGGTGACTTTGAGGCTATTTCGGAATTAGTGTCGTCGCTATTCCTCCTGCCTAGTTTTTCTTCCTTAAATTTTCGTCTGTGGGGTAGCGAGAAGAATTTCTCAGGTGGATGGTCAGCGGTGCATGTGACGCTTTGGGCTTGGGCTATGACTTTGTTAGCTTCGTCTATTAATTCTTGTTCTGATAGATGAGTGAAGGGTTCCTTCCTAAGTGTCGATGTTTGAGGTTCGGACGAGACGCCCCGCGATTCTCGGGGTTTACCTGAAAAAATAGTGAATTCGTCATTCGAACTGCTTGAAAAACATTCATTCAGGTTAAAAGCTGATACATTTCTGAAACAAAACATTACAATGATATCACTTTGGAACAAAGTTTTTGCTTCATCAATTTCGTTCAATCTGACAACAAAAGCTACGTAGTGTCTCTTGCAGTAACTGTGTTGTTTATCAAATGATAAACGGACGACGAGATGACTGGAAGTGGCTGGTACAAAAAGCCTGTCGTAAAAAAACTTCAATACATCAGACAGCGGTCATCAAGCCAGCCCCATAAAAAGTGTGTTTTAGTAAATAAGTAACGAACGTACAAAGGAGATTAGTAAATTAGTTTCGTTAGCCATTAGACATTAATCAGCTTGTCAGATGTTTTTGCGTTCGTCTTTATTTAATTACGGAATTCTGCAGAATCGTGTAACTAATAATAAAGGAGTATGATATAAGGATACGTGTGTTAAAAAGAAAATTGATGTGGTGTGTTCTTGATGTTCTATAACTTGTGACGCGATACGCTTTTATCTCCAAACCGATTGTTGCTGACAAACACAGCAGAAATATTTCTTTAAATTAACGTATTAAATTAATCAACGTGTTCTTTAAAATTATCTAGAAGAATTTCTAAGCTGACCTATTTGTTGACATGTAATAAACTTATTTTATTGTGGATGGTGGGTGACTCTGGGTGGGTCAGTAAATCTATCCTAATTAACCTAAAAAGGACACTTTCGTGTAAAATCATTTTGAAAATGTTATATATTCTTGCCATTCTCTGCTCTCTAACTAAAGTTCCCCCTTTTTCCCTTGCGTATATAGTTTTATACACTAATAGTGTTACTAAGTAATTAAGTATATTTCCTACTTAAACTGCGCACAGACAAACAGTGAAGCAATACATTTTTGGCAACTTCGTTAAAAGGTTTCTATTTTAAGCACCGTGAATATTTCTTTGTGTATTTACATTACACCCCATTCACTTGAGACAAAATGTAAACAATCTTGTCAATATGTCTCTTTATTTACGATGCTCTTAAAAACAAGAAATGTGTATTCTAAAATACATCTTCAATTATAGACAACTAAAACTGTTGGCTGCTTTGAAATATTGCTGGTGTTACACATTTTATATTAAAAGACACATCAAGATTTACATTTTGTCTCAAGTCCAAGTGAATGGGGTATAGTTAGTCTGTAAATTTAGTTCTAATGCCGTTATAGACTCAGATTTAACAGCAGCAACTATCGTGGGCTATTAAGGAAGTTGGCAGTCAACCAGTTGAGAGATAGCGAAAGTGGCACACGTCCGTTTGCAATAGGGTTTAGTGGAGTACCTAATCCTATGATAATTATATCGTTACCAATAACGCCGCGTAGTGACGGCAAAGTAGAATACAATTGTCACCACTGCAAATCTCTCCCGTGGGTGTCTTACAAGGCGACTAAGGATAAATCAGTGATGATGAATGGGCAGCAGCGTTCCTCTTATACCACCTAGCAATAGTACTGCGACTTTTGTGCCCGATAAATGGCAATAGGCTCGCCACCTATTACATGGGACCTAACATAACTGGCGAAACGTGGGTGCTAGTTCACCTCTGCCTACCCCTCCGGGGATATAGGCGTGATTTATGTATGTATGTATGTATCTTCAAGTACAGTGGACAACATGTCAACAGTGGCGCGTCACTCAAAAATTGATCCTGCAGGAGACCATTTAGGTTGAATTAGGCGTGGCCGCCTTCGATCCAAATTGAGAATGCTGCGACGAAGTGCGCGCGCGTCAGATCTATTTTTGGACCAGGCACCAGAGTAAACAAGTAATTTGTTTGTGCAAGTTTTATTTTCGTAGGCTGCTCTGTGTCTGTGCTTACAAAGTAATGGCGTTGAATACCTTAAGAACACATAAATCACGCCTATATCTCCCAAGGGGTAGGCAGAGGTGAACTAGCAACCACGTTGAGCCAATGATGTTCGGTCCCATGTAATAGGTGGCGAGTCTATTGCCATATATCGGGCACATAAATAGCAGTACATTTATATTGCTAGGTGGTATGAGAGAAATGCTGCTGCACATTACTCATTGCTGTCTTTACCCTTAGTCGCCTTGTACGACAACCACGGGAGAGATGGGGGTGATGACATTTGTATTCTGCTCTGCCGTCACCACACGTTTCTTCTTCTTCTTCTCCCTGCCCTAATCCTACTCCAAGTAGGGTCGGTAAAACATGTCTTCTTCTTTCTGGACCATAACCCACCACGCTGGCCCAGTGCGGTTTGGTGGGGTACTAACGACTGCAGATGCAGCCGGGACCATCGGCTTAACGTGCCTTCCGAAGCACGGAGGAACTCGAGATAGTAAATTTTTGGTCACCCATCCAATGACCGCCCTTAGCGATAGCTTCGCAGGCCAAACGCACTACGCCACTCTGCTACCAACCGCAAAGTTTTTTGAATTGTTAGGTAAGTGTTTTGCATCAATAGTAAAAATACTAGAGACAGGATTTTAAAAGTAATTTGGCTACGGGGGTGACCCCCATATCATCATAGGTATCAGTTCAATTTGGCATAGGGGCATAAGGGATGGCTTGATGGCTTCTGACCGATACGAATGGAAGAGGAAACATACTGCGTCGACCCCAGATAGACTGGGAACAGGGCAGGGAGAAGATTTATGTAAAGGTGCCACCGTGTGGTGCCGATAGAGCAGAATACAATTGTCACCACCCCCATCTCTCCCGTGGGTGTCGTACAAGGCGGCTAAGGTTACACACGGCGATGAGTAATTGCATCCTCTTATACAAAATATCAATACACTTCGATTTATGTGCCCGATAGATGGCAATAGGACCTAAATTAACTAGGACTCAATTAAAAGTGAATGTTTAATACACCTCTGCCTACCCCTACGGGGATATAGGCGTGATTTATGTATGTAACTGTAACCATGAATAGTGTCTATTCATCCGGCTAGTTGCTCAGCGTTGTTTGTTGGGCCTGTTTCAATGTCAAACTCGTCCCACGCGGCGCACTTGTTCAAATAATCGCAACTAAGGTTATGAGCCACTGTATTCAATATCGTAGGTACTGTGTTCGGTGTGCGTAGGGTGTTTGTCAAACATACGTCAAAGTGTTTGTTTTAGGTGGTACCTATATTCACTTTAGCCTAGGGTGCATGGAAACATACGACAAAGTTTTAGGCGGTATATCCGCTTTGGGCCCCTTTCCCCTACATTACGGAACTAGGCCCAGCTCCCCTAGATAAGTGGCCATTCTATTACTTACTCCAGCTCTATCGTCATCACCCTTGCCTTATCGCATTTCAAATTCAAGCGGCAGTACACCTTTTTCTTACATTCACTTCTGTTAGCTGCCATTCATCTATTCCTCTAGTCACATGCATTAATACTTGAATGAAAAATTTACATAAATTCCTACTCAGACGTAACTCTAAACATCGAGTGCTTATAAATATTTACGTGACAAGATAAAAAAAAAAACAACAAAACATATGTTCAAAATTGCACGTCTAATAAGGGCCGGTTTTTTGATCCGTAGTTAACTTAACAAATTGTTAAAAATTCAGTCTAATTTCTGATAATCAGTCTGATATTTAACAATCAGTAACAATATCAGACTGATATTTAACTATTAGTAACATTAGTAATTAAAATTGTTACGATTAGATTGATTTAACGATTAGTAACCATTTTTAACAATTGCTTGAGTTAACTACGGATCATGCACCAACACGTAAAACAAGCGATTAAAAGATAACCGTCTATTTTTGACATTTCATCCATATTGTTGAATGTCAAACAATATTAATCGACTGTTTACGTGTTGGTGAACACCAGCCATCAACCATGTGTATGGTCACCTTTAGTTAAACAATGACGCTCAAGTAAGAAAACATCCACGTGTGTACACTAAATACCTACAATAATAATGGTAAGATGTTTCATTAATTGACAATAATATTTACGATTTGAATTTGAATTATTCTAATATTGTCACGTCCACTTAGAGCTTCAGGATATATACATAAACATATTGCGCCTGTATATCCCCGATGGGGTAGGCAGAGGTGAATTAACACCCACGCTTTGGCATTATCGCCCTGTGGTGACGGCGGAGCATAATACAATGGTTCACCTCCCCATCTCCCTCTCTCCCGCGGGTGTCGTACAAGGCGACTTGGGTTAAGGCAGCGATGAGTTATGGGCAGCAGCGACCCTCTTATACCACCTAGTAGCATTTACGGGATGACTAATAATAATAATTAGATATAATTCTACTAAAAAAATATCGTAATTTATTATATAAAAATCTCATATCACAGTGTTTGATAAAAAACGGGAACTATATTTTTTGTCACTAGAATTTATATTTGTCATCAAGTTGTATCATCTATTAAATAGATCTATCGCCACGAAATATTTTCGTTATCAGATAAACAAAAAGTGTTAGTAGGAATTATCAAATTAACGTTAAATAAATGTGCAAAATAAGAGATGGGTTACCAATAAAATTCTAGAGCATTACATGAATATTAACTTCGTTCTTATAATAATAGTTTTATAACATAAATAATAGCTATGTACTCAGAATGGTAGATCTGTCACCAAATAAATCGATTATCGATCCCTGACTGCGATTCCATTTTATTTGTTATTTTGTCAACAATACATCCATACAATAAATAAGATTCCTGGGGGAGGCACAGGAAAACATTTAAATATTGTCAAAATTAATTTCATTTTTATTCATTTCACACACATGAATACATACTAAATATACTAAAGACATGGCTGTATGGGCTAGACCCTATGCTTCTCTAAAAATATAGGGAGAATTTAACCAAAAAAATACCATTACGCACTAGTACATAATGCATTATGCACGAGTGCATAATGTTGTAATAAGAGTTAATACAATTGTGATACAATTGTGTTGAATAATATTACTCGATCGCCACCTATTACATGGGGCCTAACATAATTGACGTGGTTGATAGGTACACCTCTCTATTTATATACGTATATTTGTACATCTTACTAAACTATTGCACAAGCTCCTCCTTCGAGACTTTAAAATCGACGCGAAATAATTTAAAAAAAACAATCTAATTGCAAACGCTTCCTTTGCTTCCTGAATATTAAACGCGCTAATTGGTTCTACGGTCGTATTTGGACGATCGACACAAAAGATCTCGTGGGAGGTAGACTGTGGTAGAGCCTTGGCAACTTCCGTAGGCTTAAGAGCGATATCTACTTAACGCGATTGCGATGTTTTTTCTTGTTTCAGTTGATTTTACTACATCATCTACAGTCCTTTAATGTTCCCACTGCTGGGACATCGGCCTTCACTATGGAGGGAACTGCTAATTCATCTTGTTTATTTCCCTACTGCCACGTGTGGTCTAAGAGTTCAAATTAGCGAAACGTGGGTGTTAATTCACCTCTGCCTACCCTTTCGGGGATATGGGCGTGATTTATTTATGTATGTAGTATACTTCCTCCTAGAGGTATACATCCTGTAGCGGACGAATAGGGACTGATGATAAACAAAAAATAACTGTTATAAAAGACTTGAAATCCTATCTTAGTGAATATCAATTTTCAATCAAATTTTAAACGTGAGACATCGAAACTAATGCAGTTCTTTAGAATGGTAATAGAAATCTCCACATATTTGGATGCAAATTTAATCGACTCTTTCCATAATCCTATTGCCTAACAGCAAGTATTGCATCACATATACTATATGATACAGATATTGATTTGTTATTATAATTAGGAACTTTCTGTTTTGATGTATATGGCAATTTGGAGAAATTAAGTCACTCAGAACTAAGATCGTTGCAATAAATATATCTATCTATAGAGATTCTAATTAAAGAACCAACATTTCCGTTTCATGTGTTGGTAAGCGAATGACGTAAGTTCTACATGATGGTAAGTGGAGACAGGTGATGCTACTCCCACCATACAAGCCAAGGTCTTTTAGAAATTAATATAGGGATTAAGCTGGTAATCCCCGAGGGATTCGATCTCTATTATATAGGGAATATAGGGGGGTAGGATCTCTATATTACCTATATTGATACCTATATTTTGGATCTAGATCCCACCTCAACATCGTACAAACCAAAAATACACCCATTTTTTGTTATTTGGGTTGTTAAATCAAAGTACTTATTGGTATTTAAAAGTAAGAAAATATTACCGTGCCAAAGACAAAAACGAATTTGCCTCTATTGACCCAAACAATTTTACATATTCCATTTTTGTGTGTGTATTCAAAGTGACCTGCCCGTATTCCAATATTGACAATGGCCTTTTTAACACTGTATGAAGTTGTAAAAGTGTCAGATTAAGTCACGCGCGAAAGACAACAACCAGCATTGTTAATAACAATATTTACTACTCAGTCGCAAAGGTCAATGTGAAGAATTTACCACCGTGGGCCGAGTGTCGTGGTGTTATTGAAATGTTCGTATCAAATAATAATTACGCCCCAATTGGAACCAGTAATCAAACCCACGTGCTGTTATACATTTTGTAATCAAGGTTTATGACCTCGGGGTCTTTTGTTCGGCATTTTTACTCGTGACGTCTTCATCGGAAACTTGATGTTTGTTAGCGACCAGCGTTGCAACAGCCTCTTTGGCTTTGGCTATAATTCTAATGCGCCTTCGAGACGGTCAAGCGGCTTCGCGTCAATCACGTAGATTTTAGCTTGCTTGTACCTTTACTCATTTTGATCGTCTACAACGCTCGCTTGAAGCTTGAGTCAAATTTATGAGCTTCATACGCGCTTGATGTGATTTTAAATGTATGCATAGTCTATGGTCAAGCCTCTTGACAGACGTTTCAATCACACTGCTTAGCAAGCACAACAGAAAATCAACGCGAAGCCGCCTAAGGTCTCGGAGGCGCTTTATTAATTATCAGTGTAATTTTTATATCAATCACATTGTAAAACAATTGGTAGTATTGACAAAGTAGACATTGGTAATAAACAGTTCACGTACCGAAAATACCTAATCGAAGTGCGTGATTTTATTTATGCTCGGTCCTCAGCAATGTTGGAAACTGACCTTTTATACCATTACTAGCTGAACTGTCAAACATTGTTCTGCCCTTATCACCTAGGAGTATAAAAAATAGCATACGACCTATTCTCACATCTACCAAATATACACAAAAATTTCATAATGGTCGGTCAAGTCCTTTCGGATAGTTCGATTTGCCTATTTTTTGCTTGCCTTTATTTAGCTTTTCAGGGTTTTCAGTAACAGTATATCATCATTATCATAGTATGAATTTTGACTTAAAAAAATATACCAAATTTATTCCCGTAATCACACATTCACACCGTACACGGTTACGGTCAACAATAAGTTATACTCATGCACCTTTGAAGGTTTACTGACAAATTGTAACGATGTCTTGCTATAATTATAAGGATAAAAACATGTATTTTTTAGTGCGGATTCTAGCATCAACATGATTAATTGCTTTTTTTAAGTTCCACAATGATTCGTTCTCAAAAAGAATCGAATGTGAATACAACTAATACACACCATCATACTAATGCTCAAAGAGAAGTACTCATAAGCTAGAAGCATAAGAAAAAGTAAACCTGAAGGCAAACATCGGCAACAAAATTACTTTGTACCTTGAGTCCAATTCCATTTAAACGCTCAACAGCTAATAAAAAAAAACTTTAATAAATAATAAATTATTCACATATAAACGATATAATGAACTGAATATTAATAATTATAAATAAATAAATTATGTTTAATAAATATTTATAATATTACCACACTCCTTTTATAGGCTTGAATAACGAGTAAATTATTAATAAAATCTTTTTAGCTATAATGAAATCATTTTAACATCCGATTACAGTCGAATTGATAATCTGATAAAGAAAAGACCATTCAAAACAACTTGTTCATAGCAGGTTAAACCTTTCTCACACAGCTAAAACAGTGATTGCATCGTAATATTGCCAATGCACCCGGTTAACATATTAAAGTGATACTTAATCGCACTTTTGGTTCAGTCCGAGGCTTTCGCAACAGACAACCACATATGGAAACTCACTTCAGGTCAATGCCGATACAAAAAACCGTTCGAATGAGTTGGCTGGACAGTCATATAAAGGCATACCGTACAACCTCAGATTGGTATCGGCTCGCCCCCACATTTTCTTAATGGATCCTTCAGGGTGACACATTAGTCCCACCTATAGATTGGTATTACACGACTTCGATCTCCGCGCCGAGATAATGATTGTCTTAAATGTTGCTTGAATAACACCATTCTTGACATTGTCTGGCGATAGATCCGCTATTAGATGAAATATAGTAACAAAATCAAGACTAGGTTTATTATGTTGCACCTGGTTCAATAGTTTGGAAAGAAAACTTGAAACATCGTAAGGCAGTATAGGTACCTCTTTTTAAATAAGGCTTCCAAATTTCATACCGTAGTCTACGGCAATTGTTCCCGAACTATTAGGAGAACCTGTTTAGGTGAAGAACGGGCAAATATCTCAGTAATTTCATTCGTCATTTATTAAGCTTTGAGGAAATAATAGACAAATGTAAATTTATTTATGCTTGATTTCAGTGGTGAAATTATTTCAGTAGTAAAATTTGCAATGACTGGAAGCCGTTATGTCATATTATTATTATATACCTAGAATATTTCGGCCGTGTGGTGACGGCAGAGTAGAATACAATTGTCACCACCCCAAATCTCTCCCGTGGGTGTCGTACAAGGCGACTAAGGATAAATCAGTGATGAGGAATGGGCAGCAGCGTTCCTCTTATGCCTACCACCTAGCAAAGTACTGCGCCCGATAAATGGCAATAGGCTCGCCACCTATTACATGAGACCTAGCATAATTGGCGAAGCGTGGGTGCTAGTTCACCTGTGCCTACCCCTTCGGGGATATAGGCGTGAATTATGTATGTATGTATGTAGAATATTTTATTGAGTCAATTGAAAATATATAGAGACCGCTTAACATTTAATTAGGCTCAATTAATGGCATATTATTATCAACAACACTGTTTAACTTTTATGTCACAACACATTGTGAAACCCATTTCAAATGGGCACCAATCTTTTACAATCCATCTCCGCTTTCTGAATAATGTAAGGTTACATAAGGCTGATCACGAATAAATAATTGGGACCTTGTCTGGTCACGGCTTAGTTACATATTAAATTATGGTGTTTGCTTATGTAATGCGAAGCGTGGTCAACGACACTCCAAACTTTACTGTCTTCGCAAATGCCGAATGAAATGTGAGTCACTATTTTAGTCAGAATTTTACCAAGAACTAGAGGTAATTATAGCCTATTCAGTCACGCCTTTATGTCCCAGAATGGGTGTAAGAGGTGTATTTACAGGGGGTAAATACATCTCACACCGTGTCGTTAAGGTCTCAATGCAATTCAGAGGATTACTTACTTAAATATTTATGAAAAATCTTATTAACTCCAATCATTATTTACTACAATCGGACCGCTGCTGTCCATGCCTCATTACTGTTTTACCCCTTTCACTGTTTATTCAAAAATAACTAAAATGTCTAGTAGTAGTTGAGCTCATCGCTTCGTGATAGATAAGTATTTCCGAGGAACAGACTTTATAAAAGCAAACAAGTCTGTCTTAATTATTGAATTCTGGACTTGACGGTTAAGTTTAAAATCTTTATACCTTTAGATATATATGTTGAATGGGGGACTGGAGATAATCCAGGGAAATCTCTATATTACTTTCTGAAATATTTGGATCAATAGAGCAAGGATCGAGAGCTTTAAAAGTTTCTTTGGTCGGTTCTACACCCGTATATTACCAAGTTGAATCGTCGTCTGTACGTAATACGTAAGTAGTCATTGATGTTATCTAGAAGAGATCGCTCTTAGGGATAAGACAGCTTGTTGTGGTTTTTTTAATATGTTACTTCCTGTCTATATGACCTCTATTTTAGAATACGCAGTATTCTGTTAAGTGCGAAATACATATATAATATACCTACATACATAATTCACGCCAATATCCCCGAAGGGGTAGGCAGAGGTGAACTAGCACCCACGCTTCGCCAATTATGCTAGGTGCCATGTAATAGGTGACGAGCCTATTGCCATTTATCGGGCGCAGTACTTTGCTAGGTGGTAGGTATAAGAGGAACGCTGCTGCCCATTCCTCACTGATTTATCCTTAGTCGCCTTGTACGACACCCACGGGAGAGATTTGGGGTGGTGACAATTGTATTCTACTCTGCCGTCACCACACGGCACAAGTGCGAAATAAATATCTTAATATATAAAAATCTCGTGTTTGTTATCCAACTCCTCTGAAATGGCTTGACTAATGTTTATGATTTTTTTTGTGTAAATTTGGTAGGTCGCAGGCTATATTTATTCCCCTAGGTGATAAGGGCAAAGCAGCGTTTGCCGGGTCAGCTAGTATTTCTATAATTATTTGACCAAACTCAGTAAAGTTAAGCAAACGTGTATTAGTTGTTGTTGTCAGGTTTTATAAAAAGGGTGACATTCAAATCCTTTGACGAAGATCTGAATCAAAGCAATGAATCATACAAGTCGCAGTTAATCAGATTTGGCTTTGTTATATCGGCTTTTATTAATTTACTCAAGAACAAGATGCTATCGGTCAATTCACATGTCGCTTCTTGCGCAGAAATTTTTTGTCACCGTAACAATGAATGATTTTTATCAAATATTTTTTGTGCAACTTGTCTTAAGCTGTTCGATTCGCTATTTGTACTGGCATCAACAGAAAGCAATGTGTCAAAACTGATGAACCATAGCTGACTGATGAAAGAAAATATTGTGCCTATATTATATACCTACTTAGTTTTTTTAGAAGGCCACTTTTGTAGGTGATTGTTTATCTTTATACATACATACATTAATCACGCCTATATCACCGAAGGGGTAGGCAGAGGCGAACCAGCACCCATGTTAGGTCCCATGGAATAGGTGGCAAGCCTATTGCCATATATCGGACACAAAAGTCGCAGAACATTGCTATTGCTAGGTGGTATTAGAGGAACGCTGCTGCCCATTCCTCATCATTGATTTATCCCTAGTCGTCTTGTACGACACCCACGGGAGAGAATTGGGGTGGTGACAATTGTATTCTACTCTGCCGTCACCACACGGCTTTTATAAATACAGACGTATGTAAATCTAGCATCTACGTTTCGCCAATTATGTTAGCTCTTGTATAATAGCTGGCGAGCCTATTGCTATCTACCGGACATCAATCAGCAGTTTATTGCAATATAGAAAATTTAATAAATATATATGGCAATAGGCTCGCCACCTATTACATGGGACCTAACATAATTGGCGGAACGTGGGTGCTAGTTCACCTCTGCCTACACCTTCGGGGATATTGGCGTGATTTATGTATGTATGTAGAAACTTTAGAGCAACATGACACGAGAACAATTTATGTCCATTTTCGTCACCAAAGATTTGCCCCTACCAAGATTCGAACCCGAACCCTTTTAGCCAATAGCCAGCGATCTGATCATTAAACCAAGCTAGTAACGTGTGGATAAATATCTATGTTTTCTAAGCAAGTGGCATAAAGCCAACCTATCCACATACATCCAGGGTTAATGAAGCTATACAGTTTGATTTGAAGACTATTCGATATTCACGAATGTAATTCAATTTCAAGGCTCTCCATAACAGGTGCATCAATGCTGGCTATCGCCGTACGGAACGGACGTTGAGAACGATTATCGATAACCTCTCGATTGTGCTATGAATGGAATCGAAGAGGTCGAAATTGTTAATTGTTCGGATTCCGGCGAAGGTCGCACGGATCACGAAGTTGTGAATGATATCTCAATCGGGGCATCCGATGCTGGACGATGGTCCGTAGAGAACGATTAGCATATTTATGTACACACTAGACGTTGATTCAATGATTAAAATACTTAAGTATGTCGGATTGTCTGCCAAGGGTAAACGGAAGTTCTAGTAATTCTAAAACAATTTTTTTTAGAGCATTTATCTGTAGTTGCATTAGGAAGTTCAGGCGTTTGGCTTGTTAAAAAAGGGGTACCTACACCAGACTCGCAAATCTTAGGACTTTTGATGATTGACTGGTGAATTGCCGCGAGGCAGATCCCAGACTTTCCCCGCTTAAAGGGCTAGGAGGAACACCGGAGTGGTTTACATTGCTGACGCTTCGTGTGCTGAGCGAGTCCCACACACGCCAGTCGCCTAGCTAGCGGCTGGTATGGTCCATAAATGCATTCCACTCCGACAAAAAAAAGGACTTTTGATGGTTCGTTCCTCTATCCTAGTGCAACTTCAGGTAAATGTTCTACAAAAAAAAACGAAATGAGGGTATGCCGAAGCATCAATAATGAATTATTGTGTGTGTGACATAGTTATTTTAATCATTGGTTCAGGCGAAATTTGACTAGTCAAAGAAGGGGTATACCAGTCTCGCAAATCTTGGGACTGTTGATCGTTCGTCCCTCTATCACGCGATGGATCATCTTTAACAGTAATACAAATACTTAAAAATTCTAAAACTATTTAAAAAAGAACAGGATATTTGACATCAATGAAGATGAACATGAGATGCAAATAAAGACAAATGTTTTATCAAAATCTGTACAGTGAACATAAAATTAGGTTATTTCTTAAATACAACTCATAATGTGTTTCTGTTAGTCATAATAAGAAAGTTATAGTAGAGATGCCAATTTATTATTCAAGGTTTTGTAATTAAGAACTTTACAAGTTTTGCTTTTTATACAAAAAGCTAATGTTTAGAAGATTAAGTTCATGCGACGTACATTTCCCATCAATGCAGACCAACAGACAATTTTGTAGATCGGTTATGTGAAAATTAGTGTGTTATAGTTTGAAATGCTTATCAATTATGGCTCCAATAGAATTTACTTTCTTATTCTTAGGCTTTTTTACTACTTCTAGTCTATTATATTATAAAATGTATAATTACATTTTGTCTCTTTGTCTACGAAATAAAAGCTTATAGAAATTGAGACGTAAATTAAATGCTTCGCATTTGTAACTACCTACACACAAGAAAGCAAATTCATCAAACACCAATAGAGCTCCCACACTCACTTCTTACGCATTAGTGTGAATGGATTGCATCATCGGTTGATAAGCATTTCCCCAATGAGCCAATATCACAAAAACCGACTCACCGAATCTTTTCACGTGTACGTCTCTATTAAAAGACACGCTTTTTGTCTCTTTCGGTTCCTTAAGTTCGGTATCGGTTTTTTCGTCTTGGGCTACCTTGTCGCCATCCTCATTGTCAGGCTTGATACCAGTTTCATCAGTCATTGGGTATCGAGGCTGAGGCACCGGTTCTTAGGTACCTCACGTTAGAATGTTATAATCGACTCGGCGATTTTCGTTTCGTTATCATCGGTAATTTTATCTGGAAACATTTTTTTACTCTTAACGTTGAGTGAACGAAGATTTTAGTAGAAAACATTGTAAGTTAAAATTTAGCAATCTTATCTCGTTAACGAAAGCTTTCTCGTTAACATTTTTGTTTATGTTTTCTATATTTAAAGAATCTTATATGAATCTATTTAAGTAACTGGTATCTTAAATACTTAATTTTTGGCTAGTTAATCCTGCTATGGACTTCAAACACACTATGACTACAAACTTATTAAACCTAAATGCTTCTCCCTAAAGATAATACCGACTTCATTTCTAAATAGTTTTGACTAAATAGATGTAATAAACATCTGCTATTCTTGTCTGATTAAGCAGCGCCTGTGTCTTTTCGTTTATGATGTTCATTACCTTGAATTACAATTTCTTAAAATTACTGTGTAATTCATCTGACTCTGACAAAGCAATATTTTTGAAGTGATGAAAAATATATCTTTTTATTGATAGATAACCTGGTCTAATTAAGTAGACAGCTTGGTCTAATAAAGTTATTACTTTCAACTCTCACAATGATTAATCGTGTTAAGAAACTGAAGCATCAAAGCTGATGATGGTACGTGACGTCTTTATAATGCGTTTGTCACACGGCTGGCCAACCGCTGTGATAGTTACCTCCTTACATGCCTGTGGTATACTGCTAGATGGTGCACGTGCTGGTAAGTCAAATTAAATGCTTTAACCGCATCTTGTTCTGGTATCTGCAACAAAGGAAATGAAGGTTATATTCTAGTTAAGTTGAGTTCTTATTCACCTAACAAAAGGTTGCTAGAACATGTATCGGGCCTAGTAGGGGTAGTAGGGGGGGGGGGGGGGTTAGGAAATTGTATACTGATCGGCCGTCACCACACGGCGGACAAATATTGAAAACAAACAAATACAAACAACAGAACCTTTCGAAAACGGGATCCATTAGCTGATAGCCAGCAATCTGGCCATTTAATCGGATAGGCCGTTAAATCAGTTTATTACTTGTATATCCATGAAGTTCTTCAAAGTCATAATATTCTCATTGGCAACGCAGCACTTGCAAAATGGATATTGCAGAGAATTATTGACCTACATGATTAGCCAATGTGGTCAATACGCCGGAGATGGGTTACGAAATGTGTGAGCCACTGCTGTGTATGTATAGCCTCAGTTGAAAGCCGGGTTGATACCAAGCAACGGCAGCTTTTATCCAAATGGCTTCAGCAAAAAAATAAATAAAAAAAAAATTTTGCTCTTAAATTTAAAATTTTGAATTAAAAATTTTTGCTGAAGGCATTTTTTTTGTGAGACCTGGGCCTGTAGCCAAGTGGCAATCGTTTCATAACGATAACGTGTCGAAGTTTGTCACGATCGGCCATGTTACTTTGGTATCTACAGCGTCTTAGTTTGCGCTACCAACATAACTAGGAGCTTACGAAGACTATTTTGGTCACGTGATTTCACGACAACTTACGTCAAATCCCATACATTGCTTTATCGAACTTCGTTATCTGTGTCGGTATGTTACTTTGTCTAGGCCCCCCAGCCCGTCTAGACAAGCGGCCAATCTATACGAACGAATAGAATACAAATGTATGATGTGGGTATGCGGTAAAGTCGCCGCGAAAAAGGGAAGATCTTCCTCCGAGCCAGGTGTGCACTCGGGGACCGCAGTCCGACGGTACTTCGTCGGATCTTGTATATATTCTGAGTTCCTCCAGAAACTTTGTAATCGTGATTCAGGACTTGCTATTCTCGTTCTGCCTTAACACCACAGTCATTAGGTCTACAGTTGGTTTGACTCCATTGTTATCGTGAGCTGTCGTACTTTTTGCTGATCAACCATTTCTCGGTTACTCGACACTTTGCTTACGTAGCGCTCTGACGTAGCCGCTACATATGAAACTGACGTGTTACAGAGATAACGTCATGGCGACCTTTGTGTCAAATGTAAGAGAAACTGTTAAAAATTGACATATGTATTCTATTCGTGGAAATGGACTGGCTACTTGTCTATAGCGGCTGATACGGTAAGGGCTGATATAGCTACTTCTATTAGATCAAATGATTTTGAAATTCAAATTAAAAAAACCTTGAGCAGCATGGACTGGAATGTTGTCAACTCAATCACTCGCATCGTTTATCGGTGTATCAACATGATCTTTTCCATAACTTTACTGTACATACAATCATTCGTCACCAGCTCCCGTAGCACGGGACGTGGAGAAAATTCAAGAAAATTCAAAAGTCAAGTAGCTCTCTTCACTACTAGACTACTTTCATCATCATCATCATCCGGGTCAACCACCTGAGGGCGGGCTGCGGGCATCGAGCGGTAGCTCATGGCCCGGGCATGAACTCAGGGGACATCAGTCCCGCGGTGGTCTGGGCCGCCGTCTAAAACGGTGGGGCTCCCCTTGGCCCCCCTGTGCTCGACCCCGGTCTGGTGGCGAGGCCCTCGGCGCGGTCTAACCATGTGCCGGGTGGTTTGTCGTGGGACAAGGCCCAGCTAGGAGCCGGCGAGCGGGCCTCGACTTATGCCATGTACCCGAGGGAGCAGAGAGTAGGGGGGAGGGAGCCTGGTGGGTGACTACTTTGTCCACGTCCCGTGCTAGGCCTACAGCACTACTTAAATAACAAAGATAATATAATTTACAGATAATTATTGTCATATGATCAAATCGAAAACACGTGGGAGGGAAATAGCCAGAAGACATTCAGAAAACCGAAGCGAAATAACGCCGACGAATTACGTAGGGTTCTTGCGAAATACACACATTCACTTAGTATAGACGCCTTGCCCCGAAGGTGTCCTTGAAATTTTTGAACATTTTACAATGTTTACTGAATTGCGGATCTTAAATTATACAGCGTATTGAAGTTTAAACGCCATTACGCGGTAATGACGAAAGCGATACTTTTATTGGCTCGCTCAAAAATGACACAACACTATAATGTGTATAATGTGCTAATTTTACGTTGCAAAGATTTTTTTGATCTTGGTCGTCTAAAAGTTTGATGGAAGGCCAGAAAAAAATGGAAAAACCTTATTCTTTTTTCCTACTTCACACACCACCGAAACTACACGACTAGGTGAGGTTATGTGTTATCCTTATTTTTGTACATTAAAAAAAAAGTGGGAGTAAATAAACCTCTTTGAGGATAAAAAGCATCTTCTTCTTCCTGTCCTGTTCCCAGTTTATCTAGGATTGGCACAGTATCACTTCCATTCACGTAGGCCAGACGTCCTCAAGCCATCCACTCCCTTTTGATTCATATTACTATAACACCAGAAAGGTGCCAGTGATGAATGTATAAAAAAGAGACGTAAAGAACCATCTCGACAGACCGATGAACGGAGAGACTGATTGGGTTGACAATATATTTATACTGCTCAAGGTTTTGGCTTAGGTTTTACAGCCGGCCGTCTTCTAGACACCTTCCCTCTTCGGGTACGCTGTTCTTGATGGTTTGCCCTCCACCATTCGGGTGCCCGGAGGTGATCATTGGTCTACACCGGGCAATCTCCCGCGGGTCCCAATATTCTATCTACAGTTGAAAATAATAGACTTCTGCAGTTTAGTTGCTTAGCAACTTCTGTTATTTATAACAGAAAATGCCAGGCAACTAAACTTTAGTAAGTTTACTTTTAACGTAGACAGAATATTGCGACCAGCCGTAGTCGACTTTGTTAGGGCTGGAACATTCCATGTTATTTTTTCGCTCCCAGCTCCCAGGCCAACATGGAAGCATTCAACGTCATATTTATTTAATACAGGACCAAATCGCAGAGATGACAGTAGGCGTCTAACATGACGGATACCTATGCAGGTACCAGGAATTCAGGAAACGTGGGCGGTGAGTCATGCCGTGAGTGTGTCGCGTAGGTGAGAGCTGACGTCACTAGATGATGACGTTTGAATGTCCATAGAAGTACGGAGTGGCTTCTAGCCGAATTGGGTTTTATTGCACTGACTAAAATGGCGGAAGCTTGGCCGCTGCCTACAAGCAAAATAGGTATTATATTTATATTTCATGCACACACACGCTAGCCCAAAGTAATCAGCATTAGCAGAGTTACACTTAACAATCATACATAGAATCATTTATAAGTTTCTGCGCAAAGTTACGATTTCGGTTATACAACCGGCCGCCCGCCCGCCATGTACCAACTGTGCTGCTATAGGTGGTTTGTTCTCCACTATTCAGGTGCCTTAAGGCGCTTACGGTATACACTGGGATTTCTTTTTCAACAAGGCCAAACAACGCTGTTTCTGTGATCCTTACACCTCATCATCATCCACAGTCCTTTAATGTCCGTACAGCTAGGGCACATAGACCTACCCTATGCACAGAAGAATATTAGGCGAATGGGCCATACCACATCACGCCAGCCCAGTACGGAATGGTACCTATTAACGATTGGAGATGCAGTCAGGAAAACTGCCACGCCGTGTGGTGACGGCAGAGTAGAATACAATTGTCACCACCTCAAAACTCTCCCGTGGGTGTCGTACAAGGCGACTAAGGATAAATCAATCATGAGGAATGGGCAGCAGCGTTCCTCTTATACAACCTAGCAATAGCAATGTACTGTGACTTTTGAGCCCGATAAATGGCATTAGGCTCGCCACCTATTACATGGGACCTAACATAATTAGCGAAACGTGGGTGCTAGTTTCACCTCTGCCTACCCCTTCGGGGATATAGGCGTGATTTATGTATGTATGTATGTATCCAAAGACCGGCCTCACTGAACTTGACTTGGTTTACTACGATGTTCGCTAAGACCGGTTATGGCGTCATCGAGCTACTCCCTGCCTCCTCACACCTATTTATTTTTATTAACTCCACTTGTCAGCAGAATCAGACCATTAGCGCATGATTTGGTACGAAAAAAAAGAGTGACAGAACCGCGACGCGGGCCGAAAGTTGTCGCGGTAAAAAGGCGGATGCCGCCGAAAAAGACCAAGGTCCCGGGATCATTATCCCTGTAATGCATTCGTAGTTAACTGTGCGGCAGTAGGACAAATCAGATACTTCTTTTCTTCAGAGAAGCCAAACTGGTGCGTTACTTCGCGTCGCGTCGCAACGGATCAACGTATTGCGGCAACGCACGATGTTGCAATGCAAGAGGCATATCATAAAGAATTATAAAAAAAGTAGCGGCGTTGAATCTGCAACCGGGATCAGTTGACCAAAGCCTCAGCGCAAGCACCAGTGTGGCTTTGCTTTAACGCTGTTACTGGCAATTTTATATGCAATCATCGTCGCCTACATCTCGTAAACAAGCAACTGTCACTAAAATGAACATACGTAAAACATGTGACATTAACACCAGTGAGACGTAAAGTAATAAATTTAAATGTTTAAGATTACAATTGTGTAAGTGTTATTAAATGCTAGTCAATAAAAATAAATACACACTTTGACATTAAACACTGATTAGACATTAACTGTGTCAGAGTCACCTTGCGCAGGCGCCGGCTCAGGTTCCTTGCGTTGTTTCTCAAAAAGGGAGAAAGTAACTTATGACTCATGCTTTGTGGACTGAGCGATAATATTAGGTTTAAGGTGGACGCACCCCTACCCGTTGAGTTATGAGTCATTCATCGTCTTCGTTCGCTCATTCGAAAAAAAGAAATGTCAACCCCAATAATTACGCAAAAATGGGAATAAGAATGTAAAACTGCTAAGCTCATGAAAGCTACGAGTATATTATGTGATATTAGAAGCAGGTACCACGGATCTTACTTAATTACCTAACTCTAATGAAACCTTCGTTAGTCAGTCCAAAGACCACGTGACACACACCAAAACATTGACTCAAAAAGTGAAATTCATACATACACACATACATAAATCACGCCTATATCAGGCAGAGGTGAACTAGTACCCACGTTTCGCTAGCGAAATGCATTCCTCATGTTATTAAAAAAATATATATTTAACACTGTATCAGCCCCCACTCACCCCAGGGGTGTCGTAAAAGTCGACTAAGGGAGATTGCTCGGTGTGCACCAGGAAGCACTTCTGGGGCACCCGAATGGTAAAGAGAAAACCATCATCAACAGCTTTCCCTAAGAGGGTTGGTACCAGGAAGGCGACTAGCTGTAAAACCTAAGCACAACAAAACCTTGAGCAGTAGGATTGGTATTATGACATCCCAATCAGACATGGCCATGTCGAGGGACCAATGAACGGAGAGAATGAGACTTTTCATCTGTTTTCTATACATTCATTTATCACAAGCACCTTTTCGGTGTGATGGATGATATGAATCAAAAGGGAGTGGATGGCTTGATGACGTCTGTATGTGAATCGAAGAAGAAACATACTGCGCCGACTTCAGAAAACTTGAACCAGAAAAACATTTCAAATCCGCCATATTGAATCGATACTCATCCCGATTCGTTTTTGTTCTTCGCGAAGAAAGGCAATAAACAGAAGCTGTTTTTCTTTATTTGGAGTATTCGTTTCGATGGTGTGGTAGCCACACTGTGGGATGCTTGTAGGAATGACTTCCGAGTCCGGTGCAGCAGGCCTGTTCCCTAACTTTTTTTGGCAGTTGAAAGTGATGATCACCGAACTATATTACTTTGAACATTTGAACATTAAAGGGCTGGTGATACCAGCCCTTTAATGTCCCCACTGCTGGGGTACGAGCCTTCCCTATGGATGGAAGTTTATAGGGAGATTGGGCCATAACCCACCACACTGGCCCAGTGCGGGTTGGTGGGTATTAACGACTGCAGATGCAGCCGGCACCAACGGCTTAACGTGCCTTCCGAAGCACGGAGGAACTCGAGATAATAAATTTTTGGTCACCCATCCAATGACCGGCCTTAGCGAACATCGCTTAGTTTAAGCAATCGCAGGCCAAGCGCGCTATGCCACTGCGCTAGCGAGCTCCTCCCCCAATAGCAATATAGTAAAGTAGTAATGGATAAACTATTCGATTTTAATTTTAACATTATATAAATGTTAGAAAAATTAGTACAAAGATTTTAGGGTTAGAAAAAGAATTTCGAAAAATTATGATCTTGAGGCGGGAATCGAACCCGCGTCCGCTGCTATCCGGGCAGGTGCCTGACCGCTCGGCCACCCAAGACACTAATTAACTTGCCGAAATTCTTCTAACCTTTACACTTCACGTTGTAAGCCAACGGGTACCCTCGCAATGTAGAAATAAATTTCAAACATTCCAAAGCAGATATTTTACAAATACCGTGCGTTCGGTTAAGCTCGGGTTTGCTTTATAAACTATTCGATTTTAATTTTAACATTATATAAATGTTAGAAAAATTAGTACAAAGATTTTAGGGTTAGAAAAAGAATTTCGAAAAATTATGATCTTGAGGCGGGAATCGAACCCGCGTCCGCTGCTATCCGGGCAGGTGCCTGACCGCTCGGCCACCCAAGACACTAATTAAAGAAAAAGAATTTCGGCAAGTTAATTAGTGTCTTGGGTGGCCGAGCGGTCAGGCACCTGCCCGGATAGCAGCGGACGCGGGTTCGATTCCCGCCTCAAGATCATAATTTTTCGAAATTCTTTTTCTAACCCTAAAATCTTTGTAGTAATGGATAAGTAAATATTTCGGTGACCATCACTTTCAACTGTCAAAAAAAGTTAGGGAATAAGCCTACTGAGCGCACGAAATCTTGTCTTAGCACAGCAAATCGCTGTTTCGATGTAATAATAGAAGGTGGGGGTGGCGAAGGGGTGTTGACTAGTTGTCAAGGGATCCCTTATCAAATCAAATCAAATCAAATCATTTATTTGCACAAATGTGAGTATCACAAAGGTGGTATGTGTCAGAATAATCGCTACAGTACAGCACATTTACCATTTCTGGCTTGCAAAAATTACATTAAATAATAATATTATTATTTAATGTAATTTTTGCAAGCTACACTTGGGTCACAAGTCCCAAGCGCTGCCACTGACTCCCCCCTCTCTGCCACACTATGGGCCCGGCACACGCACGGTGAACCCATGGAATGCTCAGAGTTTTCGTCTCGTCTCTTTTGATTACATACCATGCACACATACATAAATCACGTCTATATCCCCGAAGGTGTAAAGGTGAATTAACACTCACGTTTCACCAAATAGGTGCATAGGCAATTAATCGGCCACGGAATTTATTTATTTAATCAGACACATACATACATAACTCACGCCTATATCCCCGAAGGTGTAGGCAGAGGTGAACCAGCATCCACGTTTCGCAAATAAGTTAGGTCCCATGTAATAGTGGCGAGCCTATTGCCATTTATCAGTACATTGCTAGGTGGTACAAGAGGAACGCTGCTGCCCATTCTTCATCACTTTTTTAACCCTTGCTGCCGCACTCAGAGACGTCATATAATGTTAATGAGTACTATGTCAAAAAATGACAATTCAAAACTAGTCGCTATTCTATACTAGTCATTAAAGTTAATTGACGTCTCTGAGTGCGGCAGTAAGTCGCCTTGTAGTCGTACAAGGCGACTGACAAGATCTCCCCAAATCCCTCCCATGGGTGTCGACCCATGGGAGGGATTTGGGGAGATCTTTTGATCATAATGTATAAAATAATATTTTTGATGTCGTATATCCAACATATATGCAAAACTCATTTGAAATAAAACTACGTTTACGTGAATTTGGCATTTTTATTATTTAACCCGAAGTTTCGATCAGTTCATACCGGCCGCCGTGGTCACGGTACAAACTGTTGTTGGTAGCAACGTATAAACCAAAATTTATACTCTAATTTTCACTGCACCTTTTTTCGGCACGGCCTTAGTACATCATTAAATAATTAAAGCGCAAATTATTATGATCGCAGATTAGGCCTAAATGGCCCTGGCTTTTGGCTCTAACATATTGTACGGATATTTTTTGCATAAAAATTTTAATACTTTATTTTTGATGATATATGGCCACCCTACTAAGGCTGTTTTGTGTTTGGGAGTTTAATGACCCACCGACGGGCCACATTTGAAGGACATATAGGACAATTTTGATTCTGATTCTATTTGTTTTGAGTGAGTTTATGTTTCTGGATAAAACATGTCCATAAAATAATACGCCAGTCGTTTTAACATCATTTAAAATCTTATTGATATTCATCAGCTTAAATGTCATCTAGCATTTACCACTAATTATGTAGGTACTATACCACGACGACCAAATACCCCTCCCTAAGGGTAGATAGAGGTTTTTAACACACATATTTCGGGTTAACTTATTATTATCAATATTTCAGCCTAGGCCTCCCATAAGGATTTCCAAACCGGGAGACCTAGACAAAGCAACATACAGACAAAGATAACGAAGTTCGATAAAGCAGAATGTATGGGATTTGACGTAAGTCGTCGTGAAATCACGTGACCAAAATCGTCTTCGTATGTTCCTAGTTATGTTGGTAGCGCAAGCTAAGACGCTGTAGATACCAAAGTAATATAGCCGATCGTGACGAACTTCGACACGTTATCGTTATGAAAAGATTGCCATTTGGCTACGGGCCCAGATGGTAAGTGACGATAAGGCCGAAGGTGGAATCGAGCTTCACCTGGAACCCTCAACCACAAAGGGGCTGGCTATCTAATCACAAATTGACGGAACACAATTATGCTGTTAACAATATAATATTGATAGAATGGCGCTATCTAGCCAGGTGGACTTGAAATAAGACCTCGTACCAAGAATATGGTTCGAAAATTATGGTCTTGATGCGGAAATCGAACCCGCGTCCACTGCAATCCGGGCAGGTGCCTAAACCGCTCGGCCAACCAAGACGCTAATTAACTTGCCGTTTCTCTAACCTTTACATTTCACGTTCTAAGCCAACGGATACCCTCGCAATGTAAAAATCAAAATAGCAAAAGACCTACCACCAAATAAAGCGAGTACAAATTTGTACTCCCCTGTGAACCTGATCGAACCCAGGACCTACTTATGAATCTTAATTCCAATCAACGAACCACTAGACCACAGAAGGGGTAATATTATGCGAGGTCATAAGTATTTCTTTCTTTCTAATATACATACATACATAAATCACGCCTATATCCCCGAAGGGGTAGGCAGAGGTGAACTAGCACCCACGTTTCGTCAATTATGTTAGGTCCCAATTATGTTAGGATTTCACGACGACTTACGTCAAATCCCATACATTTTGCTTTATCGAACTGCGTTATCTGTGTCGGTATGTTACTTTGTCTAGGCCCCCTGTACTATTTTAGATTCCTTCGGCGGGGATAGGTGTGCGAGGCCTCCGCTGACTTCGGCGCGTTCGGCTCGGATAAGTGTGCGTTCACCATTATGAAACTTCATTGAGTTTTTCTACACGCCGCCACCCAGGTGGCACGCCTCAGAAAACCTCAATCATGTCTAATTTCGCACAAATTACTAGTTCACATCACAATCGGGATAATTTCAACTTGTTACTGGTAACGTGTAACTGTTTCTTATAACTCGGCCAGGGGTGGATCTATAAATACATTTTTCATCCCACCATCTCGGAAAAAGCGTTTTTGCTCTTCGATATCTGAGTGCAAAAGCCGTTTTTATCCTCTAGAGGTTAAAGTAAATTTGAATTTAGAACATCGTGTGCAATGAGTTTGTGAATTCAAAACATCATTATACCTATTTATTTCTACCTCCATAGTGCCGAAATTATCATGCAACCTATTTTAATTTGTTAAAAACTCAGACTTGGAACCTTCTTGGTGTACTTTTTTTTGTAATTTGCTTTGCGCGCGCCTTTTTCTTTTCACGTCATAAATTTGTTAAAACCTTGGAGTTCCGTGACGGTCAATAAGCTTGGCGTCAATCTTGCTTTAAACATTTTTATCGTCTACAACGCTTGCTTGATGCTTGAGTCAAGCATTTAAAAGCTTTTTAGGTCTGTTTGATTTGTTTACGCTAGCAACGGAACAAAAACATACAGAAAAGTAACGTGCTTGACTCAAGCTGATTGACCGTCTCGGAACTCCATTAGGGACGGTAATTTTTATTAGGTACTTACATGTGTGTCTGGATAAATTTTGCGGGTGTGGCTCGGTGGATGGGTGGGTATTGGAGGTGTGTCTGGGTGAATGGGTGTTTTGTGGGTGTTTCTGGGCGAATGGGTGTTTTGTGGGTGTTTCTGGGTGACTGGGTGTTTTGTGGGTGTTTCTGGGCGTATGGGTGTTTTGTGGGTGTTTCTGGGTGACTGGGTGTTTTGTGGGTGTTTCTGGGTGAATAGGTGTTTTGTGGGTGTTTCTGGGTGAATGGGTGATTTTTGTGTTTCTGGGTGAATGGGTGTTTCTGGGTAAATGGGTGTTTTGTGGGTGTTTCTGGGTGAATGGGTGTTTTGTGGGTGTTTGTGGGTGAATAGGTGTTTTGTGGGTGCTTCTGGGTGAATGGGTGTTTTTTGGGTGTGTCTGAGTGGATGGGTGTATATTGCGGGTGTGAATGTTGTGGGTGTTTCTGGGTGGGTGTTGAGAGTGTGTTTGGGTTAATGGGAGGGTGTTGTGGAAGTTTCTGGGTGAAAATAGAAACTGTTGTGATTGTATTTTTTTTTGTATTTTGCAATTTCCTCGTTGGGGGGGATGAAAAGTTACGTGTTGCACTCGAGTGCAAAGATTTTTCACCTTGTGCTCTTTTGATTCCCTCGCTATCGCTCAGGATTCTAATTTATGAATCACTCGCTACGCTCGTGATTAAATTTTAGAATCCTTCGCTAGCTCGGTCATCAAAATTGAGCACGCGGTTAAAAAACAACTTTGCACTCATGTACAACAAATAACTATTAATGTGGATTGAGCGTACTGTCAACGGGACGTCGGGCTACACACCACTGAAATTAGAGTATCAATCATTAGAAAGAAAATAAAAAGAAAATAGTGTTTTTTTTTGGTAGAAAAAGAAACTTGTGTATCTGGTGCATAATTTACAATGTACCTGCAATGTCATAACTCGTTGACAATGTTTCTCTACAGCCTACTTGCGTGCAGTTCTGCTAACTAGAAACAGAATGCGTCTGGGTCGGCGCTTCGTTGCGGATCGAGGCGTGTGGGTGGGTTTTGGGGAGCTATCGTTATGGACTGGGGCATGCGGCGCATTTCCTTATTTTTTCTTGGACACACGGGTTTTCGGTATCTAGCGTATTGTAATCATACTAGTTATGAATAAACGAAATTTGACTTTGACTTTTTTGCCGTTTTTTCAAAAAGAAGCTCAAAAAGAAGTTTTCAATTTGAATCAGTAGTTCCAGAGATAAGCGCGTTCAACCAAAAAACCAACCAAACAAACTTTTCAGCTTTAAGTATACATTAGCAGCTATAGAAGAGTGAAGTCACATTTCACAGAATTTCTTGCATAAAAGGCGACTTCGGTGACTGTTCATAAACTGTAATCGAAATTAATAATAATAATAATAATTATTAAAACTGTTATATCATCTTATTACGCCCCTTCAGTACAATAAAATAAACAATAAAAACTGGTCGAAAGTGGTTTCGTTATTAAGTTATTAAATAATGGACGCCCGAACAGGTTTCGATCCATCAAACGTAGCGTCAAACGATCGTCTAAAGCTCCATTGACGCTATTAAATTTAGCCTTGGCGAGTTCAAAGTTCGAACGCACGTTAGGGGACAGGAAGTTCCAGTTTTTTTTTTAATTAAACTAATTGCCGCCTATACGTTCGGAAATCATGTCAAGAACTCTTTAATGTTCAAAGGTGATTGGACACCAAATGGGTATTGAATAAGTTGATATGAATATTTCTCTAATAATTACACACATAAATAAATAATAAATATTTTTACACTCACACCTATCATCTAGCCCAAAGTAAGTAGCCTAAGCACTTGTGTTATGGATACTAGATGACGGACATATTTTTGATATAATTATTTATATACATACATACATAAATCACGCCTATATCCCCGAAGGGGTAGGCAGAGGTGAACTAGCACCCACGTTTCGCCAGTTATGTTAGGTCCCATGTAATAGGTGGCGAGCCTATTGCCAATTATCGGGCACACAAATCGCAGTACATTGCTATTGCTAGGTGGTACAAGAGGAACGCTGCTGCCCATTCCTCATCACTGATTTATCCTTAGTCGCCTTGTACGACACCCACGGGAGAGATTTGGGGTGGTGACAATTGTATTCTACTCTGCCGTCACCACACGGCATTATTTATATAAATGTTGAAAATATACTACATAAACATATACACAACCATGACTCGGAAACAAACATTTGTGGTCATAACAAAGTTTGCCCATTCCAGGATTCGAAACCGGGACCTCTTGGCCAATACCCAGCAATCTAAGCATTCGACCAAGGCGGCCGTCATCGTACATACATAAATCACGTCTATAACCACGAAGGGGTTTTGGTAGGCAGAGGTGAATCAACACTCACGTTATAATAAGGCCCATGGAATAGATAGTGAGTCTATTGTTATGTTAATGTTAACCCTTATTAAGGGCAGTATATTGCTAGTTGGTATAACTGCCGCACTCAGAGACGTCAAATAACGTTAATGAGTATTTAATGTCAAAAAATGACAATTCAAAACTAGTCGCTATTAATGCTGCCCATAACTCATCGCTGTCTTTAGCCTTAATCGCATTGTACGACACCCGCAGGAAAGATGGGGGTGGTGACAATTGTATTCTGCTCTGCCGTCACGACACGGCTGAGTAATATATAAACAAACATGACTCGGGTTTCTCGGAAACAAATGTCTGTGTTCGTCGCAAAACTTTGCGCCTACCAGGATTAGAACCAGGGACCTTCTGGTCGACAGCCAGCGATCTGGACTGTGCGACTAAATCAGCCGTCAGTATATTCACAATTAAGTGACGCGGTGTCACAGAGTCGTGCTCACCTTGACCGAAGTAAAGGAACTAGTCTCTGTTACAACTGATGTATGATAAAATTAATTATTTATTATTTAGTTTATTAATATTATTTTTTATTTTAATTTGCAAATCTCTATATAAAAACGCCGTGTGGTGACAGCAGAGCTGAATACAATTTTATTGTCACCACCTCATACGTTGGTGCAAGGCGACAAAGGATTAATACAGCAATAACTAATGGGCAGGAGCGTTTCTCTTATACCATCTAGCATATACGATTTCCGTGTCCGATAAATAGCAATAGGCTCGCCACCCATTTCATGGAACATAATTAAGTTGGCGTAACGTGGGTTTTATTTCACATCTGCCGGCCACTTCGGGAATATAGGCGTGATTTATGTATGTATGTACATAAAAATCTCGTGTCACAGTGTTTGTTATTAACTCTTTCGAAACGGCTTTCCCGATTTTTATGTAATTTTTTTTGTGTATATTTAATAGGTATCGCCCTAGGTCAGGATTTCTGAAAGTGGGGCTCGCGAACCCCTAGGGGTTTCGAATTTAGACGGTAGGGGGTTCGCGGAAAGATTTACTAATGTTAGTGTTAATGTTAAAAACTAAATACCTACATAAATCGACTTGTTGCCGAATCAGAAATAAAGGTAAAAGTTGTCTAAAGTAACTCAAAAAATGAACAAAATTTGAGACAAGAAGCAAGCAAGCCTATCCAACTATCTTATTAATACTTTCCCAATGTTGACACTCACCGTATTTGTTAACTTTAATTGAAATAAAAAAAAACATATTTTCTTTACATGAAGATTTTCTTTTAATTTGGCCCTAGGGGTTCGCGACAGTCTGAGAACTTAAATAAGGGTACGAGGATAACATGGGGCAATAAGTTTGAGTAACTCTGTCCTAGGTGATAAGTGCAAAACAATGTTTACCCGATCAACTAGTACATACATACATAAATCACGCCTATATCCCCGAAGGGCTAGGCAGAGGTGAACTAGCACCCACGTTTCGCCAAATATGTCAAGTCCCATGTAATAGGTGGCGAGCCTATCAACTAGTATAATTATTTTATTTCATCTTCCACCCGTCCGCTCCCTAGGTTTTAAAGACATGTCAGTCAAAGAGAATACAATATGTCAGTTATAACTTGGTTCACAATCGCTTATTCCCGCGTCAATGTGTCAAAACACGCCGAAATACGACTTTATTTCTTTATTCAAACGTAACACATGCCAGCATCACACAAACACTTTGACATGATACAGAGTTTGGTTTTTTCTCATAAGTTTTTTTCTCGCCGATTGTCAGTTGTCCATTTTGCAGAGAACAAAAAGGAGGATGTGGTTTTTCTTGTGTTTGTTTGTTTGTTTGTTACTGCTGTTATTTGTCGTAAGTCGTTTAATCTATTGCTTTAAATTGATTTTAAAAAGGTCTCTATGTACTGAATGTGGAGATGACAACCAACAGGATTGAACGGATATGGAATAAAGACCTTATATACTAGGTGTTCGGTACATAGTATATCAAGCCGGCACCTAACCATGCTAACATAGTCATATAAATACTATGGTAATATTAAAAAAAAATTATTTGTAAAAAAAAAAATTATTTGAATTGAATTTGAAAAAAATTGAATTTTGATCAATATTATCAATATTGAAATCTCCATACAAATTGTTCGATCAGAAAAACAAAACGTATGAAAAATTTTAAAAATATTTTTAAGAATTTTGAATTTTACTATTACCATAGTATTTATATGACTATTTTAGCATGGGTAGGTGCCGGCTTGACATACCATGTACCAAACACCTTGTATAGAAGATTATGATGATACACAAATCACGCCTTTCTCCCTAAAGGGTAGGCAGAGGTGTAAACAGGGCAGGGAGAAGAAGAAGAAAGACTGCAGTTCACTGCAGATTACTATAACTACTACAGAAGCACGGAGAAACTCGAGATATTTTTTGGGCACCTATCCTATGACCACCCTTAGCGAATATTGCTTGGTTTACGCAATCGCAGGCCAAGCGCGGTAAGCCACTGCGCCATCGAGCAACTCTTTTTTACTTAGATACTAAGAATTCATACAAGAATAAATTACTCAACAATAAAACCTGTAGTCTGATATAAATTAAAAGATCGATCGCAAGAATTCGTCGATTTTTGTACAAGCAAGAGCACACTAACCTTGACACCAGCCGTTCGATAACAGCTCTTATGGTGACGACATAAGAGCGACACATAGCACACATTGTTAATCTCAAAATTTGACTGTGGTAGCGATTAATAAGATTTTTTTTTCGAGATGGTAATGGACCCGTGGCATTTCAAAGTCAGTGACAGATGCATTAACTCAAAGTCCTTCTCAATGAGAAATGATTAAACTGAAAAAAGTGTCTCTTGTTTTTAAATTGTGTTATTAATTTATTAACAGTTTTTTGCCTAAAGTAAGAGGGTGAACTTCATGCTACGAAGCATTAACTACCGAACAAACCGACAGCACAAAAAAAATAACGTGAAAATATCCGATAAGCTTAAAACAACAACAAACCTAACTTAATAAAAGACTTTATTATTAAGTAAGTAGTTTATTGGTAAGTTATTCACATGCATTCATTATTTAAATAGGATTCAACATAAATAAATAAATTAGGTATTAAAATTCTTGTTATTTAACCAACATCAACATTTACGAACTAATTGCGTAATATAGAAAACGCTTAGCCATGTGGTGACGGTAGAGCAGAACATAATTGTCACCACCCCCAATATCTCACACAGGTAGGTATCCTACAATTCAACTAACTGCCGTACTCAGAGACGTCGATTAACTTAGGTTGGAAAACGTTACGCCGCGTGGTGACGGCAGAGTAGAATACAATTGTCACCACCCCAAATCCCTCCCGTGGGTGTCGTACAAGGCGACTAAGGATAAGTCAGTGACGAGGAATGGGCAGCAGAGTTCCTCTGATACCACCTAGCAATGGTACTGCGACTTTTGTGCCCGATAAATGACAATAGGCTCGCCACCTATTACATGGTTTCTAACATAATTGGCGAAACGTGGGTGCTAGTTCATCTCTGCCTACCCCTTCGCGGATATAGGCGGGATTTATGTATACATATATATATGTCGGAGAATGGCAATTATCCCACTTCTGATGTCGGAGAATGCGGGTAATGCCGTAGTGATTTTCCATAACGTTGGGTCTCATAAATAAGGCGCACAATAACTACAATGATGGCCGTTTATTCAAGTAAATCAACTTTAACACACACAGGGAAATGATGGCTAAGATACGTTAAGATTTTAAACGCGGCGATCCCAAGATGGCGTAACACGTTCTCCCCAACTCGAGATCCCACGTCAACCCCCGCTCGTTACCAATCGTGCTCTGCACCACTGTTCGACTGGCCAACTCGCCCGTCAACCACAGACTATCCTCCTCTAGAGAAACCTCCCTCCAATCACTCGAATTCAAACGAATATTCCCAACTACCGCGCCAATTACGTCATCTATGATTTCGCCCAGGCAACACTAGCCTGACGTTTAAAACATTAACGCTTTTAATTAAACAAACTGCCATTCTTAATAACTGATAAACAATGATACAAAGAGTATTTAACACTGCGTTTTCATTGACACTCCGACACGGCCATTCTGACGCTTCACGCGTCCTCGCGTGCCGCCGCCAAGCCATCGCCCGTTGCCGCCGAAGGTAGCTCGCCTGTGCTGGCGTTGACCGCACTACAGCGCGTGTCCCGGAACTCACATGAAACAAATAAAAAAAAACGAAAGTATCTGATCCAGATCAGCCAGCCCTGACCAAATTTTGGATAAGCCGCTTCGGCCACTCCTGACTAATGGTAGGGTTGGTCTATCCGTAAATTTTCTTAAGCTATTAGCCCCCTCACCACCTCACTTCTTAAAACTATTGGCCTCCTCGCCATCTTAAACTATTGGCCTCCACGCCATCTTAAACTATTGGCCACCTCGCCATCTTAAACTATTGGCCTCCACGCCATCTTAAACTATTGGCCTCCACGCCATCTTAAACTATTGGCCACCTCGCCATCTTAAACTATTGGCCTCCACGCCATCTTAAACTATTGGCCACCTCGCCATCTTAAACTATTGGCCTCCACGCCATCTTAAACTATTGGCCACCTCGCCATCTTAAACTATTGGCCTCCACGCCATCTTAAACTATTGGCCACCTCGCCATCTTAAACTATTGGCCTCCACGCCATCTTAAACTATTGGCCACCTCGCCATCTTAAACTATTGGCCTCCACGCCATCTTAAACTATTGGCCACCTCGCCATCTTAAACTATTGGCCTCCACGCCATCTTAAACTATTGGCCACCTCGCCATCTTAAACTATTGGCCACCTCGCCATCTTAAACTATTGGCCTCCACGCCATCTTAAACTATTGGCCACCTCGCCATCTTAAACTATTGGCCTCCACGCCATCTTAAACTATTGGCCACCACCCCATCTTAAGCTATTAGCCACCTTGCAGTTAATTTATCTTTAAAGTGTTAGCCACCCACCACCCTAATCAACTACCCAAAAGTGATAGAATACCAACAACATCAATAAACACCCTTCTACTTCTGTCATTACACCAGCTCGATAAACCATTTCAGCTCCACATACCACAGAACGTCAAAATACACTCAGTGTCAAAAGCACTCTCTGCCACTTTACACAGTGACAGAATACGCTTTACCACCTCGTGAATACACAACCCACACTACATAATTAAACTATAGCTACTCAGTTACACAGACACTACACAGCAAAGAATCTGCTTCCTTGTTAAAAAATAAAGTAAACCATAATAGGAAATCCCTAGTTAATATTTCAACTCAGATCATAATATCATTTTTTTTATCAAATAACTTTCTGGCAAAAGATGAAATAGATTATCTAAATGATGATCGTTAATCGCCAATAAACACGAAATTTGCTTTGCGCCGATACTGCTATTCAACAAATAGCGTTGAACACAACTATCACATTCTCTCTACTATGTGTCTGCCATTAAATTAGGCAACCAAACAATCCCTGATTAACGAGGACTCAGTACCCCAGTCATAAGGAAAACAATACACTGACCAATAATGTTCACTGCTGTGCTGCAACAGCCAGTTGGTCACCACCAACCAACACGATGTCCACCCGCCGAAGGCCCCGAGCTCGAGCCGCGCCCGCGCCTCTCTGCCGCCGCTCCGTCCGCCTGTCTGTCGCCGTCGCCGCCGGTCTGTCGCCGCCGCGCCGATACACCGGATCGCGCACGATGCGTTGGCCATCTTCTTCTCTCTTGTTCACCCCAGGACAATTTGACGCAATGTGTCCAACTTAACAAATGTTCAACGATGTTTTCAGTGCTTGATTGATTTTATCGTTCCAAAATCATTTTCCGTTTGTTGTCCTCGCGGCCCATTTGTAGTGGTAACGTAGGACAGATCCCACTTCTGATGTCGGAGAATGGCAATTATCCCACTTCTGATGTCGGAGAATGCGGGTAATGCCGTAGTGATTTTCCATAACGTTGGGTCTCATAAATAAGGCGCACAATAACTACAATGATGGCCGTTTATTCAAGTAAATCAACTTTAACACACACAGGGAAATGATGGCTAAGATACGTTAAGATTTTAAACGCGGCGATCCCAAGATGGCGTAACACGTTCTCCCCAACTCGAGATCCCACGTCAACCCCCGCTCGTTACCAATCGTGCTCTGCACCACTGTTCGACTGGCCAACTCGCCCGTCAACCACAGACTATCCTCCTCTAGAGAAACCTCCCTCCAATCACTCGAATTCAAACGAATATTCCCAACTACCGCGCCAATTACGTCATCTATGATTTCGCCCAGGCAACACTAGCCTGACGTTTAAAACATTAACGCTTTTAATTAAACAAACTGCCATTCTTAATAACTGATAAACAATGATACAAAGAGTATTTAACACTGCGTTTTCATTGACACTCCGACATATATGTAGAAAACGTTAGAAAAATCATAGCCGGCAAATTAACATCTTGTTTGGCCGAGTGGTGTACGCATCTGCCAGGATCGCGAAGTACGCGGGTTCGATTCCCGCATCAAACTAAATAATGTATCAAATTTTCTTTAACCTATTTCTCTTTGTCATAAAGCTGTTTACCTTGGTCACGAAAACATTGAAATACCATATATACCAAGAGATTTGTGAAAAATATCACGCGGTCACTCCACAGCCATGGAATTTCTTTATTTGTAATGCCATGTCGATGGAGGTTCCTTAGCAAATGACCTTCGCCACGCGATGCAAAAATAAACTGATATAATAACTAATGTCCTTCCAAGAAACTAATGAACAACGCATTAAAACCACAGGCTGAATAAAATATTTTACATACATACATAAATCGCGTAGTAGTGTAGTGAGAGGTGTATTAACAGTCATATAAAATATTTTCACATATAATTACGTCATTCCGTCATTCTTAAGTTTTGCTTGTAAAGCTCACTGTTTCTCTTCCAGTCTTCACGTCCTAAGCCTTTAATATCCCTACAGCTGGGATACAGGGCCATTATGACATGACTAAAGTGCCTCATACACGGACGTTTTGCCTTCAGTTCTACCTGACCGGATGCAAATCCGTTTCGTGTGTGTGTAATCTGACCTGAAGGAAAGCTCCCGTAAGTCGGCCGGATGGACTGAAGCAATTCGTTCATATTAGCCTGACCGGAAAAACTTAACAAATCGTGTATGACAAATTATACATACATGATACAGATTTACATCCGGGCAGGTAGAACTGAAGGCAAAACTGCCCGTGTATGAGGCCAATACCTATGCGTACGAATCCGTTCAGGCCGAACTGAGTCTGTATGGCCTGATCCGATCGGCCTCTCCGTGTATGGTAGGCTTTATTACATACTTATACAGTTTATATTATGGGGACATTGCCATAACCCACCATGCCAGGGGGAATTGAAGGGTGGTAACAACTACACACACAGCACCAACGACTTAACGTGCCTTCCGAAGCACTCAAGAACTTTAGATAATACATTTTGATTAGTCATCCAATGACCGGCCTTAGCGCATGCTGATGAGTTTGGCTACCACGCTAGCCACAGTGCCAGCGAGCCACTTTTCACTATCCAGCTTCCAAATGTTACCACAATTTACGTCTTGAATGTCCTTTTCAACAAGAATGTAAGCAAAAAGTCATGTAACTCAGTATTTATGCAAATAAAGATTTCTATTCTATTCTATTCTGTGCATTAATCATAAATACGTCCAAACCATGGATCGCTAAGCAGTTTCGCTTTAAGAAATTCAACAAAATCCGTGTCAGTGTGTTCACTAAAATGATTAATAGTTAAATAACCCGTAAATGGTCACTTGACATTTTAAGAATACTTACCGGTTGCAGTTCGCAATGGTCGCTTTCCACTTAAAGATATACGAAGACTTTTTTTATTCTACACAGGGAAGCTCTTGGCCTTCATCTCACCTGATGATAAGTGACGATAAGGGCCGAAGATGGAATCGACCTTCACCTGGAGCCCTCAACGACAGGACTGGCTGTCTTATCACAAATTGTCGAAACACAATAATTCTGTTAACGTTATTATTATGGCGGCAGATTGATATAAAATGGTGGTAGCCAGCCAGGCGGAGATGAAAAAATATAGACATATTAAAGTACCGCTTTTTAATCAATTTTTTAAGACAGTAATAGGTGGCCAGCCTATTGCCATTAATCGGGCACAAACATTACTAACGCCCTTAGTCGCCTTATACCACTTGTACGACACCAGCGGGAGAGATTTGGGGTGGTGACAATTGTAGTCTGCTATGCCGTCACCACACGGCACAATATTTCTAACATTTATATAATGTTCAAATATAACTGGAAACCTGTTATTGGCTTGCTGTTTATCTTATTGTATTCTATTATAATTTAGTAGTAATCTGCCGCACTCAGAGACGTCAATTAACGATAATGAGTACTGAATGTCAAAAAATTACAATTCAAATATAGTCTCTATTCTTGTCAGGTCTTTGGTCTAAATTTAAATGAAACTTTTTGACATAAAGTTATTTGACGTCTCTGAGTGCGGCAGTAAGTAACCAACCCCCGAATACAGAAACGCTAATCAAAGTTTGAGACCTGCTTAACATTTAATTATTGTCAAAATTGACGTTTTCACATACAAATTCTGACAGGTACTGTCCACTTAACTTGATAAGCAGTCCCCAAAATTTGAGTAGCGTTTCTGTATTCGGGGGTGAGTTATGTAGCTGTTGGTTTTCCTAATAAATATTATAATAATAAAATTTATAGCTAGCCTGCAATATTACAGCTTCTAGTGTACACCAGCTTAATGGTTCGGTGAAGGCGACTAGCAGCGGCCTTGCGCAGTCGCAACGCTATATCGGGCACACAGCACTTGTTCATACGAATGTAATTGATTCGGTCGCAGTGAGAAGGCGCATGAGCAAATTTTATTTACCATGCTAATCCCTGGACTGGAGCCGAGATAAGCTAAATTAGTTTGCTTACAATGCGGTTGCAGTGTACATTCAAGTCCGTGTTACAATATTGTCTTTTTAACAATCTCGGTCTGAAATATATCGTTCGACTTCTCATTTTCAAATAGCATCTTAAAAAATCGCTTGTGATTGGGTTAGCAATTACGTGACGAATACACCCATAGGCACAGCCCCAGCGAAATGTGGTAGGGAGCATCAATTTAAGTGCCTTCCGAAGAACAGAGGAAGTCAAGGGGAAATAATAAATATTTATATGACACCTGACCATAAAGTAGACTTTTCCGCCCGCTGTGCGTATGCAAAATCCCACTTCCTGGTCAGGGGTGATATAAAACTATGATCTTACCTCGGGCATTAAAAAATAAAGCCTCAGATCGCATATATATTGCCATCGCCTTTGGCTTGGGCATCGAATACTTGCGATCTGAAATATTCTTTGATTTGTCGCCCTTGGTATAAAATCTTCCATTGGTCACCCATCTAAATATAAGCCTTAGTTTCCGCAATCGAGGAGCAATCGTGCTAGCCAGTGACAGCGCTTCTCTCATAGCTACTTCTTTATAAATTCAAAGCCTTCCTCAGAACTACATAAGTTTTCGGCTTCTCGGCTGAATACTAAGTTACGTAAGCGATTATCGTTCGGCATCACGCTGCGCATTCACGATTAGCATTTAGATTCGATTCGAGAATTTATTATTTCAAATTGTTGTTCTCAGCGTCCTTTTTAAGCAGTCCGTAAGTACAGTGAACGACGGAAGGATTTTAAATCTCAACTTTATAATAGAAAAGCTTATATATAATTGTTTGATATTGGTCAGCAAGGCGGCGGGCTTTAAAACCAAAACCTTGAGCAATCTTCTTCTTCTCTCAGCACAGGTCCCAGTCTATCTGGGGTTGGCGCAGAATGTTTCTTCTTCCTATGGGTTAGAATATTGTCATACCAATCACTCTCTCCGTTCATCGGTCTCACGACATCGCTTTACTATGTTCATTCATCACAAGGACCTTTATGGTGAGATGGATGATACGAATGAAAAGGAGGAAAAGAGAGGAAACATACTGCGCCGACCCCAGATAATCTGAAAACAGGGCACGGTCAGATGATGACGATGACGGTATGTAATGCATTATAAATAAGCTGAATTATTAAAAATCACTTTTTTTTGTTTAACTATCTTTCTAATATTCCCATCCATAAATCACGCCTATATCCCCGAAGGGGTAGGCAGAGGTGAACTAGCACCCACGTTTCGCCAATTACATTAGGTCCCATGTAATAGGTGGCGAGCCTATTGCCATATATCGGGCACAAAAGTCGCAGTACATTGCTATTGCTAGGTGGTATTAGGGGAACGCTGCTGCCCATTCCTCATCATCGATTTATCCTTAGTCGCCTTGTACGACACCCACAGGAGAGATCTGGGGTGGTGACAATTGTATTCTACTCTGCCGTCACCACATCATCTTTCTAATATTCGATATAGGTTAATCTTTTCAAGAGTATAGAAGTTCACTAAGCTATTGCGTAAGTATCTCAAATCTTTCATTCCTAACCCCCCAATACAGAAACGCTAATAAAATTTGGGGCAGTGCTTAAAAACTTAAGAGAAGACATTACCTGTCAGAATTTGTATTGAAAAACGTCAATTCTGACAATTTTTAAATGTTAAGCAAAGTTCAAACTTTGATTAGTGTTCCTGTATTAGGGGGTAAGCAATTAGAGGTGTTAAATTAATTTACTTAAAAGACAATGATGCGGATATTGGGATAACGCATTTTGTTGTTTTGACGCAGTTCAGTAGGCCTATTCCCTAACTTTTTTTGACAGTTGAAAGTGATGATCACCGAACTATTTACTTATACATTGCTGTTATCACAGGACATGTCACAATAGCATTATAGTAAAGTAGTAATGGATAAGTAAATAGTTCAGTGATCATCACTTTCAACTGTCAAAAAAAGTTAGGGAATAGGCCTACTGGTGTTTATGTGCGTGTATATGTTCAATATTTATTTACATTTATTATGTATCTACATTTTTGACCGTCATCGTCATCAAATATATATTAGGTGCCTAGGACGCATTATAATAATACTTATTTTAGAAAAGCATTTTTGTATTTTAAATTGAATACATAATTCAGTTTATTTCATTCTTATTTTACTTTTGTTTTAATAAGTTTATTTTTATTATTAAATGAGCGATTTGTTTTCTGTATTTTTTTATCACTGCCATGATAACATCTGAAATTTATTTTATGTAAATATATTATCGTAATGTAAATCAATAGTGGCTTTGGCCATTGTCATGCTGATTGAGTTTGCGGCCTTGGTTCGACTACGTTTGAAATGTAAATACTATCTGCTTAAGGCAGACGTTCATCTGCCCTCTGTTAATTATCACGACTTGTCTTTACAACCTGTTAATTACCGGTTAAAAACTGTACTTCTAACAGCCTTGTTGCGGACTCTTTTGTAATCATTGTATTTTATATGTTTTCTTTTTGTGACACCGTTTTCTATTGATTTTATTTGTCTATTTTTACATTACTTCTGTCACTCGTAACCCATAGTCGCACATAATGAAGCGCAGGTCGATCCGTTTGTCGATATTGATAAAATTTTGAATAGCATGTGGCACATCTCTATTTTTCTCTTGAGGTTGGCAGAACTCTTTGTTTAACAGTTTTTAGGTTGGCTACGTTGAGGTACTTGCATTTTGACATTTGGTCGGATTAATTTTGTTCTATGGAGTCCCGTCTCTTATTAGTAGTATTGTATTCTCTTACGTAGTATTGTATTCTCTTTGGTCGCACACATTTGTTGAGAGACAATTATACATTCCGATTTCACCCATAGCTTGCTGTGTTTTCATTCAATCGTCGCATTCCGTCCGTTTCAAGCCTAAACTTCGACACTACGATTGGCCAATGCCGTGTGGTGACGGCAGAGTAGAATACAATTGTCACCACCCCAAATCTCTCCCGTGGGTGTCGTACAAGGCGGCTAAGGATAAACCAGTGATGAGGAATGGGCAGCAGCGTTCCTATTATACCTACCACTTAGCAAAGTACTGCGACTTTTGTGCCCGATAAATGGCAATAGGCTCGCCACCTATTACACGGGACCTAGCATAATTGGCGCACCGTGGGTGCTAGTTCACCTCTGTCTACCCCTTCGGGGATATAGGCGTGAATTATGTATGTATGTATGTATGTACGATTGGCCAAACACGAGGACTTTTTGTTTGGTGGTAGGACTTTTATCAAGTCCGCCTGGCTAGCTACCACCATCTTATCAAAATGGTTCGGTGCCCATTGGACCTTACCTACACAAAGGTGCCCATTCGACCTCATATCACAAATCTGTCGCCATGATAATAATGTTAACATGTTGTTATTGAAATAAGTTAACTAATCAAAAATTTGCATGCCTCTGTTGCTGGCTGAATCGGAAGAGCTGTATTCTGGAACTGTTATGTTTCGTTTACGTACCCCAATCAAGCGGAAATAAAGACTATTCTATTCTATTTTGTTCCGTCAATTTGTGATAAGATAGCCAGTCCCTCTGTGGTTGAGGGTTCCAGGTGAAGCTCGAATCCATCTTCGGCCTTATCGTCACTTACCATCAGGTGAGATGAAGGGCAAGAGCTTCAATGTCTATATAGCATAAAAAGATAAACTAGAACTGACCCGGCAATCGTTGTTATGCCCCGTAAACTTTTTAATCCAAACTGCTCAAGGTTTTGGCTTAGGCTTTACAGCGGGCCGCCTGCATGATAACAACCCTCCTTTGGAAATTTACATGTATTAAATAAAATTTGAATATGAGTATTTTAACTAACTAAAATAACAAAAGGCAGTGACTCACCAAAAACTGTTATCTGCGCAGAAGATGCCTGTAAAGAGGAAAATACAGAATTTAATAAAATGTTATAACATAAGTACCTAAGCTGGAAGTAAACAATTATTACAAATTAAAAATGCTTAGGAATATTTCGTCCTTTCAGTGTTTAAAGCAAACGATACACCGTTTCCATCGAATGTCAGTCACTTATTCATGGCGATAGCGCGCTGACATGCGATTGCGTAAACTAAGCAGTATTCGCTAAGGCCTGTCATTGGATGGTTGGCCAAAAACTAATCATCTCGAGTTCCTCCGTGGTTCAGAAGGCACGCTAAGTTGTTCGTCCCGGCTGCAGTCGTTAATACCCACCTACCCGCACTGGGCCAGCGTGGCCATAACCCAGGTCCATTCTCTCTTAATTCTTCCATCCATAGGTAAGGCCTGTACTTCAGCAGTGGGGACTTTAAAAAGCTGGTAATGATGATGATGATGATGACCCATCCACCACAACTATAACGAAGATTATTAAATTCACAGAATAACAGGCCGAACATACTAGCTAATGCACCATCGAACTCCTCCCCTCTCATTTCTATCAGTTGGAGTTATAGAGAAACAAATAATGTCCTATCATTAGTTTACCATGTTAATTATTTACTTTACTGAGTATCAACGCATTATGTAAACATAGTTACGAAAATTCCGTGGGACAATTTATTGGACATTAAACCTCTCGGAGCGTCCATAATTCTGTACAGTCGGCGGCACAATTGCATCGTGCATAAAAAGCTACAAATATAAATTAGTAACATATAGGTTGAATTCCTTGTAAGAATTATGTATAGCTTCTGATTGATGTTTTGGAAAATTAGCTAGTTAATTTACTCACCATTTTGTTACAAGTATCACACGTATTTGCCATGAGATTCGACATTAACTTATTTACATAATAAAATATAATACAAGTAATTACTTACATACCTACATACTTTATTATTCTAAATTATTAGCTAAATGTACAGTTCCTACATGAACGCCTATAACAGGCGTAGTATAAGTACCTGTGTCTAATCATAAATAAACATTATCAAAGTATTACGAAGTGGTACGCAGTATTGACACTTGTCAATCAAACACACAGTTCGATGTGATGTGTATTAATGTGTTAATGTTTCGTTCATATTAATGTGTAGGTCCACCACCGCACCATACTCGGAGTGTATTTGCCGAATGTTTGGTGACGATTTGACGTATCATAAAACTTTTATAATACTTTTATCTCTCCTCTCTTGTTGGCTCCAGTGGGCAGTCAGTCTCTTTCCCCCCTGCCTTTTATCTGCTCTAAGTAGGATCGGGACAACACGTCTTTCTTTTCACTTTCCTCTACCAGCCATCGCTTCTTTGGACTTCTTCTCATTCTAGGTCCATCGTATCCCAGTGGATAGTCAGTCTAAAGGGCTGTAATGTCATTTGGCATCTTCTTAACAAATTCTGCCGCTGTCTGTACTCCATCAATATAACGTCAAAACTACTTTATGATGACACCTATAATAATACTAAAAAGAGAATGTCTTGATGTTGTAATTGAAAAGCTGATGGCGCATTTATTACCAACTCAGTGAGCAATTTTAAAGTTGTCCGTCATTAGTGTCAGTACAGACATTTGAGGAAGGAAGGCTGGATTAAAGGAAAGTGAACTTGACTGTTAAATAGAAATATTTCAGAATTATTCATCAGCACCATCCCTCTAATGTCCCCACTGCTTGGGCACAGGTCTTCCCTATAGATGAAATGAATATGGACTGCAGATGCAGCCGGGACAAACGGCTTAAAGTGCCTTCCGAAGCGCGGAGGAACTCGAGATAATAAATTTTTAGTCACCCGTCCAATGAGCCTTAGCAAACATTACTTAGTTTACGCAATCGCAGGTCAAGTGCGCTATGCCACTGCGCTAGCGAGCTCCTCCTTAGCGGAATTATTACAAAGAAATGATCAGAAAATTTAGGAAAAAAATATATATTTCCCTGATGCAGGAATCGAATGCGAATCTCTAAAGCAGTGTGGGACTGCCCCGGGAGATACCTGCCGTAGAGAAAACTTTGTCAGGGAAAGCTCGATTTCAAGGATGGAGGACCATTCAAGATTGTCGCCTTCCCGAAAACACCCGGTAGATACTGTAAATTCCTCTCAGCCAAAAGTTACGTTTTTTATGATAGAGAGGGAAGGAAGCTCTTGGCCTTCATCACACCTGATGGTAGTGACGATAAGGGCCCAAAATGGAATTCAGATTCACCCGGAACCTTCAACCAAAGAGTGGCCGTACCACGAAATATTAGTGCGATCCAAACGCGGGTGACAAGACGGGACGCCGCTCTGCTCGGCTTAAAGCGTTGTCCCACTTTTACAATGGGAATTAAATCGCGTTTAGAGTTGGTTTTAAGGCCCCTGGTCCTTTAAAAAGGTGTCGTAGCTACAAGGCGGCCAGGGTCTACAAGTCGACTTTCTAACCTATTTGTCTTCGCACTCAAAGCTTGCCAATCGAAAAATGAGATGACTTCTTTCATTAATGTCAAGTGCGTGCGACAGCAATCAACGTTGAAAAACGAAGGAATCGCAATCATCTATATGCGGAGCCTTGAGAGCGATTGACACTATCACCAACTAGGTACAATCATCGGCACGTCGGTTACAAAACCTGTCGAATACCTCCAATCTATTGTCACCCTTAACTCGGGCTACGTAAAGCGCAGGGTCGATTGAGATAATTCGACACAACATTGTGTTAACCAAACGTGTCGACCAGAGGTGCTCAAACGGTCTGTCGTGCTTGCGAGTGCTTTAGAGTCGATATCAACAAAACATTCTCTTAGAGAAGGCTATGGAAAGAGCTATTTACACATATTTTGTTAAGCCCCTTCTCTTTTCTTTTTGATTAAAAAATGCATATTGTGCGGTAAAACTAATCTATTCTAATATTATAAAGCTGAAGAGTTTGTTTGTTTGTATGATTGGTTGGTTGGTTGGTTAAACGCGTTAAAACTAATTTCAGAAACTACTGGTTCAATTTGAAAAATTGGCTATATAATAACCGACAGTAACGCGAGCGAAGCCGCGCGCGACCACTAGGATCTAATATCACGCATGCCTAGACGACAATCCTGCATCACACATACTTGCGCCCTCTCAGAGTCGATCGATCGTAGTCTAACAATATTGAGGTAGATCGCCAGCAGTTGAAGTTTGAGCACCCCTGGCGTAGACTGTACCTACATTAACAGACATCAGTGCTAGGCCTCCGGGTCTAATTTGAATAATAATAACATTATGTCTCGCTTGTTACTTAATTATAGTATTAAAGAACAGTCGGAATATGCGCTTGCGCACTTCATATATCGTGATCAGCAAGGGCATAACAGGTGTTCGAATAACTCAATAGAGACGCAACTCGAAAAATACTCGGGAACATTGTGTTCTAAACTTATGGGAATAAGACTTACAGTTGCACGAATGCAATTTTGAGTTGTGTCTCTTTTGTATAAAAGAAGCGAAGTTTTCATTTGACAGGGTGACAAGTAGGTGAAGAATAAATAAGTTTCATATTATTCGACTGTAAATTATTATAATTGTAAATGTCGTGCAGTGAGAAATGGCGCCCGGTGGTGAGGGCAGAGCAGAATACAATTGTCACCACCCCCCATCTCTCCCGCGGGTGTCGAAAAAGGCGACTAAGGGAAAAAGACATACATAAATCACGCCTATATCCCCGAAGGGATAGGCAGAGGTGAACTAGCACCCACGTTTCGCCAATTATGTTATTGCCAAAAAGACAACGATGAGCATTACGTACCAGTGTTCCTCATATACCACCCAGCAATATTCAAATATATAGTATAAATATATAGCGATTTACGAGCCTGATATAGATAATTGTCTTCCTCTAGACAATAGAGAAACCTCACCCCCTTTTACATGGGACTGAACATAATTAGCGAAACGTGGGTGGTAATAAACACCTCTTTCTGATTTTTGTTAAATCAAACTTGTTTATGAAATGAAATAAAACCACGCCTATATCCCCGAAGGGGTAGGCAGAGGTGAACTAGCACCCACATTTCGCCAATTACGTTATGTCCCATGTAATAGGTGGCAAGCCTATTGCCATATATCGGGCACAAAAGTCGCAGTACTATTGCTAGGTGATATAAGAGGAACGCTGCTGCCCATTCCTCATCGCTGATTTATCCGTGGGTGTCGTACAAGGCGACTAAGGATAAATCAATAATGAGGAATGGGCAGCAGCGTTCCTCCTAGCATATACCACCTAGAAATAGCAATGTACTGCGACTTTTGTGCCCGATAAATGGCAATAGGCTCGCCACTTATTACATGGGACCTAACATGGTTGGCGAAACGTGGGTGCTAGTTCACCTCTGCCTACCTCTTTAGGGATATAGGCCTGATTTATGTATGTATGTATGTATCATTTATCCTTAGGCCACTAAGGATAAATTAAACAGAAAACCAACATGGCGGCCTGTCAAATGCAAGAGAAGCTGCCCTTATACATCATCGCCCTGCCCTTATACATACATACATAAATCACGCCCATATCCCCGAAGGGGTAGGCAGAGGTGAATTCTCACCCGCGTTTCGCCAATTATGTTAAGTCCCATGTAATAGGTGGCGAGCCTATTGCCATTATTCGTAGTACATTGTCAGGACGGTAGTATAAGAGGAACGCTGCTGCCCATTCCTCATCACTGATTTATTCTTAGTCGCCTTGTACGACACCCACGGGAGAGACTTGGGGTGGTGACAATTGTATTCTACTCTGCCGTCACCACACACACGGCTTCAAGCAAACAAGACTTCCCTTCAGGAAATCTTGTAAGAAAACATTCAATACTTTAAAGTAACATCATTTAGGCATTTATAATAAAAAGACGCCAACGGAACATGTTTCTTACGCCATTTAATCATCTGGAATCAAGGCGTGAAATGTAAGTAAGCGAATGAATGTTCGGTTCTCGCGTGCGTGTTGACACGGTGTTTCTTAACATTATTCGTATGTATATTGAATGTAGGTAGTTTATTATAATCAATGGCGAATGGTGACGCATCGTGGAATCGCTCGCGGCGTGTAAGGCCTCTTGTTCACATACGGTTTTTCACCGTCAAAATCTATGGTTAATTCGCCGTGAATAGACAGGGTTGTCAGTGTTGTATTGTATGGGTCACTATGGAAGCTTGTCGAAGTGCACGGAGCCACCGCCGTGTGCGCCGTGTCTACGCATGACGAATTAACCGTAGATTTTGACGGCGAAAAAACCGTGTGTGTACAAGGGGCCTGAGGTCGAGCGAGCTGGATACAGATAAATAAAATAAATTAAAATTTTTACACTCACGCCTATCATCTAGCCCAAAGTAAGTAGCCTAAGTACTTATGTTATGGATACTAGATGAGGGACATATTTTTAATATAATTCTAAGTATATAAATGTTGAAAATATACTACATAAACATATACACAACCATGACACGGAAACAAACATTTGTGGTCATCACAAAGTTTGCCCCTACCAGGATTCGACCAAGGCGGTCGTCAAATACTTTTTTAGGCTAGATAGGGAGCTCTTGCTCTTCATCTCACCTGATGGTAAGTGACGATAAGGGTCGAAGATGGAATTGAGCTTCACCTGGAACCCTCGACCACAGAGGCGTCGACCTTGGCGTAAGTCAGAACTGGCACATTCTACGTAATATTTTTTCGCTCCCAGACCAGGGAGCCAATTCTCGCACAATCGAAATAATTTAGAATTCGAGATAAAGTTCGAATTCGAAATTTAAAGATATTCAAGCTGTTCTGGACAAATCGAGAACTATTTATTTCGAAGGAAAACCGTTCGAACTACTTCGAGTGGTCGGCAGCGGTCGAAATTTAATTTCGAGATTGAGTAATCGGAAGAAGGGTTTGAAATTTAAACTCGAATTCGAAATAATGTCGTATATGGCGAGAAATGCCCCCCTGCGGGCATAACCAAATGGCCAATCTATTCAAACGCATAGAATATAAAACATATAAGACTTTTTCTTTGTAATAATACGTCAGATTCGTACATTTGTATTCTATGCATACATACATACATAAATCACGCCTATATCCCCGAAGGGGTAGGCAGAGGTGAAACTAGCACCCACGTTTCGCCAATTATGTTAGGTCCCATGTAATAGGTGGCGAGCCTATTGCCATTTATCGGGCACAAAAGTCGCAGTACACTGCTATTGCTAGATGGTATAAGAGGAACGCTGCTGCCCGTTCCTCATCATTGATTTATCCTTAGTCGCCTTGAACGACACCCACGGGAGAGATTTGGGGTGGTGACAATTGTATTCTACTCTGCCGTCACCACACGGTATTCTATGCGTTCAACAAATAGATTGGCTAGGGGGGCAGTAAGGAAAACCCTGATTTTATCCGATAGAACTTTAAAGATATAGTAATAGGCCCCTTTTCGCAAGTGACCTAACATAATAAACGAAAATTAGGCGTCATACACTTTTGCCTACCCATTCAGAGATAAATAGCGTGATACCTATATAAAATATGCATGTATGTGTTTAAAAACTCTACCGGTTATGTTATTGCATAGTGGCGTCAATATTGAGTACCATGACGACCTTGCCAACCCACGTGTGTACTTGGTCTCGCCTACCAGAAGATGTGGCGATCATCATAAACTTATCTCCGTACCCACGTGGGATTCGGTGAGTAATTTATAAATAAACTAGTGGTCGCCCGCGGCTTCGCTCGCGTTAATATCGGTTGTTGTATAGCCTATAGCCTTCCTCAATAAATGGACTATCCAACGCAAAAAGAATTTTACAATTTGAACCAGTAGTTTCTGAGATTAGCGCGTTTAACCAACCAACCAAACAAGCTCTTCAGCTTTATAATATTAAGGGCCTGTTTCACAATCGACAAGTAAGATCGAAGAAGCTTACTTGGCAGTTCAATTGACAATATTTCCTAATACAACTGTGAATTGATCTGCGAAGTAAGCTACTTAGAACTTACTTTTCGATTGTGAAACAGGCCCTTAGTATAGAAGTATAGATGGAAGTCAAATGAAATTAATATTTTCTTGTTAAGTTACCATCCGTTTTACTTGAATCTTTAACAATAAAATGAATTTTTACCAACTAAACTTAGGGATAGAACAGTTAAAAATAATATTTGCGTTTCAAACATTAGTTTTAGTTTAGTATGGGGTTTTATACATTTAGGTGAGATTTACATTAGTCTGATGCGATAATATGTTCTGATGGCTTGTGTCACATGTATGAAACCCATACCTTTCAGACGCTTGATTAGACCTCGTCAGACAAATATAAATCCGGCGTAAAGAATCTTTATATTATTCACTTGTTTTTCTGCCCGTGTGGTGACTGCAGAGTAGAATACAATCGTCACCACCCCAAATCTCTCCCGTGGGTGTCGTACAAGGCGACTAAGGATGAATCAGTGATGAGGAATGGGCAGCAGCGTCTCTTATACCACCAAGCAATAGTACTGCGACTTTTGTCCCCGATATATGGCAATAGTCTCGCCACCTTATTACATGGGACCTAACATAATTGGCGAAACGTGGGTGCTAGTTCACCTCTGCCTACCTCTTCGGGGATATAGGCGTGATTTATGTATGTATGTATGTTTTTCTTAATGTTTTTTTTTTATACAGTAATGTCAAACTATGAAACTTAGCAAATACAAAAGAGACCGAAACACACTTGACACGCCAACACAAACACGATTATAACGCCATAATTGAATTAATAGTTCTTTACATCTCGATCCTATTATGAATTATTAGAAGCCTATTAGAGGAACAACCTTGCCCTTTAGCAGCGTAAAATTGTTATAATTTAATTATTTCAGTCACGATATTTTGCTATATAAGAGGTGAAGTGAAAGGTTCGGACTTCGGATTGAGTATTAATCTTGTTGTTTAATTGTATCAATTATTGACAGTTTGGCGTAATGGGCACTAAGCGCAGTGATTTCTTAAATGGTTTGCTTTATTACCTACCAATATGCTGCTATTACGTGCCCGATAGATGGCAATAGGCTCGTTACTTACATGGGACTTACATACTTGGCAAAACGTGGGTGTTAATTCACCTATGCCTTTGTAATGTTTTGAGGTTATTAAAAATTAAATTAGGTTTTTTTTTTAAATATACCTCACTCTTTAATTTTGACGGCCGGATTGGTCGAATGGTTAGATCGCTGGCCAATAGGTCACAGGTTCCATAACAGAAGTGCTCATGCTACTTTGAACTATAATATAATAGGTAAATAAATATTTATATATTTTATTTATAATGACAATATTGTGAGAAGAAACCTGTCATCGCACACGAGGAACCAACCAGACAATGTAGCGCGATCAGATTTCATAGATCGACCTTGCGGTCAGCGTGGTTTTTCTTACTGCCGCACTCAGAGACGTCAATTACCGTTAATGAGTACATGATGTCAAAAAATTACAATTCAAAACTAATCGCTATTCTTGCCGGCTTTATGGTTTAGATTTAAATGAATTTTTTTGACAGTAAGTACTCATTACAGTTAATTGATGTCTCTGAGTGCGGCAGTTACCGGCCATGCTGACGTACAGACGACAACAGATCACAATCATCTCAACTGAATGAATAATTCCAACGCTTTAACTACTTTGCAGTAAAGTTTGCTCAAATTACTCATACAATAGTGCCTTGATATTTTTGTTTGTTTGTTGTGTTGTCTCAATAGAAGTTTATGTCTTTCTGACATGACATAAAACGGTTCGTGTTGATGGTGATGATTATTACTAATAAGAATCCGTTTTATGTTAGGACACAAAACGGAATCTTATCTTTGACTAGTGGTCGCCCGCGGCTTCGCTCGCGTTAATGTCGGTTATTATATAGCCTATAGCCTTCCTCAATAAATGGGCTATCCAACACAAAAAGAATTTTTCAATTTGAGTCAGTAGTTCCTGAGATTAGCTCGTTCAACCAAACCAAACAAAAAACTCTTTATCTTTATAATATTTGTATAGTAAGTATACAAAGAATTAACAGAGAAAATATTGTATGTACATACATACATACATGTATAAATCACGCCTATATTCCCGAAGGGGTAGGCAGAGGTGAACTAGCACCCACGTTTCGCCAATTATGTTAGGTCCAATTATATTGTACGTAATTCATCATAAAAAAAACTGAATGCAAAACCCAACAGTTATGAAATGTAGCAGTGGGGACATTACAGGGCTGGTGATGATGATGAAGGTGCATGGTAACTGACGCCACGGAAAGTAAACAGCAAAGCCGACATGATATGCATATGCATATGCAATGGACCCAACTAGCTTTAAGACCCTGCCCAGATGAGGCGATTTACGCGCGAATTCTTCTGCGTTTTCGTGTACAACGCCACTAGTGTGCTGTAACTATTTTATGAATGCCGCTTAACGGCGAGCAATGTATAATGAAATCGTGCTTCTGAACAGGGCCTAAGGTATGCGGATGACAAACTGCTAGTTAGTGGTGACCAAGCCTTATTACCGATGAAGCATTAATATTAATTGTGCGTCCTTGGTACACCACGGACCTTATAGGGCCGTGTTACTTTATTGTATTGCTTGCTTCCTATATCAGAGCTATGTTAGGTCTCATATGGTCCTTTGAAATCAAATTTTGACATACATGTGTATTGTATTGCTTCCTTCCTATATCAGAGCTATGTTATGGCCAATTAAGTCCTTTAAAATTCAAATGTTGACATCAAAATAGTAGTAATTAATATTTTGATTTTAATTTGCACACTATTTAGTTAGAAATTTTGCGCACTATATTAGTTAAAAATTTTGCACACTTTACTTATTGGTCTAAATGTTAGAAAATTTTGTACAAAAAATGACACAGGACGTAGGTTCGATTGCCGCCTCAAGACTTTTCGAACTTTCTCTGAGCACAATTTTCTCTGTTGTATGTATTGATTGCTTCATGTTGCAATCCAGTGTCGATATTATCGGTGAAACAGCATCGACATATCGATGAAGTCCTGCCAGCGTACATCCTTAAAGTTGTGCAAATGAATTTACCACGTAATAGCAAAGTACTTAGGTTCATTACGTTTATGCTAATTGGGGTTGTGGTCATGAATGAACGATTAGTGTTTTTAGCTGTCGCATTGACTACAAAAAACAGTAATTTATTACAAAGAACATTTATGTAACATCTACCTACAACTAACATTTATCTTCTTCTTCTCTCAGCCCTAATTAATCCCAGTCTATCTGGGGTCGGCGCAGTATGTTTCCTCTTCCATTCATATCAGTCGGACGTCATTAAGCCATCCACTCCCTTTTGATTCATATCATCCATCACATCGCAAAGGTGCTAGCTAAGACACAACACAATCGAGCTTCTTTGCCTAATACACGTCTTGAAAATAAAATTGTCTGTCCCAATCCGACTCCAATTTAGTCTACAGTCGTCTATCGTTACAAAAAAGAAAATCTCATTTAGCCACAAACCGAACTAACTAACTAATCAATAAAAAAAATCACTAGAAAACGCTATAAAAGGCTACACGAGCAGGTGTGACGTCACCATGTCACCTTGCGCCTACGCACGCTCGGTGCATTGTACTAGAGACAACAAACTCACTGTGACATTGTTTGATATTAGCTTAGATTCTTGTTAAACAATTTTTGTTCCAAAGAAAAGGTCCCAATCCGGGAGGCTGCCTACACCTGCCAGGGCCTTGGATAATTTTCCGAAATTTCTCTAAGCTTTTAAATTCACGTTGTAAGCCCAAAAGGTACCACTACCCTCGCAATGTTGAAATAAATGTCGAACATCCACTTACAGATATTTTTGCAAAGAAAATGTCCTGTCACAGTTTTATTGAACTCCTCCGAAACGGCTTGAAATGTTCTGTGTACATACATACATAAATCACGCCTATATCCCCGAAGGGGTAGGCAGAGGTGAACTAGCACCCACGTTTGGCCAGTTATGTTAGGTCCCATGTAATAGGTGGCGAGCCTATTGCCATTTATCGGGCACAAAAGTCGCAGTAGGTACATAGCTAGATGGTATAAGAGGATCGCTGCTGCCCATTCCTCATCACTGATTTATCCTTAGTCACCTTGTACGACACCCACGGAAGAGATTTGGGGTGGTGACAATTGTATTTTACTCTGCCGTTGCTTGCCTTCTGTGTATAATTATTTGGTAGATCTGAGAATAGATCGTAAGCTATTTTTTATACCCTTAGGGTGATAAGGGCAAAAGGGCGTTGGCCGAGTCAGCTAGTATTCAAATACAATAATTATTAATTATGAAGACACCCGAAGTATCTACCATCGGCTAAAACAATCCGCGATAGTGCCTTGAACTCTCCAAAAAACGGCCGGGCATAAATAAAAACCCAATTTGCGTTATGTTTCGCGCAAAAAAGCTGATTAATGGATTAATTAATAACCAAACGCCTCTGTTCTAGGCCGTGGTCACTTTTGGCGGTCTCAATGTGCGTGACGTCACAACATGGCGGCGTGGCGCCGTGTGCCTACGCGCAAGGTGTTTCATTCTTATTCTTTAATTATTTTATTAAAATGAGATTTAGCCAGAATGCCACGAATGTAAGTAAGAAAGAGATGACTGAGTGAATGGGGAGATGAAGAGTGACAGAAGAGAATGGAAAAAGAGAACATACTGCGCCGACACCCCAAATATAGGATGGGATAAGGGCCGTGTGGTGACGGCAGAGTAGAATACAATTGTCACCATCCCAAATCTCTCCCGTGGGTGTCGTACAAGGCGACTAAGAATAAATCAGTGATGAGGAATGGGCAGCAGCGTTCCTCTTATACTACCGTCCTGACAATGTACTACGAATAATGGCAATAGGCTCGCCACCTATTACATGGGACTTAACATAATTGGCGAAACGCGGGTGAGAATTCACCTCTGCCTACCCCTTCGGGGATATGGGCGTGATTTATGTATGTATGTATGTATGTATAAGGGCAGGGCGATGATGTATAAGGGCAGCTTCTCTTGCATTTGACAGGCCGCCATGTTGGTTTTCTGTTTAATACGGCATCAGTTTCATACGTTTGTATTCTATTCGTTCAAATTGATAGGCCACTTGTATAGAGGGGCTGTTTTTGAATGGAAAAATATAGCTAGAATATGTAGAGATAATAAATTATATTCTATTTCGTAATTGCTCTCAATTGATTTTATTGTAAGGGAATTATTAACATTCTATGTCAATAACCGAATAATATCATGGCACCTAAGATATTTATTTACAAGTGAAGTGTAGGACTTTTTAACATAAAAAATTCATCATCATCACCGAATGGTGGGGCTGGGGGACGGCACAGGGCTGATGATGAATGAATGAATGCCTAAAAAAACGAAATTCTCGACAAATAATTACCAAATTTACATTAATTATATTGTTAAGTTTATCGGGAATTGTGGCGCGTAGGAAGGACTCCCACCAGACAATGCGATAACCATAGACTATACACATAAATCTGTATAACCTTCCCCTCTATTACGTAATCACATGACATCAGATATTAGAACTTATTGGTTTATCAACGCCGTTGCAAGTTGCAACACAAACAGGCAAATTATCGAATACTAAGAGGTTGACATATAATTGCAATGATAATTCTTTTATAATAAACCTTTTACACAACACACATCTTGTTAAAAGCAATCATCGTCCAGGTGCCGAGTCAGGTGGCCAAATATAATTTAAATGATAATTATTGAAGTTTAACGAAAATATAAGAAACTGACCTAATTATTACTGGAACAACAGCACGGCAAACGTCATTTCGAAGTATGTAAGAGTAGTAAGGTAAAAGCACCAATGCCCGACAATACAATAGGCTCGCCACCTATTACATGGGACCTAACATTATTGTGCGAAACGCGGGTGCTAGTTCACCTCTGCCCTTCGGGGATATAGGCGTGATTTATGTATGTTGTAGGATATGTGTATGTATGTAGTTCGATAGAGACGTGTCGTTTGCCACTTCGCTAGGCACTCAGTGCAGGAAGTAGATTCGAAAAACTCCTGTACCAGTTCACACAATCACAGACCGAGCATACCAGAAACTTTTTTTTATTTTTTTTATTTTTGTTGTTGTAAATTCTCCCTATATTTTAGGGAAGGCAAAGGGTCTAGCCCATACAGCCATATCTGTAGTGTATATTTTATCTGTAGTTTTATGAAATAATGAGTGTGTGATATGAATGAAATGAATTTTACGTTAAAATATAATGTCACACATTTTAACGCATCTAGGGAGTGCTTGGAGCGAATTTAATGGTAACAGAGTTCATGATGATGCCTGATGAAGTGATCAAAACCACTTTTTGTAGTGGTCTCCACCACAACATCAAACACGTCATAAGACTTATTTTCAATGATTCTGCATAACTCCACATCAACACGGATGCTTGCGCATCAAAATAACACCACTTTCACTGCACATAATCCACTCTGAAGCAATTTTTGAATTATCGAAAATAAATCCGACTGACACCACGAAACGCGCCAAACACTCCTCCTTATTTTTTCTTCTTACCTTTACAGCCACTGCCCTATCGAGCTGAATGAGATACCAAAAACCTTTGGCAACAAAAGGCTCGCTCAGTGCTCATGTAAGCTATCACATTACATAATAGCTGGCTGATTACCGACAGCCATTAACTTTAGCGAGTACACGCTCTTCGTACTTTTTGTCGGGACAAAAAACGAATGGCCCAATACAATGTAACAGATACTTAGTGACTATTAGAAACAATAATTCGCATAAGTTGCGGTCGGAGTTAATTTTTCGTGTGTGTTGAGAATTTTTGCGGTTAGTGGGATTTTTTTTCGGTTTTACATACATACATATATAAATCACGCCTATATCCACGATGGGGTAGGCAGAGGTGAACTAGCACTCACGTTTCGCCAATTATGTTAGGTCCCATGTAATAGGTGGCGAGCCTATTGCCATATATCGGGCACAAAAGTCGCAGTACTTTGCTATTGCTAGGTGGTATTAGAGGAACGCTGCTGCTGCCCATTCCTTATCATTGATTTATCCTTAGTCGCCTTGTACGACACCCACGGGAGAGATTTGGGGTGGTGACAATTGTATTCTACTCTGCCGTCACCACACGGCTATTCACCGCAAAATATAGTAGTCGCTTACTATGTTGCGTTTGAAACTAGAACTTACTGCTACACTCAGAAACTGCAAAAAATGACAATTCTAATGCAGTCGCTATTTTGTCAGGTCAATGGTCTAGATTTAAATGAACATGTCTTTGAAGTACTCATTAACATTAATTGACGTCTCTGGGTACGACTGTAGGTAAATCTGCTATTGGCTAACTGAGACGTAAACTCTTATCATTCCTTTCCATGGGGCCTAGACAAACAGTACAGAGACGGTAACTCTTAGTTTTCCATGGATTCACCGCCGGGTCCATAATATAATAAAAATAATTTAAAAAAAAAATTCGAACCAAAAACAATAACACTAAAAAACAGTAACAAAGAACATTAGTACAAAGAAAAACAAAGTTTCAACAATCTGATCTCCAACTCCCAAACCAAGACATGTCCTGTATCTTGGGAGTTGGTGATTGCTCAATACATAATTTCTTCAAAAAAAATTTTTTTTTCCTTTCTTTCATAGTACTATTAGTTAAATAATATTCACTTTGACAGAGGGGGAATTCAGTGGCAGTCGGACTTCATCGTCAGGTTTACGGGGCCCTTTAAAACTAGTCAACACTCACCTTCGTATAATAGTAAAACCATTACGCAATAAGGCCTAATGTCGTCTGGAGCCGTAAGATGCGAAAGTGTCTCCATTTGTCTTTATTGGGCAAATCAAACGCCGCGTGGTGACGGCAGAGCAGAATACAATTGTCACCATCCCAAATCTCTCCCGTGGGTGTCGTACAAGGCGACTAAGGATGAATCAGCGATGAGGAATGGGCAGCAGCGTTCCTCTTATACCACCTAGCAATAGTACTGCGACTTTTGTGCCCGATTAATGGCAAGAGGCTCGCCACCTATTCCTACATATATATATATATATATATATATATATATATATATATATACATGGGACCTAACTTGATTGGCAAAAAGTGGGTGCTACACCTCTGCCTACTCCTTCGGGGATATAGGCGTGATTTATGTATGTATATATGCAAATCAAACGTAGTGACACGGACCACGCCAATAGTGTTTGCGCACATAACGACTCAACTCCATTCAGATCGCTTTTTGTGCGCAAGCGCATACCGCGAGCTTGGTGTCGGTGTCACGAATTGGCAGTTTGTTAGTGACGATCGGCTTGGGGTGTCGACACGCGATACGATTATTTGTCACCGCGGAATGTTGACACGGTGTACTTCTTCTTCTTCTTTTTTAGGTTTCTTTTGTTACGATTCAGCCAATTTCAAGTCAGTCGTAGGAGTGACACTAGTGACAGTGGTGTACTTGATATTGGTGTAGGTACTGTGTACTGTGATAGTACTATAAAAGCAAAGCTTTTTACTGTTTTCTAAATGTTTTATTCAATTTTAACAACAAGCACGGCTTAAACTTAAAATTCACTATTTACTTTTTCACACAGTGACATTAGATTTAAATAAAATATAATTGACAAGTTTTGCTAACAATAGTTATTTGTTGTACGTGAGTGCAAAGTTGTTTTTTAACCGCGTGCTCAATTTTGATGACCGAGCTAGCGAAGGATTCTAAAATTGAATCACGAGCGTAGCGAGTGATTCAAAAATTAGAATCCTGAGCGATAGCGAGGGAATCAAAAGAGCACAAGGTGAAAAATCTTTGCACTCGAGTGCAACACGTAACTTTTCATCCCCCCCAACGAGGAAATTGCAAAATACAAAAAAAAATACAATCACAACAGTTTCTGTTTTCACCCAGAAACTTCCACAACACCCTCCCATTAACCCAAACACACTCTCAACACCCACCCAGAAACACCCACAACATTCACACCCATCCACTCAGACACACCCAAAAAACACCCATTCACCCAGAAACACCCACAAAACACCCATTCACCCAGAAAAACCCACAAAACACCCATTTACCCAGAAACACCCAAAAAACACCCATTTACCCAGAAACACACACAAAACACTCATTCACTCAGAAACACCCACAAAACACCCATTGACCCAGAAAAACCCACAAAAGACCCATTCACCCAGAAACACCCACAAAACACCCATTCACCCAGAAACACCCACAAAACACCCATTCACCCAGAAACACCCTCAAAACACCCATTCACCCAGAAACACCCACAAAACACCCATTCACCCAGAAACACCTACAAAACACCCAATCATACCCAAAAACACTCAATCACCCAGAAACACGCACAAAACACCTAATCACACAAAAAAAAACCAATCACCCAGAAACACCCACAAAACACCCATTCACCCAGAAACACCCACAAAAAATCGATTAACCCAGAAACACCCACAAAACACCCATTCACCCAGAAACACCTACAAAACACCCAATCACACCCAAAAAACACTCAATCACCCAGAAACACCCGCAATACTCACCCATCCATTCAGACACACCCACAAAAACCCATTCACCCAGACACACCAACAAAACACCCATTCACCTAGACACACCCTCAAAACACCCATTCACCCAGACACACCTCCAACAACCACCCATCCACCCAGCCACACCCGCAACATTCATCCAGACACACCTGTAAGTCCCTAATAAAAATTACCGTCCCTAATGGAGTTCCGAGGCGGTCAATCAGCTTGAGTCAAGCACGTTGATTTTCTGTATGTTTTTGTTACGTTGCTAGCGTAAACAAATCAAACAGACCTAAAAAGCTTTTAAATGCTTGACTCAAGCATCCAGCAAGCGTTGTAGACGTCACGGAACTCCTAGGTTTTAACAAATTTGTGACGTGAAAATAAAATGGCGCGCGTAAAGCAAATTACAAAAAAAGTACACCAAGAAGGTTCCGAGTCTGAGTTTTTAACAAATTAAAATATAATAGGTTGCATGACCATTTCGGCACCATGGAGGTAGAAATAAATATGTATAATGATGTTTTGAATTCACAAACTCATTGCACACGATGTTCTAAATTCAAATTTACTTTAACCTCTAGAGGATAAAAACGGCTTTTGCACTCAGATATCGAAGAGCAAAAACGCTTTTTCCGAGATGGTGGGATGAAAAAAGGTTTTATGTCGATCCGTAACAAGTACAATGAGTGCTGCCGTGGGTAATGAGTAAGCCGTGTGGTGATGGCAGAGTAAAATACAATTGTCACCACCCCCATTTCACGGCCGCCTTGGTCGAATGCTCAGATTGCTGGGTATTGGCCAAGAGGTTCCCGGGTTCGAATCCTGGTAGGGGCAAACTTTGTGATGACCACAAATGATTTTTTCCGAGTCATGTATATGTTTATGTAGTATATTTTCAACATTTATATACATAATTATATTAAAAATATGTCCGTCATCTAGTATCCTTAACACAAGTGCTTAGGCTACTTACTTTGGGCTAGATGATAGGTGTGAGTGTAAAATTATTTAGTTTAAAAATAATAATTTAATAACTTATTGGCGAAAAGTGGGTGTTTAATTCTCCTCTGCCTATCCCTTCGGGGATACAGTCGTGATTTATGTGTCGATGAATGTGTAATAATAGCACGGCACCTTTTCCTGAATTTAACGTATAGTTTCCAATACGTTAATTAAGTTCAGGCGACGAAACTCAGTATGTCTTTTTAACTACAAATGGATGCAATTAAGAGCATTCATTGTGCTATTTGCAAGTTAAGCACCGACTAACTGGACAAGCGACAACTCAGACCAGTCCACCTGCGAGCGGTCGAAGGTCGTATGGTGAAATGTGTTCCAGATACCATGTTGTGTAACGTCGAAAAAAAAATTGTAAGTTGCATTTTACACGCGGGCCGTAGTAATGGTGGTCATCGACGGCTCTCTTTGTTTTAAAGGCCGCGTGCTTTAAGGCTGAGCCGCGTGGTGATGGTGGAACTTGTTGGGATACAGTTGTCACCACGGATGGAATACAGTTATCACCAACCCCTACAGTTGTCTCTCCCACAGGTAATAATAATAATAATAAATATTTTTTCATCCCACCATCTCGGAAAAAGCGTTTTTGCTCTTCGATATCTGAGTGCAAAAGCCGTTTTTATCCTCTAGAGGGTAAAGTAAATTTGAATTTAGAACATCGTGTGCAATGAGTTTGTGAATTCAAAACATCATTAAACCTATTTATTTCTACCTCCATGGTGCCGAAATTATCATGCAACCTATTTTAATTTGTTAAAAACTCAGACTCGGAACCTTCTTGGTGTACTTTTTTTGTAATTTGCTTTGCGCGCGCCATTTTCTTTTCACGTCATAAATTTGTTAAAACCTTGGAGTTCCGTGACGGTCAATCAGGTTGGCGTCAATCTTGCTTTAAACATTTTGATCGTCTACAATGCTTGCTTGATGCTTGAGTCAAGCATTTAAAAGCTTTTTAGATTTGTTTGATATGTTTACGCTAGCAACGGAACAAAAACATACAGAAAATCAACGTGCTTGACTCAAGCAGATTGACCGTCTCGGAACGGATGATTATGATTAGGGACGGTAATTTTTATTAGGTACTTACAGGTGTGTCTGGATAAATTTTGCGGGTGTGGCTGGGTGGATGGGTGGGTGTTGGAGGTGTGTCTGGGTGAATGGGTGTTTTGTGGGTGTGTCTAGGTGAATGGGTGTTTTGTGGGTGTGTCTGAATGGATAGGTGAGTATTGTGGGTGTGACTGGGTGAAAGTTGTAGGTGTTTGATGTTGTGGGTGTTTCTGGGTGAATGGGTGTTTTGTGGGTGTTTCTGGGTGAATGGGTGTTTTGTGGATGTTTCTGGGTGAATGGGTATTTTGTGTGTGTTTCTGGGTGAATGGGTGTTTTTTGGGTGTTTCTAGGTAAATGGGTGATTTGTGGGTGTTTCTGGGTGAGTGGGTGTTTCTGGGTGAATGGGTGATTTTTGGGTGTTTCTGGGTGAATGGGTGTTTTTTGGGTGTGTCTGAGTGGATGGCTGTGTATTGCGGGTGTGAATGTTGCGGGTGTTTCTGGGTGGGTGTTGAGAGTGTGTTTGGGTTAATGGGAGGGTGTTGTGGAAGTTTCTGGGTGAAAACAGAAACTGTTGTGATTGTATTTTTTTTTTTGTATTTTGCAATTTCCTCGTTGGGGGGGATGAAAAGTTACGTGTTGCACTCGAGTGCAAAGACTTTTCACCTTGTGCTCTTTTGATTCCCTCGCTATCGCTCAGGATTCTAATTTTTGAATCACTCGCTACGCTCGTGATTCAATTTTAGAATCCTTCGCTAGCTCGGTCATCAAAATTGAGCACGCGGTTAAAAAACAACTTTGCACTCACGTACAACAAATAACTATTACACTCACACCTATCATCTAGCCCAAAGTAAGTAGCCTAAGCACTTGTGTTATGGATACTAGATGACGGACATATTTTTTATATAATTATGTATATAAATGTTGAAAATATACTAAATAAACATATACACAACCATGACTCGGAAACAAACATTTGTGGTCATCATCAAATGGTAGGGGCAACCCTACCAGGATTCGAACAAGGGACCTCTTGGCCAATACCCAGCAATCTGAGCGTTCGACCAAGGCGGCCGTGTGCAGGTGTGTCGTACAAAGCGATTGGGGGTTTGTTTTTTTTAGCAGTGATGAGGAATGGACAACTGCCTAGCCAAGTGGGAAGTTTACGCACTGTACGGGCTGGTACGGTGTAGAAAGTTCACTCGGCAAAAATTGCAACCACGTCCCTCCGAGGTGTAGTGGTCGGAAATAAGAGCCAGAGGTCCCGGGTTCGATTCCTTGAGGGGTACAAATTTGTACTCGGTTTGGTACGTTGGTGTAGGGTAGGGCTTCTTTGAAAGAAAGAATCGACATTCTAAATGAAAATTATTATAATTATTATAAATTATAAATATTATAAATTATTATAAATATTTTTAAACTCACACCTATCATCTAGCCCAAAGTAAGTAGCCAAAGCACTTGTGTTATGGATACTAGATGACGGACATATTTTTAATATAATTATGTATATAAATGTTGAAAATATACTACATAAACATATACACAACCATGACTCGGAAACAAACATTTGTGGTCATCACAAAGTTTGCCCCTACCAGGATTCGAACCCGGGACCTCTTGGCCAATACCCAGCAATCTGAGCATTCGACCAAGGCGGCCGTGTGCAGGTGTGTCGTACAAAGCGATTGGGGGTTTGTTTTTTTTAACAGTGATGAGGAATGGACAACTGCCTAGCCAAGTGGGAAGTTTACGCACTGTACGGGCTGGTACGGTGTAGAAAGTTCACTCGGCAATTGCAACCACGTCCCTCCGAGGTGTAGTGGTCGGAAATAAGAGCCAGAAGTCCCGGGTTCGATTCCTTGAGGGGTACAAATTTGTACTCGGTTTGGTACGTTGGTGTAGGGTAGGGCTTCTTTGTGGGTTCCAGGTGAAGCTCTATTCTATCTTCGGCTCTTATCGTCACATAACCATCAGGTGAGAACATGAGGTGCAGGCCAAGAGGTTCTATGATAAAAAGTGCGTGGTACCACTTACTCTCTTTCGCTCCCGACACGAAGCAGAAAGTCCTGACAACACTTGCCTCAACTAGAATGTTATAGGCAATATTTTCAAAGGACCATTCACTTAGTGCGACCGAAAAGGAAATGTTGCCAAAGACGAGATGCAATCTGGACCACGGTTTACACAACGCTCTGCGCGAGCTTTCGGTCCATATCTCGCTCTCATAATATTATTAAAAACTGATCACCGAGCGCCGTGTGGTGACGGTAGAGCTGCCCGCGAAACACGCTATGATAGAGCCATTTATCGCGTTGAACAGTCAAAACTCCATAGACTTTTGACAGTTCAAAGCCATAATGGCTATATCATATCGTGTTTCGTTGGTCATGATAGCCGGGCAGAATACGGCTGTAACCACCCCAATCTCTCCCGCGGGTGTCGTACAAGGTGACTAAAGGTAAAAACATCTACGAGCAATGGGGAGCAGCGTTCCCCATATGCCACCTAGCAATGTACGATTTCCGTGCCCGATAAATGGCAATAGGTTCGCCACCTATTACATGGGACCTAACCTATTTGACGAAACGTGGGTTAATTTACCTCTGCTACCCCTTACCCCTAACCCCATATAGGCGGGTTTCATGTATACTATGTTATGTATGTGGGTAGTACATCCACCGTCATAATCAACGTTTGTCAAATAAATCAGTGTGTCTCTTACCAGCGTTGGGTTCACTCGTCCCTACTCTTCATATCTAACAGATCATTACAAAAAATTTGAAAATTTTACGCAAAGAAAATTGTTCGAGTGTCGATTGAGACCCGCGTTTGAACCAGCATCAATACTACTTTTTAACTTTTTCTACCCACAATTTTCTTTTTCACGCTAACATTCCTGGGGGCCTACCGCCTAACTCGATTGCTGAAGATAGCTATATAGCAATGCACTGCTTACGGCTATAGCAGCCATCTTGAATTTTCAGGCGGTTCGGATTTTGTGCCCAATTCATACAAAATCATTCGGTGATCATTCGTTCAAAGCTATCGCTGATAGTTTAGGTACATTTGGTGCGAAATGACAGCATGACGTCATAAACTATAGCTTTTGCTTTAGCAATCGAGTTAGGCGGTAGGACCCCTGGTCCTTCTACACATCACTGGTAAAAAAAGCAGCCTTATCATTAATTGTAACGACTACTAGTTCTTCTCAATACATAGACGAATACAAGAAAAGTAACCCACAGTCCCCTACGGTCCGGTACAAGTTAGTGATTGACATGTTACTTAAAACAATTATTATTGTTATATTATTAAAATTGCCACGAGCATTTCCATCTCCGTTGAAAATTGCCCCGTAGGCGAAGTCTATTATAAGTAGATTGACAAGCAAAAACATCAATAAAAACCAATATCAATATCAATCAACCGCTTATCGGGATCGCGTAAGCAAAACCGCATGTAAAAGCTGTAGAAATAAACATAACACGACTTTCTCGTACGCTGTCCCTATCTGACTCTATGCGGGTGAAGAACACGACATCATATATGATTGACACATGCGTGCGCATGTAAACTGTTATTATGTTTGATATCTCCATCTTATACATGCGCGGGCGCAGGTTTTACCGCGAGACATTAAATGTAGATCTCTCAATGTTATAGAGTTCATTCTCATTATTTTCCATGCGCTGTTTTCTTTGTTTTAGGTTTTTGTATATATTATTATAATACAAAGAAAAATAGGCCAGAAAGAGGTCGAAAAAATATAGTCTTCATGCGGGAATCGAACCCATTCCTTTCGCAATAGTTTTCCATATTTTTCAAACTTTTTCTGATCTTATTTTTCTGTGTAATATATAATGTTAACAATTATATAATGTTGAAATAAAAATAATAAAGTAATAATCAATTAATGAAATACATACATAAATTTCGCCTCTATCCCCGAAGGAGTACGCAGAGGTGAACTAGCACCGTAAATGAAATACCTAAGCAAAATGCTTGTATTAATTTGGGCTATACTCCTAAGGCGTAATTTACGTACATACATACATAAATCACGCCCATATACCCGAAGGGGTAGGCAGAGGCGAACTAGCACCCACGTTTCGCCAATTATGTTAGGTCCCATGTAATAGGTGGCGAGCCTATTGCCATTTATCGGGCACAAAAGTCGCAGTACATTGCTAGGTGGTATAAGAGGAACGCTGCTGCCCATTCCTCATCACTGATTTATCCTTAGTCGCCTTGTACGACACCCACAGGAGAGATTTGGGGTGGTGACAATTGTATTCTACTCGGCCGTCACCACACGGCACGGTAATTTACGTATAATATTGTAATTTAATTTGGGACATTTAATGGATTATTCTGGTACACAAAACTAATCATCGTTGCCCTGTCCATACATTCGTATCTCTATTTGCCAGAGCTCTTTGTAAATTCACATCATAAACGATCAAGTTATTGTTAAAATTTAAGTCACATCTGTTTTATGGAAACGTTAAAGATTTCGTGTTTAGATTGCTCGATGTAATGTAGATAAAATTAGCACGTTTAAAACAATGTATTATCTTAATGTTTTTTGGGTTTTAAGTACGCATTTAAGTATACTACAAAGAAATGGAGATTATGACTTTGTATTAGATATATGTCATAATATTTTTTTTTATAAAACTAAATGATAAAAATATCACATTTTAAATTCTCTTACAGAATATTAATATAAAATAAACTAAGTAGTAAAATGTAATATTTTATTAATTTTATTAATATTTTAGTAGGTAATATTTTATGTTAAAACTTATCTACAGCGGTACGTCTTGATAATATTTATTAATTTCAAAGCAAAATTACACCCTTTCGCACCACAATCTTCAAGCTTCACAAATTATATAGACGGTAGCTTAGGCTTTAATATTTAAAAGGCAAATAATCGACCCTGTAGTGTCGTAGCCGAATATTTTTAAACTTAGTAGTAGGTAGGTATAATAATTAAGTTCATAAATATATGATACCGCAAGTTGGAGAACGTGAAAGCATCCATTTTTAAATTACACTCGATTGACAAAAAAAAACAAAACACGCCGCCTAATAAAGCACAGATAAAATAAAATTTTCAATTTACACAGCCGCAGCTGGCTACCGCCCGTACAAAAGACATCAACGGATTAGGTCATTGACACTTGTCTACAATGATTTTAATTTTATGAAACTCTCAGTGGGATGGGAACATTTGAACTTCGAACACTATCTGAGCGTGACGTCACCTCAAATTTCGTCTATAATGATAGGCAAAGGAATACGCCAGACATCATTATAATTTTGAGAGTTCAGTGAAGCAATTATTGGAATATTTGAGTTTAATGCCTCTTAACACCGAATACTAAAACGCTACTCAAAGTTTGAGTCTATTTATTGATTAGCCGTGTGGTAACGGCAGAGCAGAATACAAATGTTACCACCCCAAATCTCTCCCGGGGGGTCGTTCAAGGCGACTACGGGATAAATAAAACAGTGATGAAGAATGGGCAGTAGAGTTCCTCTTATTCCACCAAGCAATATACTGCGTTTTACGTGCTTGATAGATGGCAATAGGCTCGCTAAATGTGGGTATAAATTTACCCCTGTCTACTCCTTTGAGGAAATAGACGCAAATAATGTATGTTTGATTATGATTATATTTATAATATGGGTGCCATTTCGTCGGTCCCTTTTTGTTCAAATTCCTAGGAGCTTTCTTAAGTTTCTTACTAGATAACCAAATTGTCCTAGCATACGGCCAACACATACACTTTCCATTAGGAGGAATGAATATAATAATATTATTATGTCTTAACTATAAAAAAGAGCTCAAAATAAATCTCTACACAACAAAAACTGTTAATTGGCTCGTTTTTGCTAGTTGCGACGTCTGCAGAGGCGGAACGTAGGCCGTGTCACAGAGTATACAATAAACTTGGGAGTGTTTACTTGTAGCTAATTTCTATCTGTGGACCATTCTGTTTTTTAATAATCATAAGGAACTAAAATACATAAATACATCAAAATAGGCGTGATTTAAGAGGTAGGTAGAGGTGAATTAACATCCACGTTTCGCCAATTATGTTAGGTCCCATGTAAAAGATGGCAAGCCTATTGCCATCTATCGTACATCGGCACGTAAATCGCAGTATTTTGCTACGTGGTACAATAAAAACGCTGCTGCCCATTACTCATCGCTGTCTTCACTCATACTGCCGCACTCAGAGACGTCAAATAACGTAAATGAGTACTTAAACGTCAAAAAATGACAATTCAAAACTAGACTCTGTTCTTGCCGGGTCTATGGTCTAGATTTGAATGAAAATTTTTGACATTAAATACTCATTAAAGTTAATTGACGTCTCTGAGTGCGGCAGTTAGTCACCTAGTAGGTACGACACCAACCCCCTTAACACGAGACGCGGACAAAATCTCCTCGGGGAAATGAAAATATTTTCTTCTTGCTCTAACTCCCACTAAATTCCGAGACAAAACACTGTCAAGTGGTGGAGAGAGATTTTGTCCACCTCCCGTGCTAGGCCTACAGCGAGAGAGATTGATGGTGGTGACAATATTTCCGTTCTGTCGTCATCACACGACTTCAAAATAATTCTTAACAAAATTATTATGTACCTACCTACGCGACAATCACGCGTCAACCACATTTATGCGAAAGTTCAAAGGAAAGTGCAATGATTCAAGTTTGAAAGCGAAAAAATATGGACTATCACCGTTTCCGTCAAAAACACATTGTCATGGCATTCACAGTCGAATTGACAAGGTCGAATTAAGGACGCAGCTTGCCAAATCCAAAGAGTATATAATACACTACGTTTAGCCAAATCATTCTGCGTTGCACTGCACGTGGCTGTAATTTGCTTTTGTTTTTTGTTTTCTCTTGAACTTAAATTAAAAAAATTATAAGTGACAAGAATCGTGAAATAGAATATCGTTCATGGCTTGGAAATGTAAGGTAATGTGATGATGGGTGCATTCCCACAAGAGAAAATGTGTCGTGTGAGGATGTGTAGCTGTGCTGTGGAAATGTGTGGAGGTTTCCACCATATACTAGCAGGTATAGAACACGAAATCGTCGCAAACCTTGCAACACATTAATTTAATACACTTAATAGGAGCGCAAATCAAACAATACATAGAAACTAGAAACGTTGTGTGTTCTAAAAATATGACAATAAGACTCACTGTTGCAGGAATGCAATTTTGAGTTGTACCTGTGTGTTTTGCTTTTAAGAAGCGACTTGTTTAGTACCTATGTATCTATGTACAAAAACCTCGCTTCGCTAAGCCCTTTTCCACCAAAGCTGTGCTGAGCGTGGCTAGGAAAATGGAGTGATTCTATTTGTTCTCCTCAAACACATTCGTCGTAACGCAACCTCGCAACGCTTTGGTGGAAAAGCACTTTCGGGGCCAAAGATATAGAATCGAGCTTCATCTGGAACCCTCAGCCACAGCAGTATCACAAATTAACTGTCGGAACACTATAACGCTCTTATATTATTATTATGGCGACAGATTTTGATAAGATGGTGGAAGCTAGCCAGGCAGACTTGAAAAAACTTCTACGCCCAACCAAACCGAGTACAAATTTGTCCTCATCTGGGCATCGAACCCGGGATCTCGGGAACTTAATTCCGGTGGACCAACTAGACCACGGAGGCGGTTACATGCGGCAAAACTGACCGACATACCAGCCCATAAATGTACCTACATTTAAGCGAGGCAAACATTTTAAATGACGCGAAACAACGATAAATAATACTGGAACGCTGTTAAATTTTAACTACAATGTCACGCTCGGTGTTTAGGTATTTCACGGAAAGCCTTTGTCGTCTAGGTGACTGCGACAGTGACAAATAAATGTGACCGATATACAGCGGGCCTAGCACGGGGACGAGGACAAGTCTCTCTCCACCACTTCACAGTGTTTTGTCTAGATATTTAGTGGGAGTTATAGCGAGAGGAAAACATTTTCGTTCCCCCGAAGGAGATGTGTCCACGTCCCGTGCTACGGGGGCAGGAGTCGGAGCTATGTTTTTCAGTCACCGCTGCTTTTGGAAGACTCGAATTCGGCTTAACATTAAAAAATAATTAAAAGGCTTTTAAATCTTTGTCTTGTGGTAACGGCAGAATGCAATATTGTCACCAGCTATCTATCTACCCTGCGGGTGTCTTACAAGGCGACTAAGGGCAAAGGCAGCGATGAGTAATTGGGCAGCAGCAGCGTTCCTGCTATACCACCTAGCAATATACCTGGGACTACGATAGGTGGCAATAGGCACGCCACCTATTACATGGGACCTAATATACCTAATTTACGAAATGAAGCATTGAGTTTTTCTACATTCTAGTATTGGGTACACACACACGTACCAATCAGAATATTTGCAATTACGGACTGTGATTACAGTTGGAGATTTGCGCCAATTTACAGGACATACCTACTGCGCCGACCCCAAATAGGATGGGATAAGGGGCAGGGCTATGATTATTACAGTGGGAGATATACAGTTTAATTTTTTCATTGTTTATTTATACATACATAAATCACGTCTATAACCAAGAAGGGGTAGGCCGAGGTGAACTAGCACCCACGTTTCGCCAATTATGTTAGGTCCCATGTAATAGGTGGCGAGCCTATTGCCATTTATCGGACACAAAAGTCGCAGGACATCGCTAGGTGGTTTAAGAGGACCGCTGCTGCCCATTCCTCATGACTGATTTATCCTTAGTCGCCTTGTACGACACCCACGGGAGATATTTGGGGTAGTGACAATTGTATTCTAGTGTGTCGTCACCACGCGGCATATAGGTAGATAACTCATGTAATGCCCATATACGCATTTATTTAAGTTTTTTACCTTGGTTTTCATCGGTAGTTATGTAATTATCGGAATACTCATAAAATTAAACCAGTACAATACAAATATTCTTTACTACAACTACACAAACACAGTAACAAAAATAATAATAACAAAAAGAAAAAGGACAAACATGCATGAACAATAAGTCACCTTATTGCTATATAAACAATATGCTGACTGTGGCATAGGCATGTGCCCGGATTGCAGCAGACAGGAGTTCGATTCCCGCATCAGACTTTTTTTTTGAAATGTTTACGACTTTATTTTTTTATAAGCAATCTATTAATAGGTACCTAGGTAATTAATATTCGTCCACTGTAAAATTTTATTTCCATTATTAAATGCCATCTATTGACATTTATTTTCAAATCTAAATATTATGTATTTTGAAAGAACTTGATCCAGTAAACTAGTTTTAATGAATTTTATCGTCGCATATTATACCTACATTAACATTAAATGACGACCTTCACTCTGTTAATCGGATTATATTGCGTGTTTTAAAAAAATAATGTCCGCCTCAGAAGGTAAAGAAGGTGCCTAATTTAATAACTAATTAACAATTAAATCCAAAAAGGTTACAGCCAATTTGTTAATTGCCACAAAAACTCACCCAAAAAAAATTGTATTCCGTTGCCGGTGACAGCAAAAGTAAAAGAACAAAAAAAAAGCACTGACAACACTAATCACAGGCCAAGATCTAAGCTGTTGGGTCAACGAGATCAACTGCAAACTCCTTGGCAAGTACACTTTGGAAAAAAAAATATTTCACGTCACACTGTGTTTCCGGCACAATAATAAAATTTTAAAAAAAGGAACGGCACTAAGTTGGCGCGCAGTTGACAAGAAATTCAAAATGGCGGCGGGCAGCCGCTCTCCTCAAGATCTCGAGGTCGACTGAATGAGTTAAATTGGTGAGAGAACCTATTACGTAGTCCAAAGCCTTAACTGCAAATAATTCGTAGGAGGCCGCCGGCTTGCAAGGAAAACCACTTGCTTTTTTTTATCTAATATTATTCAATGTGGCATTTGACAAATCAAAAGCCCGTTCGCCATTTTAACTTATCCTCCATCTTAAATAGTGCAACTGTTAAGATCGAAACTAATAGCAATTGGCCAATAATACAGCTAAATACACGAACAATGGTATTGTAAACGTTTCTTGAGAAAGATTTGTCATTGATTATCAAGATAATAGATCACTATTCGTAGAATTTCATTCATACGAATGTGACAATCAGGACAGGATATTCGGCCAGCAAAGCCTTTTTTTATTTATTGTTTCAGTTGCTGACAAAGCGCGATGTAGAGATGCGTTAGACTGTCTTAACTTAAATACATAATCGCAATACAGAAACCATTAGGCCCACTTTTATTACCACTGCCGCACTCAGAAACGTCACTTTACTTTAATGAGTGCTTAATACAAAGAGTCAATCAAAACTTAAACCATAAACCCAGCAAGAATAGCCACTTTTTAGTCGTTATTCTTGCTGGTTCTATTGATTTTTTTGGCATTAAGTACTCATTATAGTTAATTTACCTCTCTGAGTTACGGCAGTTAATAAAAGTGGATTGAAAAGATTGAAATTTACAGAGACATACTGAATGGTTGATAAAACTCAACAAAGTTAAAGCTACAAGCGCCGCAATTACTGCCGCACTAACTGCCGCACTCAGAGACGTCAATTAACTTTAATGAGTATTTAATGTCAAAAATTTTCATTCAAATCAAGACCATAGACCCGGCAAGAATAGAGACTAGTTTTGAATTGTCATTTTTGACGTTAAGTACTCATTAACGTTATTTGACATCTCTGAGTGCGGCAGTAAGAGACGTCAAATAACGTTAATGAGTACTTAACGTCAAAAAATGACAATTCAAAACTAGCCGATATTCTTGCCGGGTCTATGGTCTATGGATTAGAATGAAATTTATTGACATTAAATACTCATTAATGTTAATTGACGTCTCTGAGTGCGGCAGTTAGTTACCCTGTACGACACCCGCGGGTTACATTAGGGGTGTTTACATGGCTCCGCCGTCACCACACGGTAAGGAAAATGGCGCACTTAGCACCGTCAGCGTGCAAGCACTTGGACAATAATCATACAAATCTCACTCCTCTCGTACTCAGCCGGCCGGTGCGTCGCATTTCATAGTAATTTTGCAGTTATGTTTATCGGGTTTATTGACAATTCTTGCTTTAAAATTATAAAATCTTTATTCCTCATAAAGTAACAAATAATCTAGTATAAAATATGAAATATTATTGTAGAAAAGAGATATTCACCGTAACTTAAAGCTATTTTAGACGTTTTTTTAGAATATTTTTTTTTATATTTAATCATTGATGTTTCAAAATTCCGAGGCCGCTACGAATTATTCGACTATATTATAGATAAAATTCTATGTTTTTTATTTCATTTTCATAGATTAGTGGTAGTTCACTTCAGGGAGCTCAAAAAAAGGTCTTCGCACATTTTATAAAATTCCTTATTGGGTTTGATTAAAAAGTAAAGCAAAATTTACAAAAACCGTAGCCGCTTCGAAATATCTATTCTACACTATTGACTAATTCAAAATTGTCAATGTATTTTTGTTTCTGAGATCAAGAACGCTAACACTAAAACCATAATTATTTTATAAGTACTAAAATAATTATTAACTCAATAATGTATAATAAGCACTAGGGTAAGAGCGAGGCACTCCAACACAAGTTTACAAATTACTTTCTGGGGTTGTCTCAATGCATGTTTTGTAACAATATTATTGGTTAATAAAATTTATTATTATTAACATTGGCCATATAACGCAAAAATTACAAGTCACGGAGCGCGTGCCGTGTGGTGACGGCAGAGTAGAATACAATTGTCACCAACCCAAGTCTCTCCCGTGGGCGTCCTACAAAGCGACTAAGGATAAATCATTGATGAGGAATGGACAGCAGCGTTCCTCTTATACTACCCAGCAATGTACGGCGTCTTTTGTGCCCGATAAATGGCAATAGGGTCGCCACCTATTATATGGGACCTGACATGTTTGGCGAAACGTGGGTGCTAGTTCACCTCTGCCTACCCCTTCGGGGATATAGGCGTGATTTATGTATGTATGTTGTATGTATGTACGGAGCACTAATAAGTAAGTGTACACTGGCGCTGACTATGTTAAGCTTAGGCATCGTCACAAAAACAGTTGCTCCTACCAAGATGAGAATAGCCCCTTTACCTACCATGGCCGATGCCTCCGATCTGACTAATTAAATAATCGGGCCCACAAATGTTAATTTAATTACTAAGATGTGTTATAACGTTAGAGCAGAATACAATTGTCACCACCCCCATCTCTCCTGCGAGTCGTACAAAGCGACTAAGGTTAAGACATCAATGAGTAATTGGCATTGGCAGCATATAGTAGGTATATAGCAATGGGCTCGGCACCTATTACATGGGACCTAAATAATTTGAGAAACGTGGGAGTTAATTCACCTCTGCCTATCTTTTCAGGGATTAGGTATATAGACCTGATTTATGTATATATAGTATTAATATGTTCAGGTATCAAAATGAATACCTACATAGTTACAACATAAATTGACGGCCGATTTGGTGAAATGGTTAGATCGCTGGCTATTGGCCAGGAGGTTCCGGGTCCGAATCCTGGCAGAGGCAAGTGTTTGTATGATGAACACAGACAATTTGCTCTACTTATATAGAGTCATTGTTGTTTGTGTACCCAGTATGCTATTAATTTTTATAGGCAGAATTAAAAATTTGCCCGTCATCTAGTATCCATAACACAAGAACTTGTATGCTACTTACTTTGGGCACATGACTAAATAAACGGAACAGAGTAAAAACTTGTCAACTGGCTGTGCGAGTGTATACCGGTTTTTTCCAGTTTCGCCTAGCGGCCAGTTGACAAGCTTATTCTCTGTTCCGTTTATTTACTCATGTGCTTTGGGCTAGCTAGATGATAGGTGTGAGTGTAAAAAATATTTATGTAATAATAATAATAAATATGAATAATAGGCACATAAATACGTCTCTATACCACTTCGGGATAGTAACGTATAACTATATTATGCAGGTAGATCTATCTGTTGGCCGTAGAAGAGTAGAATACAATTGTCACCACCCCAAATCACTCCCGTGGGTGTCGTACAAGGCGACTAAGGATAAATCAGTGATAAGGAATGGGCAGCAGCGTTCCTCTTATACCTACCACTTAGCAAAGTACTGCGACTTTTGTGCCCGATAAATGGCAATAGGCTCGGCACCTATTACATGGGACCTAGCATAATTGGCGAAGCGTGGGTGCTAGTCTACCTCTGCCTACCCCTTTGGGGACATAGGCGTGGATTATGTATGTATGTAGATCTATCTGTGCACAGTAATAAAACAACTTAATATACAATTAAAAGCATGGCCGCATTATAATAAATTCAATGTAACGTAATTAGGAAGTGCGAATGCCATAAATAATCTTCACAGAAACTGCTTGCGCGGGCGCAGGTAGGCGAACAGTATTATATTTTCTAATCGAGCATTGTAGTGTGGGTGCGAGATGTCAAAATCCGCATCGCCATATTCGTCCAATACCGCTACTGCATTAATTAATATCACATGTTTGCCCATAAAAATACATAGAGCCCGGTTAGCATGAGCATGACCACCGAAACACAATAAATACATACATAACATACTACATAAATCACGCCTATATCCCCGAAGGGGTAGGCAGAGGTGGACAAGCCAATTATGTTAGGTCCCATGTAATAAGTACCTTTGGCCAATTGTGTTAGGTCCCATGTAATAAGTGGCGAGCCTATTGCCATTTATCGGGCATAAAGTCGCAGTAGGTTGCTAGGTGATATAAAAGGAACGCTGCTGACCATTCCTCTTCACTGATTTATCCATAGTCGCCTTGTACGACACCCACGAGAGAGATTTGGGGTGGTGACAATTGTATTCTACTCTGCCGTCACCTCACGGCAATAAATATGATATAGCCATTTATCGCTTTGAACTGACAGTTTTTGACGCTATTAACTGTCAAAAATCATTGGATTTTGGACAATTCAAAGCGATAAATGGCTATAGCATACCGTGTTTAGGTGGCCTTGCAAGCCGGGTAGGGCTGGAACTCGATGTAGCATTTTGGTTTAAGCGACGAATTCACTACACGGACATGCCCGCGTAGACCTCGTTTGTATAGGCCAGACCGACTGTGACGGTCCTACACTAGGCAAACATCGCACAGAGCGAGGCTTCTATTGGGTTTGTGCGATGTTACTAAAAAAATATAGTCCATGACCTGCGTTATAAAGATACCTTTAATTGAACTTAGGGGCCATTTAAATTGAGAGTCGTTAATGAAAGAGACATTAGGTAGGTAGAGTCCCAAGATATTGGGCCACCCATTTTATTTGTGGAACTGTATAGTTATATTTCTTAATATAAATTTAAAAACATCATTGTTGTCTACCTTCCCTGTTGAGTACCTTACCCAGATTATCTGGGGTTTGAGCAGTATGTTTAACATCCTCTTCCATTAAGTATCAGTCAGCCAGACGTCATCAAGCGATGCACTCACTTTAAAATAATAATCAAAGACGAGTGGATTAAGCCAAATCTATCTAACTATATTGGAAATAAAATACAACTTGTTACAACGCAACAAAATAATGAAGAAAATTGATCGCTTACTCAATAGTTGCATTCGCTTCATTTATGGACTACGTAAATACGACCATATTTCTTCTTATAGGCGTAAGCTTAAATGGCTTACAATTCGCCAACAACGGGACTTAAGGACCCTATCCACGCTTTATTCTATTATTAAAGATCCATATGCGCCTGGATACCTGAATGTAAGTTTCAATATCTGGGTGCTTCTCATAGTCGTAACCTTCGATCAGACAGCAAACTTACACTCTCAACGCCTTTCCACCGTACAGGTTTTATTTCAAACTCCTTCACTTTTCAAGCAATACGACTCTGGAACGTAATCCCAGCTCACATTCAAAGAGCAAAGAATAAACTTGCTTTTAAACATCTTGTGCGCAATCACTATTTGGAATCTGTTACACCAATCTCACTATAATCATCTGACATTGATATTTATATATTATTTATACTTTTTTATTTATTATAAATATAGTTCGCATGTATTTATTATTATAATTCTAAGTATATGTTTTATTATATGTATATATTTATAAGTAATCTTTGTATATTAACTTATTTATGTAAGTTTATTAATTTGTTTTAAGATCATTTATTTACATCACAGTATTCACTTTCTGCACCGCCAACTAATATTTCTGTACCCAGCTTTCCGGTTGACTGGTAGAGAATGCCTAATACCATTAAGTCCGCCAATTGTAACTTTTGTGTACAATAAAGTATAAATAAATAAGAAAAGTTCCTACCTATTTAATTAAATAGTACTCACATAAAACTAATCGTAAAAGTCGACTAAGGGAGACTGCCCGGTGTAAACCACATTGGGCACCCGAATGGTGAAGGGCAAACCACCAACAACAGCATACCCAAGGAGGGTTAGTGTCAGGCTGACGGCCGACTGTAAAACCTAAGCCAAAACCTTGAGCAGTATGGATTGGAATGTTTTCATTCCATTTACTCTCTCCGTTCATCAGTCTCTTGACATGGTCCGTTTCGTCTCTTTTCTTTATATTCATTCATCACTAGTACCTGTACGGTGTGATGGATGATATGAATCAAAAGGGAGTGGATTGCTTGATGACGTCTGACCGATATGAATAGAAGAGGAAACATACTGCGCCGACCCCAGACTGGGACCAGGACAGGGAGAAGAAAGACTAACATACAACTAATGCCATCTGTTAATAGGAACATAAAAGCTTAAAAAGCATAAAAGTTAATAGCGCCATCTCTTGGTTCTTTGTAGTACTAGTTGTGAGTACTAGCGCCACTTAAATCATCACGCTTTGAATTTGTTCTGCGTAAACGTTGTCATAGCACTACCAATTTAAGTAGGTTCTTTTCTAGGTAGTATGAATACGGACAAAAAGTATTTTTATACATATCAGCCATACATGTAATATTAAACCCATTGCATTGACAATTTGATATCTTGTTAACTCTGTTATAAGTCTGACCTATTTTTATGCTTCAAAATGTGATCTTCCTTAACTATTTTATTAAATTGTTATAATGTTAGAATATTTGTTACCTGATTAGTGCAAATTAGAGTTGAATTTACCAATCCCTTAATAAGTGCAAAGTTGAATTTCGTATTGATGCTATTATAATAATTAAATAAGGATTGTTGAATTTGTGTATTTTTGTGATAAACAAAATTAAAAGTTTGAGTCTATTTCGCAACTTCTAGCCAGTGCCCTGTTACATCTATTCATAAATACTTATATTTCATTGTTGGATTTTGATGTAAAAATTATATTGCCTACATATTTATCTCAGACAAAATGTCTTTTGTGAAGTGCTGCTTTGAATCTGGGGAAGGACACGATTTTTTGGATACGTTTGTCCAAAAATGTACGGATCCGGGATGTAAGTTTAGTGATTCGGTTTTAATTCATTTAGATAATTCTATTTCATTTTTCAGTTATGAAACCGAGTAGTTTTGTTCTTATTACTTGCCATCAATCCGATATTTATAGAAGTAGCATTGGCTTTCATTCAAAACATCATCACAATATGCTTCTTCGTACAAAACATCAAGATTATTGATTTTTCGCTTGAATCTGCCGCTGAATCGCTAGCTTAATAGTTGCGTTTTATTTTCAATATTCTGACATTCGGATACAAATAGTTCTAATATATTTTGAGAATTTAAACACATTAAAACCACGTCTGAAAAATATTTTCAAAATTTTATATAGTACCCGTATTATTAATTTGTTTTAATAACTTCTACTAAATACCTAACATAAATTAAAGTATGAATTCCGAGCAAAGCATACACCCAATTTGGAAAGAAACTAAACGCATTGACTTAAATTGGATAGCTGATTCAAGGTGAAATTATGTCTCTATTTAATTAAGTGCCTATTATTCTGTGTAGTTTTCAGTTCCAATTTAAGGTTCATACATAGCAATGCTACAAGGTATGTTGTGATTTTAATTTTTGTTATTTTGAAAGTGTAATTCTTTAGCAATTCTTGTTTACAAGTTTTCTGCTTTGACATATGGGAACCTATGTGGCGCCATCTTGAAAGATCTGTCATAATTGTATTCGGTCATCGTTGTAGCTCCGCAAAATCGCGTTGTTTCAATAAAAAATAGTTTACAATTCAATTAAAGAAAGTTCTATAAAATATGTGAGAACCACGATCAATCAGTGTTACCTACTAAATTTTGTTCAAGTGCTACTCAAGGTGAAGCTTTGCCAATCCTTCAAAAAATAACCACACGGTAGCATCATGACTACTACCACAGTTCAAAGCCAAACTAAAACCAATACTACCACGGCAGCCAAACCTCAGAAGAACTATGGAAAGATTGTATTGACCCTCCACAATCTGTTACTGGCGGAATCAGCGTTCAAGGAAACCCCATCACAATCTGATGGCTTAGACATTGAAACTGAAACAGACTTACGCATATTAGGCTGCGAAATGATTCAAACGGCTGGAATACTGCTGAAACTTCCTCAAGTGGCAATGGCGACAGGACAAATATATTTACAAAGATTCTATTATTCCAAATCGTTTGTCAGATACCCTATGGAAGCCATGGCTATGGGCAGTATTTACTTAGCTTCAAAAGTGGAAGAAAAACCCTGCAGAATCCGAGATGTTATAAATGTTTTTCATCATATCAAACAAGTGAGGGCACAGAAGACTATTACTCCATTGATTGTAGATCAGAACTACATAGAAATTAAAAACCAAGTCATAAAGGCTGAGAGGCGTATTTTGAAGGAATTAGGGTTTTGTGTTCATGTCAAACATCCCCACAAACTGATTGTGGTGTACTTACAACTTCTACAGTATGAGAAGAACCGTCAATTAATGCAAATGGCCTGGAATTATATGAATGATGCTCTGCGCACAGATGTATTCATGAAGTTCCCTCCAGAAACTATAGCCTGTGCCTGTATATACTTGACAGCTCGTAAAATTGGTCTGCCCTTGCCGAACAACCCACACTGGTACCTACTGTTCAAGGTCACTGAAGAAGATATCAGAGAAGTTTGCATGAGGATTTTACAATTGTATAAGAGGCCTAAAGTCATTCCTGAGGAGCTGGAGAGCAAAGTTGACACTCTTCGCAAAGTGTATCAGGCAAACAAACATATTCAGAGTCAAAAAGAGCAAGATGCCATAAAGGCTGGTGAGAAAAAGACTGAATCTCCAGCTGCTTCTACTTCAAAAGACAATAGGAGGGATTCAAAAAAAGAAAAGTCTCCAAAGACTCCTCCTTTATCATCAAAATATCACAGCAATAGTCATAAGTCGAAGAAAGAAAGGCGTTCTCGTTCACCATATGATCGTAAACGTGATTATTCAAGTAAAAGACATAAAAGTAGGTCAAGGGATCGTGATATTGATCGCTCTCGTGAACGAAGATCTGATGACAAAAGAGGAAGAGGAGGTTCTTCAAGAAAATATGATGACTATGATCGTTCTAAATCCAGTCGTGATAGTAGAGATGATAAACGCAAACATTGATTGTACTCTTATGTGTAATAATTACTTTTAGGTATTAAAATTAATTAAAATAAAATATTTGACTTAAGGAATATCTCTATTTGTTTTATTTTACTTCAAATAAGACATTACAGTAACTTTAAATTTAATGTTACTGATTATATGCAAACAAATTGTGATATAATATTTTGAAACTTTAATGATATTCTCTCTCTCTGATAGTTTTTGAAAATATTTTTTATATCAAAATTCAGTAACTAATCAAAATTTTTGTTAAAATTATTGCCATAAAGTGTACTGTACTACTAGTGATCAATTTTTGTGATGTTAATCAATTGCTAATGTTAACATTCATAATAAAATGATTCAAAAGCTTCTATGTTAATCTAGGCCTCTGCCGAAGCAGGCAGACGACCTCTGCAATTATCCTGCCCCTCTAGACAAGTGGTCAATCTAATTGTACAAATAGAATACAAATGTCAATTTTTAATTGACACGACGGTCACCATGTTCTCTGTAATACTTCAGTTTCATAATAATATATGTATTTTGTACTCTAATCGTTCTAATAGATTAGCCATCACAAGGGGCAGGTTGCCCAAAAGGGATAGACCAGTCGCAAGACAATAATTTTTTGAAACGTTTCACATATTTTCCTTTTTAATAATTGTGTTAAAAATTGATAAAAAATTAAAGTACCTACCTGAATGAAAAAATATATTCTAAATTATTTTTGCAAAATTAAAAAAGGGTTTATTTAAATAATATTTATTTGAGATCATTGACCCTTTTAAGGTGTCGTAAAGATGTTTCCATCTCGGAGATCACACAGTCTATATTTATAACACTACATAGGATTTATTTTTAGTTCAGTACCTCTAATGCCGCGTAACATTTCGGTTGAGCGCTGACTTGCGAACCCTAGACACAATTAAGTGTATACTAAAAGAAACAAAACTAATAGAACCTGTAGACAGGCAATACGAAAAAAGACCAAATTCGGGTGTGATGTGTCAAGCTCAGTGAAAAAAAAATTATGTTGATTTTTTTCATTTTCTTTCATTGAAGAAAGTTAATACACACTGTCATCGTTCCTTTTATTAAACTAAACAAACTCTTTGTCCTACCACGTATTCACGTCTTTGTGCGATCTAAGTGTTAATGTCTTTTAAGTTTTCTTGTAACATATTGAGAAAGCTTAATAAATTATTTGATCTTTATATCTGCTAGAGGTACCTAGGTAGAGTCTACCTACGTATATACGACGAGATAAATAAAAGTTATAGGTCATCGATATATTAATTATTGCATATCTACTATTACTAGATTGATAGATAAATTGTTGATTAAAGCGCGATGACAGTGTAGGGTGACAATGATGCTAGGAAAGACAGTATAAAAATAAGTTTTTTTTTATAAAATCTATATTTTATCACAAATCGTTATAAAATTAGGTGCAGCAAAACCCTTTGTAGTTTAGAAACCTGTAATAGGATTACCTGGGACCTGTACTGTTCCAAAAATTATAAGTCCTCTGAATTTAAATTAACACCCAGTAGATACGATACAATAATACAAATATCACCATACAATCAGAAAAATGAATAATAAAAATACACAATGTGTAACATAGAAAACAAATAGTAATGTGGGTACATGCCTTGTTGTGAATAACAAACAATAAGTCTGGCTTTCCGCCAAAAATTCCAAATTTATTTTGAATACGTCTCTCAAGTAAAAGTTCCATTGTTCCAGTGACAGAGAAAACTGTAAACTGCATTCCAATTATGGCATAGTACAAAACCGTGTAGTGACGACGGAGCAGAATACAAAGTCACTACCCCCAATCTTTGCCCGGGGTGTTTTACAAGGCGACTAAGAATTGAAACAGTGATGAGTAATGGACAGCGGCGTTACTGTTATACCACCTATCAGTATCTTCAGTTATATGTTCGAATGTTCGATAGATGGCAAAAGGTTCGCCTTGTATTACATGAGCCAGACCACAATTTACGAAATATGGGTGTTAATGCACGTCTATGTATAGATAAATTGGCGTGATTTATGTGGGTATGTATGTTAAGTTTAACAGGCTTGTAAGTTATCTTTATCGGATTACTGATAACTAATTTCATGCAGACGTTGATTTCAAATCTATTTACTGTTACTTTCCCATTTCAAGGTCAGTCTCGATATAAATCCTATAATTTGTTCAAAACAAAAACATTTTATCGTAAAACCCAATCTCTTTTATTTTTATTTACAAAGCGTGCTGTGACACAATTTTTTAATCTTTATTTGGCTTATAGTAGGGAAAGTCCCTAATTCATTCGAGTTCATGGATGCGCAGAAAATTTTACTCAATTGGCTTTATTCTTTACATCAAACAATTTAAATAGAAGACCTAAAACATACCTCCCCATTTCATTGCTATAGTCGGTCTACATAAAACTGTAACATAAAAGTAATTAAAATAAAACTGGCCAAGTGCGACTCGGACTCGCGCACGCGAGGTTCCGTACCGTACCAATATCTATAAATAAAACAAGAAACAAACAAACAAAAATCACGTTAGTTATATCGGAGCCCCCTTAAATATTATTGTGTTCTATTTTTTGTTGTTATAGCGGCAACAGACATACATAATCTTTTAATATTTTAACTGTCTAACTATCACGGTTCATGCGATACTACTTGACGGACAACATAGTCTTAGGGCCTGTTTCACAATTGACAAGTAAGTTCGAAAAAGCTTACTTTGCAGTTCAATTGATATATATTTCATATTACAACTGTCAAATGATCTGCGAAGTAAGCTACTTAAAAATTACTTGTCGATTGTGCAACAGGCCCTTAGTGTTCCGTTTTACCCTTTGGTTACGGAACCCTAAAAATAAGACGTTGAGCTTAGTTCGTACGTATTTAACGATATGCACCACCTACACGGAAGTGAAATAATTAAATGACTTCAGCATATTTATATTATTTATTATCATCATCGTACGTAGTGAGTAATCCCACGATGTATGAAGTAGAGTGTTATCTGAAACATTGGTTAGTGTTATCAGTTTATTGAGTTTCGCTCAGAAGCAGTCATGTCGATGTGCTCTCTGGCGGATTCGTTTAGATCATGCCGAAATGAGACGAAAATATAAAATAAACACGTGCGAGGATGAATAAAGTAAGCTCGAAGTGAGGTGATGAGTCTTACCAAATGATGACGCAGGTCTTAAAATAACTGTATATTGACAACAAATTAAGTACTTACCTAATTATTGTGTTGTATTTACAGCGGCACTTTAAAATGTATTAAATATTGTTACTTAGGTGTCATACTGTCTAGTTGTTAGTGTTTAAGAGGACAGCGTCACTGTAATTTTTAATTAAATGTACGTGCATTTAAGTTACAATTTAACTTAATTTTAAAGAAATGTCTTGTTCATTAGAGGCTATTCAAATAGTGTAGCAATGTTCTTAGCAAGTTCTCGAAAAATGCTTGCGTTTCGTAACAGAATAGCAGTGTATTGATAATTTAAGTGAAATAAACAAACTTTTGCGGACTATGCGTTTGTGCGTTAAGTTTTAAAATGTTGAGACTGAGGAAAGTCGCCCATCGGACATGCTTCATATTGAGCCGGACCATGTATTTAACATGTGAGTATTAAATATCTAGGAATTTTAATAGTTTGCCTAATAATATTTATTACAATAGAAATATTATTTATTGCTTTGAAATATAAGGCAAGAAGATAACGATGATGATGATCATATCATAAATGTAATTATCCAATGCACGATTGCACGGTCAACGGCATTTCAGCCTTCCCAAAACTGTAAAATTTCTTCAATCGATTGTCAACCTTGATGGCTTGTAGTACAGCACAAAGTCAATTGAAAAAATATGACATTCTGTGATAGCCTGCCCAGCTGTACTAAAACCAAAACTGTACCAAAGGGTATTTCAGCTTTATACCGGCTGCTTGAAATCCATAATGGAATTTTAATTGGAATGGAGATAGTAAATGCAGTTATTATAATTATTACTGGCTTGTAACTGTATTTTGTAGTTATAAATGCACTAGATTTTAATCGACCGTTTACCATTTTTCTGATGAGGAATACCGTCATTCTTTGTTTATTTGCGTTGATTAGCTAATGAAGTGGAATTATAGCTAATGATAGCTATAGACTTACTATTATTGAAACATCACTTGAACTGATAACATTTATTATAGTTAATTGGACCATACAAACGATATAAAATGATCAATGTTGAAATCACATTATCGGAAATTAAAATAAACGCGGCTATAGAATTAGCAGGCGAGAAACAATTATAATGAATTAATTTAACCTCTTAAATTTAAATTATTATTTAGGCTAAGTAGCTCTAAGACTTCAATGTATAAAACCTCAATATTGCAGCTTTATACACACTAAATTTGCAAATAAATGAGTATGAAAGGAACATGAATATAAAAATGTCTAATTAATAAGTTGTGAAATTAAAATGTGGTGACGCCATAGAAGAATACAATTGTCACCACCCCAAATCTCTCCTGTGGGTGTCGTACATGGTGACTAAGGATAAAACAGTGATGAGGAATGAGCAGCAGCGTTCCTCTTATACCACCTATAGGCTCGCCTCGCCACCTATTACGTGGGACCTAACCTGATTGCCGAAATTCACCGCTGCATATCTAATAATAATAATAAATATTTTTACACTCACACCTATCATCTAGCCCAAAGTAAGTAGCCTAAGCACTTGTGTTATGGAAACTAGATGACGCACATATTTTTTTAATATAATTATGTATATAAACGTTGAAAATATACTACATAAAGATATACACAATCATGACTCGGGAACAAATATTTGTGTTTATCACAAAATTTGCTCCTACCAGGATTCGAACCCGGGACCTCTTGGCCCAACACCCAACAATCTGAGCATTCGACCAAGCCGGCCGTCATATCTCTTCGGGGATATAGGCGTGATATGTGTATATACATATTTGTATATTTATTCTTTCCTTTCTCTTTCCAGGTTGCTGTGGCTGCTGCTCAGCCTTGAGGCCTCGCTACAAGCGGCTGGTGGACAACATCTTCCCCGCACTGCCCCAAGATGGCCTGGTCAAGTCCAACATGGAGAAGCTCACGTTCTACTCCTTGTCCAGTCCCGAGAAGTTGGACAGGATTGGCGAGTACCTGTTCCAGAAAGCCTCCAGGGACATCTACAGGCGGAGACATGGGTATGGAGCCATCAGCACGGCATGTGTAAAAAATCTCCTCGGGGAAGAGAAAATATTTTCCTGCCCATTGAACTCCCACTAACTGCCGCACTCAGAGACGTCAAATAACGTTAATGAGTACTTAACGTCAAAAAATGACAATTCAAAACTAGTCGCTATTCCTGCCGGGTCTATGGTCTAGATTTGAATGAAGCGGCAGTAAATCCCGAGACAAAATTCTGTTAAGTGGTGGACTGAGATTTTGTCCACGTCCCGTGCTAGGCTTGCACTAAGGGACTGAGTAGAAAAGAGAATGAGAGAGATAAGAGGTTACTGCAGATTTAAATAGATATTTGGGTGTTAATATATCTCTGTCTACCCCTTGAGGTACCTAGCCATGTGGCAAATGATACAACGTTTCTATCGAACAAGTGTAAATTTTTGACAACTACTCTTACATTTGACACGTCTCGGTCGCCATGTTGTTTTCTCAGTGATATGTCAGTTTCATACATTTTTATTCTATTTGTTCGAATAGTTTGGTCTCCTATCTTGGCCCCCATTTGAAACTCGAAAAATATAATTTTGGTCCATCTAATGACAGGTCTTAGCGTCCCTTAATTAGTTTACGCAATCGCAGGCCAAGCGCGCTAAGTCACAACGCTATCGATCTCGTCTATTATCTATACCGCCTTTTATTTGTGGGTAACTTCAAAGACGGTCAATGTTACTGGATGCATTTAGGTTTCTTTTTGTTTAGTCTTGTTCATACTATGATAATATCTTGACCATGACAATATTTTTATCTCGGTAGTAATATCAATAAATTATCTGTTGCTATCTGGAGATTTTTCCACGGATTTGGATTTACTTTTGCAACCTTATTTGACGTATTGAAAACACTCGCGGAGGGAGAGACAAGGAATAGCGAATGTATGTAGGTTTCTCATCATACATACCAAATTACTAATTATTGTCAGGGTTTATCTAAGAGGTAAGAAAGCGATGAGTCATGGGCAGCAGCGTTCCTCTTATACCAACTAGCAATATACTTCATAAATGCCAATAGGCCCGCTACCTAATGGGACCTAATGTAATGTGTGGTGACGGCAGAGTATAATACAATTGTGACCACCCCAAATCTCTCTACTGGGTGTTGTACAAGGCGACTAAGCATAAAACAGTGATGACGAATGGGCAGAAGCGTTCCTCTTATGCCACCTAGAAATGTACTGCGACATTTGTGCCCGATAAATGCCAATAGGCTCGCTACCTATTACATGGAACCTAACGTAATTGCCGTAACGTGGGTACTAATTCACCTCTGCCTACCCCTTCGGGGATATAGGCGTGATTGACCCCGGAATACAGAAACGCTAATAAAAGTTTGAGTCTTGCTTAACATTTAAATGTTGTCAAAATTGACGTTTTTCCATACAAATTCTGACAGGTAATGTCCACTTAACTTTTTAAGCAGTCCCCCAAATTTGATTAGCGTTTCTGTATTCGGGGGTTAAGTATGTATATGGGCGTTAATAGGTACACCTCTGTCTACCCCTTCGGGCGTATAGTATATAGGAGTGATTTGTGCGTGTATGTTAGAAGTTTTATTGTTATTTCCAGGTTCGTGATAATAGCAATGGAGGCGATGGACCAGCTACTTTTGGCATGCCACTCGCAAACCCTCAACTTGTTCGTGGAAAGCTTCCTCAAGATGGTGCAGAAGCTTCTGGAGTCTACCGATCCACAGCTTCAGATCCTTGCTACACAGAGCGTGAGTATTCTATTTTATGGGCCTGTTTCATAATCGACGGGTAAGTTCTGAATAGCTTACTTGGCAGTTCAATTGACATATATATCATATGACAACGTCAAATGATCTGCCAAGTAAGCTATCCAGAACTTACCCGTCGATTGTGAACCAGATCCCAAATGAAATTTCATCTTCTTCAAAGTTCATCACAGCCCTTTAATGTCCACACTGCTCACAGAGCTTCCCAATCGATCCCAGAATCATGATGTTCCTAGATTATCTGCGGTCGGTGCAGTATGTTTCCTCTTTCATTAATTTCAATCACGCAACACTTATGTCATCCACTTCATTTTGATTCACATGATCCGTCGCACCGGAAAGGAATCCATCTCTTTTCACGTACACAAAATAAATAAATCACTTTTCTGTATATTCATTCATCCCTAGCATGAATGAATATACGGAAAAGTGATGGACTAGTTAGACCATGTCGAAGGACCGAAGAACGCAGAGAGAGAAAAAAATCGAATAATTATTGTTCTTATGTGTGGGAATCGAGCCCGCGTTCCTATACTTACTGCCGCACTCAGAGACGTCAAATAACGTCAATGAGTACTTAACGTCAAAAAATTACAATTCAAAACTAGTCGCTCTCTTGCCGGGTCTATGGTCTAGATTTGAATGAAAATTTTTGACATTAAATACTCATCAAAGTTAATTGACGTCTCTGAGTGCGGCAGTTAGTCCCTATATTCCTATACTATCCAACGTCCTGGTTGGCCGGGTGCTAATTTTTACCGACTTTATCATTGCATGGAAGTGTGTAAACGTTAGAGACATGTCGGCAAGTTGATTGGCGTCTTGGTTGGCCGAGCGGTTTAGGCACCTGCATGGATTGCAGTGGACGCGGGTTCGATTCCCGCATCTCGATGCCATAATTTTTCGACCTTTTTTAACCACCACATTCTTTGGGAAGACTTTAATTAATTAAATATAAATATTTTTCCCAGTTTGTCCGGTTCGCGAACATCGAGGAGGACACCCCATCGTACCATCGTCGGTACGACTTCTTCGTGTCCAAGTTTTCCGCGATGTGCCACAGCAACCACGTGGACGTGCCTATCAGGGACAAGATTCGACTCGCCGGCATACAGGGGCTGCAGGTGTGATAAGAGTCATGTAGATGCAAAGGCAGCATCAGCCAATTTTTTCATAATAGCAACTTTGAATGCGGTCTGTCAGTGTAAATAAAATCAGCTTAATTGGTTGATTTATTTAGTTGTACATTATGCAATATCCAGTATAAATTGCCGTTAAAATCGTAGGTTTGTAGCCAAAACAGCATTATACAATAGAGTAATGCCGAATATAGAGAATAGAGTAACGCCGTGTGGTGACGGCAGAGTAGAATACAATTGTCACCACCCCAAGTCTCTCCCGTGGGTGTCATACAAATCGGTCGGATAAATCGGTGATGAGGAATGGACAGGCAGCGTTCCCCTTATACCATCTAGCAATACTACTGCGACTTTTGTGCCCGATAAATGGCAATAGGCTCGCCACATCATTAGCGAAACGTGGGTGCTAGTTCACGTCTGCCTAACCCTTCGTGGATATAGGCGTGATTTATGTAGGTATTATTTAAATATGATAACTATGTTTAAAATACTACATTTCGAAAGATTGTAATTGCGGAGAGAGAGGTCAGGAGCAGCGCTTGGGACTTGTGACCCAAGTTAGAGATATTATACTTTTAATATTTGTTTAGAGCGGTTTTTTTAACTGGTTTGAGTGCCTTAATCGTTTCTCATGTTTCAGGGCGTCATCAGGAAGACGGTCTCCGACGACTTGGTTGAAAATATTTGGGAGTCTCAACACATGGACAAAATAGTGCCTTCTCTACTTTACAACATGCAGGTAACGAAGAGCAAAGTGTTGACTAATCACAATGTTAATTGGGTATTTTCGGGTTTTGTTAATGTTATCGTGTGGTGACGGCAGATCAGAATACAATTGTCACCCCCATTCCCTCCCGCGGGTGTCGTAATATGCGACTAAGGGTTCAGACAGCGATGAGTAATGGGCAGCAGCGTTTCTCTAATACCACCTAGAAATATACTGCGGTTTACGTGCCTAATAGTTGGCATTATGCTCGCCACATGAGACCTAACATAATTGGCGAAACGTGGGTGTTAACTTCTAGTTACATTGTCGTTCCACTCAATCAACAGACGGCGGAGAAGTACGAAACGGTGTCGTGCATGGAGACGGACGCGAGGGACGGGGTCGAGGAGACCCCGCCTCGCCTGGCCGAGGCCTGCCTCCGGGAGCTGGTGGGCAGGGCGTCGTTCGGCCACATACGGAGCGTGCTGCGGCCGGTGTTGACGTGAGTGGCGCCTTTTCACCGCTGAACTCTGATATACATCGCCTCTTTGCTTTAATAACTTACTTACGCACATACATATGTCACGCCTTTCTCCCACAGGGGTAGGCAGAGATCACGTCTTTCCACCTGCTACGATCCTTACTCTTTTGCTCCATCCAATCTCATCAATCTCTTCATGCATGCCCGTCGGTTTCGGGTACTCTTGACCTGGCCCTTATACTTTCAATTTGATTACCCCTGATATAGGTACTCGTTCCTCATCTTATTTTTCCTTGTTACACCACACATCCATCTTAATCTTTCATGCACTCTTCTTTCATCAGTTTTATTTTTAGGTGAACACTCTGATCCATACATGACAACTGTAATGACCGCTTAAAGATTTTTCCCATTAGCTAAAGCGGCTTCCGTGGGTCACATATCGTTGATGAGACCTGTCGCCACTTCATCCATCCTGGAATACGATATTGAAGACGATTAATTTATGTAGGCATTTAGGTTTCACTGATTCTTTTTTCTTTCTTTGTTGCAGACACTTTGACCGTCACGAACTGTGGGTGCCAAATGATTTCGCCGTACACACTTTCAAGATCATCATGTTCTCCATTCAGGTAATTTGATTATGAGAAAAATGAATTTTAAAGGACATGGCTAATTTGAAGTATAAGCGACTGCCCCAGAAAGGTATAGCAATTTACGATGTGATATTTGATAGCTGAATATTAAGTATTTAATTTTAAAAAGGATCACTAACAGTTCTTTACTTAATAATTCTGAAAATAAAATCATGAAACTCCTACTACCGTTATAAGTATTCAAACTTCACACCTAGAGACTTTGCTATGAATCTTAGCTAAGGCGTTTACACCGATTTCTGTTCATATGTCCTGTGATTGATTTGTATTGATACTTACACTATCTGATGGTCCCGTGTTCAAATCTCTTTGAATGCAAATGATTGTATAATGAGTGTGGATGTTTGTTCATGGTATTGCAACGGTGTGGTGGTGTGTCTCTATCGGGGGTTCATGAAATAACACCAAGATTCCGTCACTGTATGATATATTGTAATTCCAAAAATAAGGCACTCTGAAAACACAATACAGATATTAATAAAAACACTAAAACCTAAAACAGATAATATACGCTGAGATATAAAAGGCTATACTTACAAAAGTGCCTAGGAATATTGTTAATATATTTTATTTATTATAAATCTTATCATGAGTATTTAGAGACAGCCGTCAGTAATGGAATATAGGAGCATGCGCTGTACGCCGAATCCAACGCCAAAGTATTTGTATTAGAATTTTGAATTGTGACACGATTATTATTTTTAAATTGAGAGGTGTAAAGGAGGATCAGGTTTCACTATGTTGCAGTATATTGCTGTTTATTGAAGCAATGACGCATGATAAACAATGTAAAAACGTTTATTTGTTTGTGTTGTTTACGAAAGTTGTACGAGCCTATTAAACAAGTAATAATAAGTTAATTAATATTTAAATAATACTAGTACGGGATAAATTTATTTACCTGTCTGGGACAATCGCTTGGCCATGTCCTTATGAGTAATCCTAGTAAAATTGCTGGATAAGTTTTGCACATAAAATTAAATCGTAAATAGCTTCAGCTCCAGGTTTTCCAGGTAAAAGGTTCAGAAAAAACTAAGCACAATTTTCGCAAATCTTGCACTTATTCGGTTCTGTCAGAATACTCTCGATACCAGCCGTCACGCAATCGTTTTGATGTTTTAATTACCAACCATTTTTGGACTAATATGCGTTGTAGCCTGAGTGATGCACTCAACACACGTACGACCAATGCCTTAATTATATGTAGCACACGTGTAAATATAAATACGTACTACTTGTCTTATTTAGGGCTTGCGTACACTGATTGGCAAATAAGTTTTTATCGGTAGTATGTCCTTTTGAAATTATTGCTTTATTTATTTATAATTAGAACACATAGATAATAACCTATACATTATTAGAAAGTAGCGTCGAATCACTGTATTTCAAAATGGAGTGATTCAATTGGTTCTCCACAAACACATTTTTCGCAACGTATCCTCGCACAGCTCTGGTGGAAAAAGGGTATTGTCTCTTTTTAAAGTCAATGTAAGCCCTTATTGCTGTATAATTCATGTGGAGTAACGACTACAAATATGTCATTGATATCCACAACGCCTTATTACTATCCGCATAGAGTCTATTTCCTTCTTAGTTTTGAAATATCTTTTAAGACAAGATACTGTATATGGTTTAGTACCTACTTTGGCACTTATTAATAAAACTTTGTATCAAATAGTGTGGCCACTAATACAAAAATAATTGGTACACAAGTCTCTTTTAGTACTGAAACAGTGCAAGGAGAATGAGAAAATTATAATGTTAGGTGATTTTAACGGATGGGTAGGAATAAAGCGAGATGGATATGAAAAGGTATTAGGTAAATTTGGGGATGAAAGAGTTAATGAGAATGGGAAAAGCTTGTTAGATGTGTGTTTGGAATGGAACCTCTTAGTGACAAATACGATGTTTGCCCACAAGAGGATCCATATGTATACAAGAGAGGATGAATACTCGAAAAGTATGATTGATTTTGTGATTGTGGATGAAAGATTGAGAAGCAAGGTTCAGGATACAAGGGTGTTCCGAGGTAGCGGTCTTTACTCAGACCACTTCCTGGTAGTTAGCCGAATAAGTGGTCTGTTTAAACGATGGCGGCACCGTACCACGGCCCCTATAAGTATCCTGGAAAGGATAAAAGTAGAAAATTTGCAAGAGGTGCATGAGGAATATGTGCGAAAGTTGAATGAAAGGTTAATTGAATCTGACGTAGATTCAATAGCTGAGATAGAAGACATATGGAAGGTTTTTAAAGATGACGTTGTGAATGTAGCTACTGAAGTATGCGGTGTGGCGAAAAGAGGGAAAGGAAAGAGACAGAAGAGTGAATGGATGGATGGAGAAGTACAGAAGGTAGCGAAAGATAAGAAGAAAGCTTGGCAAGATTGGTTAGCAAAGAGAGCTGACCAAAGGATATGTAAGGTGACAATGGCGGATGTAGACGAAGCGAAAAAGAAATATAAAAGATTGAATTTGTTAGTGAAGAGTGTAGTGAATAGAAAGAAAGATGAACGAAAAGATGAGTTTGATAGAAAAATCTCTGACAATTTCCAAAATAACATTAAAGTTTTTTGGAAATCTGTACGGACAGCTCGAGGAAAGAGCGCAAACTCGGAGTTGATACGAGTCAGAGACAAGGATGGAAGTGTTTTGAATGGCGAAGAAAGAGTGCTGAATAGGTAGAAGGAATATTTCGAGAGTTTATTTGAAAGGTCAGATGATATAGTCCAGTCCCAGGCTAATCATGTGGAAGAAAATTTGAATGAGAATGAAATAAGTATGCATGAGATTGTGCAAACATTGAAAGGTATGAGAGCAGGAAAGGCAGCAGGGTGTGATAGGATATCGGTCGAGATGCTGAGGGCTGGTGAGGGTACCATTGCTAAGCAGCTGCACCGCCTTTTGAACCTTTGTTTGGTAAGTGGCCAAGTACCAAAAGACTGGCGTAAAGCCGTCATTGTGCCACTGTACAAAGGTAAAGGGTCGCAGCTGGAATGCAAAAATTACCGTGGTATTAGCCTTCTCAGTGTTGTCGGCAAATTGTATGCAAAGATTCTGATTGAAAGGATTATGAAAGAGACTAATGATAGAATATGGGACGTGCAAGCAGGATTTCGGAAGGGAATGGGATGTACGGATCAAGTCTTTTCTCTACGATGCATTACTCAGAAATCTCTGGCTAAAAGCCAACGAGTATATTGCGCTTTCGTAGACTTAGAAAAGGCTTATGACCGAGTGGTGAGGAATGAACTGTGGTCGATTTTGTCGGTGTATGGGGTGAACAGCAGCCTGATACAGGCGTTGAAATCTCTTTATGAGGATTCGAACGCTTGTGTTAGGATAAATGGCGCATACACAGAGTCGTTTCGCATCGGTACAGGTGTGAGACAAGGATGTGTAGCGTCACCATGGCTGTTCAACTTATACATGGATAATTGTCTGACGAGACTAAAAGAATTTGATTGTGGATTACGAATGAACGAGTTACTTATCAAATGTCTGCTGTACGCTGATGACCAGGTTATATTAGCATCATCAGAAACAGATTTGCAGGAGATGGTAACAGTTATGCATGAAGCTCTGACAGAGAAAGGGATGAAAGTAAATGTAAGCAAGACAAAGATCATGGTTTTTGAAAGAGATGAACAAATGACAAAGTGTGAAATTAAGATAGCGGGTGAGAATGTTGAACAAGTGAAAGAGTTTGTATATTTAGGATCTGTATTTACGAGAGATGGAAAGTGTGATAGTGATATTGAAAAGCGGGTGAAAGCTGGGAATATGGTAAACGGGGCTTTGCACACTTTTATGAACAGCCAAAGCGTGTCCAGAAAGGCTCGTATGGCTGTTCATAACGGAGTGCTGGTTCCGACATTAATGTATGGAAGCGAAAGTTGGGTATGGGAGAAGAAGCATGAAAGTAGAATAAATGCAGTAGAAATGAGAGCGTTGAGGAGTATGGCTGGAGTAAGGCTGAGCGACCGATTGTATAACAGTGTGATAAGAGAAAGGTGTGGTTTGAAAGAAGATGTAATGACAAGGATTGAGAAAGGGATGCTCGCATGGTTTGGTCACGTCGAAAGAATGGATGAAAGGAGAATGACAAAAAGGATTTACATGGCGAAAATGAATGGAGAAATGGCAAGGGGAAGGCCTAGGCGGATCTTTCATAATCAAATTGAAAGTCTATTGAAAAAGGGCCAGGTCAAGAGTACCCGAAACCGACGGGCATGCATGAAGAGATTGATGAGATTGGATGAAGCGAAAGAAATATGTAAGGATCGTAGCAAGTGGAAGGAAGTGATCTCTGCCTACCCCTGTGGGAGAAGGGCGTGACGTATGTATGTATGTATGTATGTATAAATATATTGACAGCCTTTTTTGATTTATTATAAAACAAAACCTAAATCGAACTTTATTACAATCATCATAGAAGTGGATTTTCGTTCTTTAGAGTTGTGTAGGATATCTTCATAAGTGTATTGTAATTAGTAACGATACCAATACTGATATATCGGCCGGATTTGAATAAACTTTTTCTTTAAAAAAAACTACAAAAAGTAATTTTTCATCTGGCAATTGACATCACTACCGGTATCACCGACTTATTTTAATAATCGATATGGGTATCGTATCGGCAACATCATCTATCGCTATATCCCTAATCGTAAACATACCGCCCATATATGCTTAAATTAATATTTTTTAATTTATATTCTTTCAAACACCTAAGGGCAATCAATGTAAGCGTCACTATCGATACCGCCGATTACTTTTGTTAATAATCGACATCGGTATCGTATCGGCAACACCATGTACCGTCACATCCCTAATCGTAAACACACCTACCTTAGATGAATAAATGAATTTTTGATTTGATTTGTTATGTGTCGTTCAGGCTCAGTACTCATACAGCGTGGTGGAAGCGTTGATGCAGCATCTGGACGCAGCCGGGCCCGGGGCTCGAACCCGGGTGCGCGCCGCTCGGGCCGCCGTACTGAGCAACATTGTCGCCATCGCCGCCGGGGACAGCGTTGGTTAGTTTTTACACATACAATTTTATAGTTCCCGGCACGTACATCATTCAGCCGAGAGACGCCCACTGTTGGGCATAGGCCTCCCCCAAAGATCAACAGTTTTGTGTAGTGTACTCGGCACGTACGTTGAACCAAAATGACGGTCGTCTTCGCAGGTACAATAGGGGATCGGGCAGTAATCAGATTAAAATCCAACATTTACTGATTTTTAATTCCGTGGAATTCTGACAGTTCAAAAGTGTTGCCAACGTAGAGTTGCCAACATTTTTCATCAAACAGTATTAAAACATGATTTTAAGTACCTAAAAGGCTATAAATAAAATTTAATTTTTTTAGTGGAATTAGTATAGTGAAAATTTGTCCGGTCCACTGTTGTATTCTCTAACGTCATCACACGGCTAGTAACTTCTTTTAATCACTTTTTATAAATTTTTTCCATGTTACGTCATTTATTGAAATAATAATGAAATTTATGACAACTCAGTTGATATCCAAGTGGTGTTGCCATAAAAAATTGCATTCAAATATATTATTATACAACACAAAACTTTATTCCAGGTCCTTCGGTGTTGGAGATAATTAATAACCTACTGACTAACTTGCGAGCATCGGTGGCGAGAGATTCAGAAGTAAGCGAGTCGATAAATAATCTGATTGATTTTCTTATTATGTGTACATTGTAATTTCATGAAAACATGCAGAAATAGACCTCAATTTCGAAAACATAAAAAGTCAATTTTTCGAAAATGTAATATAAGATAGGAGGTATTGGCACTTCGCCGTTGTATTGTAGAAATGTGTGAGTAAAAGTCATAATCGTATCTTTAATTGCATAAAACATAGCATAAAATGCGTTACAAGTTGGGTGGTGGGTAGTAATTAATTAGGCTGTAGGTATAACCCACCACGCTGGCTCAGTGTGGGTTGGTGGGTATAAACGACTGCAGATGCAGCCGGGACGATAAAATTCTGACTGGGCCTTTTCCCCCCGCTACGCGCACGGAAAATCCCACTTCCTGGTCAAGGGGTGACATAAAACTATGATCTTACCTCTGGCGATTAAAAAGAAGGCATCGCATATTTATCATATACTTGCGATATGAGGTAGTATTTGTTTTATCGCCCTTGATATTTATAATCTACAATTATGCCACCACTGACCAGGAAGTGGGATTTATCGTACGCGTAGCCGGCGGAAAATCCACTTTATGGGCAGGTGTGACATAAATTGTCGTCTCTGAGTGCGGCAGTTAGCCCCCAGATTGGGCCATTGTGCATATCACCTTTTCAAAGCAGATATTCATACTTTTTTTTGCTGTACCACCAGAAAGAGACGGACGAGAAGCTGTACCAGGACGCGCTGATCAACGCGCTCGGCGAGTTCGCCGACCACCTGCCCGACTTCCAGAAGATCGACATCATGATGTTCATCGTGAGCAAGGTGCCGGGCAAGGCCAAGAACCGATCCGACGCCATGCTGCACACCATACTGCTCAAGTCGCTGCTCAAGGTGTGTTTTTTATATATGTTAGACAGCGAAAGCTTAAAAAAAAAGGGGAAGTCACTTACCATCAGGTGAGGAGCCCTTCATCTCACCTGATGGAATCGAGCTTCACCTGGAACCCTCAACCACAGAGGGGTATATTGCTAGGTGGCATGAGGGGGACGCTTATTTAAAGAGATGGGAGTGCTGCACGCCATACTGCTCAAGTCGCTGTTCAAGGTGTGTGGTAATGAAGAGCGAGCCTGTTGCCATCTATCGGGCGCGCTTATCGCAGTATATTGCTAGAAGACGATCTATCGGATAAGCAGGTATTTGCTAGGTGGTATGAGAGGGACGCTTATTTAAAGAGATGGGAGTGCTGCACAGCATACTGCTTAAGGTGTGTGGTGGTATACAAATGTAACGGATATTAAACTAGTGAAAGCCTGAATGTGGATGGAAATGTAAATTAATTAACGATAAAATGTAGTAGAAATGTATAGTTTTTCTATGTCTTTGTAAATTCCCATAATATGTCATTGATATTGTCACTCACCTTGCCAACCATAACCCTGCTTGCTTGTACATATATTTTCTACATTTTATACATACATACATACCAGTGGCGTGGCGTGAAAAAAAAAGTAAGGCAAGCCACAGTAAAAATTAGGACCCACAAAAAATGGGTACTCGTAGAAACTTTCTTTAAAGCTCGTAATTTGGTCTGTATACTGTAGTGCATGTGTTTGTATGTGTGGAAGGGTCAACAGTGTGCGATAAACAAAAAAACACATACCATTTACAATACTTCTTACAGGTTCAACGCAAGCGTGGCAATGAATGACGGGAGGTGATTGTGCTTGTGCTCTTGTGCTGGATGTGGCTTCTTGCAGTTGTTGTTAGTTGTTCACCACCTTCACCATACTTGATATGCACTGGTGTATGTATATATTACAGTGTATGTCGAGCATGATAAAAGTGGCTTTTAAAAAAGCCGTTGGTAGCGTTACACACACATTCATAGGAAATCAAGCATTAAAACAAAAGGAAAAAACAACAAAATAAATGTTAATAAGGGTTAGTAAAATTTAACTAACAATACCCATGCAAGAAAAACTTTAAAAATAATTAGTAAACCAAACCACTCATGTTAAACGAAAAATAAAACAAAGGTCAAAGATCGTTAACTCCGTCCGCAAGTCCGCCAATGAAGAAATTACCTTAGCCCTAAATAACATACAATAAAGCATCCAAAGCTGAAGTTTGCAGCCGCCGCACCTGTACCTGTTACTTAAAAAACCTTACATGCAAACCTGAGAAACGAAATAAAAAGCCATACAAACGGAAACTAAACAACGGACGACTAGTGACTAGACACGCGACGGCTTAAGTTTATTTATATTCTAAAACAATTCTACGGTTTTTTTTTACAAAATGGGCAAGGACTTTATCATAGAAATCATTTTTACTTTTAATTTTCATTAACAAATTTTTCTCTATAGAAATTAATGCTAAATTAGATAACCTTTCCTGCTTTTGGATATTTCGGGAATACGTATGAATTCGTTTTAAGGCCGAAAACGATCGTTCAACGGACGCAACTGATACAGGAAGGGTAAGAAATATATTGCATAAACAAAGTACTTGAGGAAAGGTTTCACTCAAGGCGGAACCATTTAAATGTAAATAGAGTTCGTAAACATCTAATTTGCCTAAACTAGGTGAAGTGTATAAAACATTTAATTCATTCTTTAAAACAGTAAAATCAAAATGGGAACGAAATTCGGACATAAGTGTAGAAATTAGATTATTAGGAAAAGATATTTGATATTGTTCATATTTCCTTTTATTTAATAGATCTAGATACGATAATGTCGCAAACGATTGATATCGGGAATTAATTTGTGACTTTACGTTATCAATTATTTCTACAAATAACCGTTTGTATAGGGTTTTTAAATCGATTCCTGGATCTAGTCGACGACGGCGCCGCGGTGGCTCGCAGAACTCCTGGATGCTGTGATAAATGAAATCGAATTGATTAGGAAATATATCTGATAACCATGAGAGAAAAGAATTAATTTCTCGAGTAGCGACCTCAATATCGACTTGTTTGCTTTGTAATAAAGCAAAAAGGACGTCGGTTTTTTCAAAAATAACCGAAAATACATGCAAAATAAAACAAAACTCCATATTTTCTAACTTACTTAGGAATGACTCTGCCAAAGAAAGAGAATCAGAATCCCACGATTCTGGATTTTCTATGATGGAATTGAAGGTCTGAATCATATCTAACCTGCAATTAAAAATAACATTAATAATACGCGAATGGTAATGCCATCTCGTATCTGCTACACCAGGTAAGCGGCGATCGGAAATCTGTTTTAAGAGATTTGATCGCTTTGTAGATTTATTAAAATAGCGAACAAGGCCATTGACATGGCCAAAGAATGACTTTAGCTCGGGAATATTCTCTAACGAACGGGATAAAACTAAATTTAATATATGGGCGTAACAAGGGACGAAATGAGCCATAGGACATTCACGACGAATTAACGCCTGGACTCCACCATGCTCGCCGGACATGACGTTAGCACCATCATATGACTGACCTATCAACTTGTCCTTACACCGATATTGGTCTAAAATCTCTAACAGTTGTGATGATAATACTTCAGCGGTGCGACTCGCGCTAACATCAAAAAAACCTACGAATCTCTCCTCTAAACCCGTATCGGACAAATACCGCAAGACGACGCTCAGCTGTTCTCTGTGACTCAAATCAGGAGTCTCATCGATCATAACCGACACAAACTTCGCCCTATTTATCTCAGACCTAATTTGATCTGAAATAACAGCAGACACGCAGTTTATCAGATCATTTTGAATGTCCCCAGAAAGTCCAGAAAAAACAGGATGAGAAGTGGAGGAACATTGTTCAAAGTGAGATTCTAATACGGAGTCATAATTACTCAAATATAATAATGTTTCAGTATAATTACCACGATTATCCGAATTTACACTTTCGTCGTGCCCGCGAAACGCTAATTCTTGTTTACCTAAGAGAACAACTGTGTCTATGAAACGTTTTAACAGAATACGATTACGCTCGACTTTGCGGTTATGAGCGTCAAAATTATTGTTAAAATAGTTTTCTATTCTACTATTTCCAAATTCATGCAACGCTAAACAACTACGCATATGTTTCTCACTTTGAACATGTTTTTTAGCAGAGTTTGATAAATTATTAACATCAGAAAATCCCGTTCGATTCCAAACGCTGCTTGAATCAGAAAACAAAAGACACGGAAAACAAAACATTTTATTTAATAAACAACTGCCTGTAAGCCAACTATATTTATCATAAAGAGAACTGTGGAAATGCTTGAAAAAACCGTCTTTACGTTTGTAATCTATTGACATATTTGGACGAGCTCGACCTAACTGTATGACATATTTTTTATTTTCAAAGAACAACTTTGAAAACTGCTTTCCTTCACTTAGCAAGAAATCGGTAAGGCAACAATCTATGTGCATCAAAGCGGCCATTATTGTGCCGAGAGAGAATAAACCAAAATAAATAAAAACTAAAACCTACCAATTAAATCCCTGCAGAGCTACACAATTCACAAAATCACAATACACCTTTAAAACCAACAACACAGGTTAGTAAAATTTTACTATTTCACTGAATTACTGCTAAAAATACAATAAAACTAATTAATTACGTTATGTTTATGTGAGTGCAAGCAAACGTCTGTGGCTGCGCATGACAGAAGCCGTCCTGAGTATTTCTCAGCAAGGCCAGAAAGAGATATCATTATACAAACAAAAGCCGTGTTAAAAAGGGAAGGACGACTTAACCCGCTCCGTACCGGCTTGTTGGAGCGGCGCCGACCGCGATATTGAGTGCAGTTCAGTGCAGTGAAATTCCGCTTTTATGGCTATTGTAATAAGATCTAAAATATTTACTTTTGACGGACTTGTTTTCGTGGTAGTTTATTACTAATGTGTGCGTGAGTCGTAGTGTATCGATGCATAAGCGCGTAGGCTGCCGAAATGCCGGCTTGATGCCGGCTTGTAGGCAATCTTTAGGTACTATTTCTCGTTGCGTGCGCCTGACAAGACTACGCTTGTCTGTGTGCGTGCTGTAGTAGGCGTTCATAACTCGATGTTTAGCGAGTTAGTTGAAGGAATCTAGAGAGCGGGAGCGAATTGTATGTACCTGTGTTGCATATTGTTTCGCGCGCGTTTAATACTGTTATGATAAGATTTTATTGGTGGATTTTTTTTATTTGTTTATAAAATGGTATTGTACTTGCATTATGGTAATGATTTTTTATGCTCGCTCGTTTGGTACGGCTGTTGGGAATCGGGTTATATGGACGCTCCGCCACTGATACATACATACATAAATCATCTAGCACCTTCTTTTCGCCAATTAAGTTGGTCTCTTGTAATAGGTGGCGAGCCTATTGCCATTTATCGGGTCACAAAAGTCGCAGAACATTGTTAGGTGATATAAGAGGAACGCTGCTGCCCATTCCTCATCACTGATTTATCCTTAGTCGCCTTGTACGACACCCACGGGAGAGATTTGGGATGGTGACAATTGTATTCTACTCTGCCGTCGCCACGCGGCGGTGATTTTTAACGAATCACCTTATCCCAAATTATTATGATAAATAATTATTTCAGAGATTCTTTGTTAGTGTCATGATCCCTATTGTGTTCTGCTATGCCATCACCACACGCGCACACATCATAATATCGCTTTGTTCTACTACAGGGTGAAAGGGCTGATAGTAATGTCGAGGATAAAAATGAATTTGTGGACGATGTAGAAACTCTGCTTTTCACTTCGATTGCGAGGAAATAAATCAGAATCTATTATAACATTTCTTAAAATCAAATTAAAATCAGTACAGTTTTGAATACTGACGGAAATTGTTTTTCCCATTGATATTAGGTTTGGGCTGCAGACATATACAGCCAAGAATTAAATTAATTTTGAAACAATAATTTTCTTAAATTAGTTAATAACCTACCATACCTACTTGAATTAAAATTGTAATATCTTTTATGTCTTAAAAAACACATTAGGCAAATAAATTTAAGTAAATATTAAAAAATAACAAATTCTATCTCTAAATTTCTTATTGTGTTTGGCTGCATGGCTCATTTTCTTTGCCTTAATATAGACACATTTATGAGTAGATACGTTAATGCTCTAGAGCACAAAATCAGATTTTGTGCAGCCTATATCCTGCACAAATAAGCACTTTTAGAGCATGAGAAGTGAAAACATTATATTTATGACGTTTAAAAACAAATCTAGGTCGACAAAAAAAGTATCAATATTTTCCTTTTCTTTTACTCGAAACTGGTAAATATACAGATTAAAAATATATAAAAAAAATACTTTAAATTTTATTTAAGAAAAATATTATATGAAATTCTTAATATTAAATAAATCGTTGGTAATTCCCAGGTTGCTAAGCGGACGGGTGCGCATGGCTAGGTAGAAGAACGCTGAAGGTACAATCACGCGTAAAGTGTGTCGACTACAACTAATAAATCTAATAATTGCGTTCTTGTATTTTATTACTTAATTTAATTGATACTATAACGATCATTATAGTATTTAAAATGTCCTGTAAAATTGTGTCGACCGATTTCAAATTGACCCTGTATATGTAAGGTGATTATAATGAACGTCATTACGTTTGTTCGTAGGTGGGCACCACGTACAAGACCACCGAGCTAAGCAAGGCTTTCCCCGCGGCTTTCCTCGACGCTCTACTGCGTGTAGGGCGGGCAGCCGAGCCGCCCACCGCCGCGCTGCTGCAGAGGATACTGCACACCCTCCTGGATCGGAGGCACAACGCCGAGAGGCTTACGCCCACGTCAGTATCATTGATACTATATATATACTACAATATATATACTATTCGATTTTAATTTTAACATTATATAAGTGTTAGAAAAACTAGTACAAAGATTTTGGTGGTTAGAAAAAAAAAATCGGAAAATTATGGTCTTGATGCGGGAATCGAACCCGCGTCCGCTGCCATCCGGGCACGTGCCTGACCGCTCGGCCACACAAGACACTAATTAATTTGCCGAAATTCTTCTCACCTTTACACTTCACGTTGTAAGCCAACGGGTACCCTCGCAATGTAGAAATAAATTTCAAACATTCCAAAGCAGATATTTTTACTAATACCGTGCGTTCGGTTAAGCTTGGGCTTGCTTTATAAACTATTCGATTTTAATTCTTACATTCATTAAATCATAACATCAATATATATGTTACAGTCACAACCCTTTACCGGTCAAAACCAGTTTTGACTGATTTCAAGCAAAATTAAAATATCATTATTGTGATGATAATGAATAAAGTTGGACGGCCGCCGTGGTCGAATGCTCAGATTGCTGGGTATTGGCCAGGAGGTCTCGGGTTTGAATCCTGGTAGGGGCAAACTTTGTGATGACCACAAATGTTTGTTTCCTTGTCATGGTTGTGTATATGTTTATGTAGTATATTTTCAACATTAATATACATAATTATATTAAAAATATGTCCGTCATCTAGTATCCATAACACAAGTGCTTTGGCTACTTACTTTGGGCTAGATGATAGGTGTGAGTGTAAAAATATTTATTATTTATTTATTTTTTCTTTCTTTTGACCTCTAACCGCCTTTTTACCATCGTTACTACACTCCAAAACAGTGGGTAAGAACCAAACAAATATTTATTATTATCAAGAAATATTTATTTATTTTCAACGCTTATTCAGGTCGATTATATGTTAATTAAGAGAATTTAATCCACATTAAATATGTGTTTATAATGTTATTTATTATTCATTTAATAAATAACATACATACATACATAAATCACGCCTATATCCCCGAAAGGGTAGGCAGAGGTGAATAAGCACCCACATTTCGCCAATTTTGTTAGGTACCATGTAATAGGTGGCGAGCCTATTGCCATTTATCGGGCACAAAAGTCGCAGTACATTGCAAGGTGATATAAGAGGAATAAATAACCTTAGAAATATTAATATTTTTCCATTTAAAATTTGGAATTTAATTTGTTTTGGTTTTAGAGTGCTTTCTCGATACGAATGTTGGAAAAATTCGTGCTCGGGGCACAGATCCACCAAATATACATAAAAAATTTCATGAAAATCGGTCGGTCCGTTTCGGGGGAGTTCAATTACAAACTCTCTGGCACGAGATTATTATATTAAATATTATTTTTTTTTTCCACTCACACCTATCATCTAGCCCATAGTAAGTAGCATAAGCACTTGTGTTATGGATACTAGATGACGGACATATTTTTAATATAATTATGTATATAAATGATGAAAATATACTACATAAACATATACACAACCATGACTCGGGAACAAACATTTGTTGTCATCACAAAGTTTGCCCTTACCAGGATTCGAACCCGGGACCTCTTGGTCAATACCCAGCAATCTGAGCATTCGACCAAGGCGGCCGTCAATATATTATTTAGATTTATGTATGTTCCCCTAAATGTCTGGTTTCCAGCGTGAACTATGCGGAGCTTGGTCTCGCCGTGGAGAAGTGCTCCCGGCAAGACCTGATCTTCTTCAGCAAGCACGGCTACGCGATATACAGCTCACTGTATGATGGTGAGTTTACCCATTCGTCTTCTGTGGTCTTCTGTTGCTTAGACGTTTATCCATCGGTATTATGTCGCAGCCAACTAGCTTAGTTAGCCGTTCAATCAACAGCCTAGCCTCTTTACTAAACAGCGCCGTTCAACTAGCGGCCCGAATGAAATGCAGCAGCAAGCCAGGCAAAAATCTTACTATTTACCCGACATGGGTTAGTTATGAAAATGAAAATGAAAATATGGTTTATTCATATAAGGTATGATTACATACACTCATGAATCGTCAAAGAAATAACGTTAAACACTGGAAACGAAAAGAAAAACAGTTTCCAATATTTAACGTTATAAGCTACACCATCCGTTCGTAAACTACCAGGAGGCCTTGTTTTGTATAAGTTAGGTTTGTATATGAACCAACGTACATCCAGTAATTTGTCAACATCATCACTTGAGTTCCTCCGTGCTTCAGAAGGCACGTTAAGCCGTTGGTCCCGGCTGCATCTGCAGTCGTTGATACCCACCATCCCGCACTGGCCAGCGTGGTGGGTTAAGGCCCATTCTCCCTATATTGCTCAATCCATAGGGAGGGCCTGTGCCCCAGCAGTGGGGACATTAAAAGGCTGGTGATGTTGATGATGATACATCATAAATATACTCAGGGTGTAGCAAACGCACCAGGGTTTATGTGGTGATGGTGGCTTTCTGCTACTTTTGGGACTGGACTCGCGTTAAGTCCTCGATTAAAGCAAACGATGTTCATGTACTATTGAGACAATGACAAATATAATGCACTCACGTACCTTACCTTACCTTGCCACTGCTCGCGCTGAGTTCCACTTTCTCCTTCATCAGCTAGTTAGGACTACACTTGCACTGCTTGAAAGTTTCTTGAGAAGTTTTGGGTTGAAACGGTAAATTAGATTATGCGGCGAGCGAGATACGTTGCGTCCACACGATGGCGATCGAATTGTGTTTCTACCCTCGACCAGCACACAATCAGGAGTGAATGCATGACAACCGTTAAAGTTGCGTTTTGTCATTGCTCGCGAGGTAGATGAACATCAATTTGACATTTGCGTTTAGTTAAGTGATTAAAAATTATACGAAAATGTATGGTAACGAAACAAAGGGCCTGTTTCACAATCGACAAGTAATTTCGAAGTAGCTTACTTTGCAGATCATTTGACAATTGTAATATGAAATATATGTCAATTGAACTGCTAAGTAAGCTAATTTAAACTTATTGATCGATTGTGAAACAGGCCCTAAATGTTTCATTCTTCTTTATTATTCATCACCACCAGCCCTTTACTGCTGGGGCACAGGTCGTCTCTGTGGATGGAAGAATGGGCCATAACCCACCACTCTGGCCAGTCATCATGCCAGTGCTATAAACCAATACGCTGGGCGGCCTTTTTATATTACTTTGAAGATGATAATGACGTCACAGTAAATAATGACATCAACATGCCTTCTTCTTCCACTCTCTTCTATTAGACATGAGCTCAGCATGAACTCCCCTCTTTCCCATATCATCTTTTACACAATCCATCCATCGCTTCTTCGGTCTTCCTCTCATTCTAGGTCCATGCACATCCATACTTAACATACCTCTAGTTACGTAACATTCATCCCTCCTTATTACATGCCCGTACCACGCTAACTATTATATTATTATTTTATGCAATAAACTATTTATTTATCATTATCGGGGGGACTCCCCCCGTGACCACGGCCACTGTAAAGTGATCGAAACGTCGGGTTAAATAATTACATACATACATACATAAATCACGCCTATATCTCCGAAGGGGTAGGCAGAGGTGAACTAGCACCCACGTTTCGCCAATTATGTTAGGTCCATGGTGGCGAGCCTATTGCCATTTATCGGGCACAAAAGTCGCAGTACATTGCTAGGTGGTATAAGAAGAACGCTGCTGCCCATTCCTCATTACTGATTTATCCTTAGTCGCCTTGTACGACACCCACGGGAGAGATTTGGGGTGGTGACAATTGTATTCTACTCTGCCGTCACCACACGGCACGTTAAATAATTAATATGCCAAATACCAAATTATACGCGAGTCTTATCCGTAAAAGTTGTTTTATTTCAAATGTGTAGTGCTCGTGCAAATATAAGAAAACATTATATTTATTTATCACTTTTCAGGTCTCCAGTTAGAATCGAACACGATCGAGAATATTGAAGCGATTTATACGACGCTAGCGCTGCTCAGTATCGAGTTGGCATCAGAGGAGACCCTGTGTGATATTCTGCAGCTGATATTTGCGTGAGTGCGCTAACGTTTTCAATTTTATTCACACACAGTCTATCTAGTTATCTACTACGTGGTCATTAGTCTTTGATTTAATTTTTGTATTTTACACACAAATTCAAATTGAAATTGTTTATTGCTTCTCTTGCCATCTTGTCTGACTCGGGCGCCCTGTGAGGCTGTCCGCGACAGTGTATCTCCCTCGGGCGATACCGTCCCCCCATGGGGGACGCCTGCTGTGGAGGCACCCTCACAGGGAGTGCTCGACTGCAAGGCTTGAGGACAAGGTTTCCGACTTCCCCAAAAAACCTGTTAGAAACCTGGCATCGTCCTAATAGAAGGCGCGCGATCGCGAGATATACGACCATCGCGTGTACGCGTACAAACATTTGAGTCGCTCGGCCGATTGTCAGTTAGGACACCTACCTTCAATAGGATTGATCGCGCGGTCGTACGAGTAAAATTCGCGTGAACCTGCGATTGATCGCGCAAACGCGTTCTATTAGGACGATACCTTACAGTAGGCCTATTCCCTAACTTTTTTTGACAGTTGAAAGTGATTATCACCGAACTATTTACTAATACATTGCTGTTATCATAGGACAAGTGTCACAATAGCATTATAGTAAAGTAGTAATGGATATGTGAATGGTTCGGTGATCATCACTTCCAACTGTCAAAAAAAGTTAGGGAATAGGCCTACAGGTCCTTCAAATTATTACTCATCGGTGTCTATACCCCTTTTCTGGTTCCCTTTCCTTTGATCAATGTTCTCATTGAGTGTGTGGGTATGAGGGCAGCATCCAGCAGTCGGCGCTGTCGAACCCGGTGCTGATGGTGTCGCAGCAGTGCCAGCTGCAGGCCGTGGTGGTGGCGTTGGCCGCCCTATTGCCACACGTCCTACCACTGCCTAAGCTGCACGACTACGTGCGCAGGGTGAGTTGGTTTCCAGCAAAAGTGGGGGAGAGCTGCCCAACACAGGAATACGTATGGGGTTCCCAAACGATCAAAATTGCTTGACTAGCACCTGAATTATGAATGCATGTCAAGCAATTTTGATTGCTTAGAACGAAACATGCGCTTGACAATGCAAGATGAAACATTAAAATTAAAATGAATGCGAATTCTTAACAAGCAGGCTTGACGGTGCTTCAAGCACGTAAATGCTCTAGCAATTTTGATCGTCTAGGGACCCCATTACAGCCGCAAATGGGTAGAAGGTGGGCCTAAGCGAGTAGGTAGACTGCCCAAAGCAGGTATTCAACAAAAACTCCTTCCAATTTCTTCAATGGAGAAGACGAGTCAGGCGGTAATAAACATACGAACATAAATCATGCCTATTTATCCCCGAAGGGGTAGGCAAAGGTGAATTAACACCCACTTTTCGCCAATTAAGCCAGGGTACATGTAATAGGTGGCGTGCCTATTGCCATTTATCGGGCACAAACGTCGCAGTAGTATTGCTAGATGATATAAGAGAAACGCTGCCTGTCCATTCCTCATCACTGATTTATCCTTAGTCGCCTTGTACGACACCCACGGGAGAGATTTGGGGTGGTGACAATTGTATTCTACTCTGCCGTCACCTCACGGCGTTACTCTATTCTCTATATTTGGCATTACTCTATTGCATAATGGTGTTTTTGCTACAAACCTACGATTTTAACGGCAATTTTATACTGGATATTGCATAATGTGCTACAAACTAAATAAGTCAACAAAATAAGCTGATTTTATTTAAACAGACAGACTGCATTCAAAGTTGCTATTATAAACAATTTGGCTCGATACATGGCAATAGGCGTGCCTATCGGGCACGCAAATCGCAGTATATTAGTAGGTGATATAAGAGGAAGGCTGCTTCCCATTACTCACCCTGAGACGCCTTGTACGACACCCACGGGAGAGACAGGGTTGATTGACAAATTTATTCTGTCCGATTTTAATTTTAACATTATTTCAATGTTAGAAAAATTGGTACAAAGATTTTACAAAGGCGGAAATCGAACCCGCGTCCGCTGCTTGCAAGATCATAATTTCTCGAAATTCTTTTTGTAACCACCAAAATTCATTCTGCTCTGCCGTCACCACACAGCCCTATGTTGTGCCAACAGATAATCGAAGCCCGCGAGTCGGAAGCTCCCCAACTGCTGCCACCTCTTCGCACGGAGTATCCCTCGCTGACTCCCGCCGACATGCCAGCGAGCCTGCCCTATCTGATGCTGGACCAGGTAAAGTCGTCTTCTATCTTCTTAAATCTTATATATCTTCTTCTATTTATATAAACATAAAATGCTGTTCGTTTTTCTTGCTAAAACTCAAGAACGGCTGGGCCGATTTAGCTGATTTTGGTTTTGAAATGACTGTCTTGAGCCAGGCAAGGCATTGTTGGAAAATATAAAAAAATAGTAAAAACAACAATTTCATTTTCACATATAAACTGCTTTCCTGTCAAAAATTTGACAATCGTCGATGGATTGACTACTATCAAGGTTTGATAAAGAAAACCTATGTAAATTTTGCTCATGTCCAAGTCCAAGCGACGTTCAAACAATGGTTTTTGATAAATGTCATTTCAACAAATAAAGAGATGAGTTTAATCATCATAACTTGACTAGTATGGATTGGAATGTTGTAATGTCAATCACTCTCTGTTCAAGGACCTTTTAAACATAGTTCTTTACATCACTATTGCATACATACATTACGCCTCTCTCCTATATGGATGGGCATGTAGATTTTCTATAGTATGCATTCATTTTTGTCCGTCATCTAGTTTCCATAACACAAGCCTTAAGCTGGATTCTATGTTAGAATTATCTGTGTTGGTAGAAAAAAAAACTCATTTTAATCCCCAATCCGCCCGGTAGATGGCGGTGGTGGAGTGCGTCAAAGCCAGCGGCATTGACGTGTCGCGGCTGCAGGGGGCGGCGCCCTACGCCGGGGGCGCAGCGCTGGGGCTCGCGCATAGACACAGCTGGGTGGAAGCAGGTATATAAATTGTGTTGCTTTGTCTCCAAACAGGTCGCCACATCATCAGAAACTTTGTATCTGTGATTCGGATCATGCTAATCTTGCCTTGCCTTATTGCTGTAATCGTACGGTCTGGTGTTGAATTTGTCTACTTCCTTCTTAAAAGAAAAAAATACTTCAAATAATAATAGTAGATTATATACCAAGGGCGATAAAACAAAGAATGTCTCAGATCGCAAGTATTTGACGTTTAAAATGCGATCTGAGGCTGAAATGCGCGTAGGCTGTTTTTTTGAGCTCCCCAGTGAACTACTGATCTACGCAAATGAAATAAAAAAAAATAGAATTTTAACTGTAATATAGTCGAATAGTTCGTAGCGGCCTCTTAATTTTGAAACATCATTGATTTAATAAAGAAAAATTTATGAGGATTAAAGATATTATAATTTTAAAGCAAGAATTAATTATCCTATCTCAATTAACACGATAAACATAACTGCAAAATTACTACGAAATGCGATGCACCGGACGTGTATGAGAGGTGTGAGATTTGTAATAGGGCTCTTAATAGTAGATTATATAGTCAAAATTCGTTTATTCATATCTGGTATAACTCATGAATCGTCAAGACGTTAGACATCGAAAACTTGTCTGTCCAAGTCAAAAAATGACAATTCAAAACTAGTGGCTATTCTTGCCGGGTCTATGGTCTAGATCTAATTGAAAATTTTTTACATTAGGTACTCATTAAAGTTATTTGACGTCTCTGAGTGCGGCAGTCAGAAAGTATTTGAGGATAAATATGCAATCTGAGGCTTCTTTTTTTATCGCCTGAGGTAACAAGACCACAGTTTTATGTCACCCCTTGACCAGACGTGAACTTTTATTTGTACGGAAAGTCCTAGTTGACCCCTGGTCAGGGGGTGACATTAAACTGTTATGTTAGATCATAGTATAGGACGAAAAAAAAGAAAGCCTCACATTGCATATTTATCCTCAAATACTTTCGATCTGAGACTTCTTTCTCTTTTGTTCTAAAATGTGTAAACGCGCATCCCCCATCCTCCCTTGGACAGACAAGTTTTCGATGTCTAACGTCGTGACGATTCATGTGTGTATTATAATTATACCAGATATGAATAAACGAATTTTGACTGTATAATCTACTATTAAGAGCCCTATTACAGATCTCACTCCTCTCATACTCACACGGCCGGTTTGCAGTTATGTTGATCGTGTTTATTGAGATAGGATAATTAATTGTTGTTTTAAAATTATAATATCTTTAATCCTCATTAATTTTTCTTTATTATATCAATGATGTTTCAAAATTACGATGCCGCTACGAACTATTCGACTATATTACAGATAATTTTTTTTAAATTTCATTTGCGTAGATCAGTAGTTCACTCCAGGGAGCTCAAAAAATGGGCCAACGCGGATTTTATAAAATTATTTCGCTACCATTTTGGGTTTAGTTAAAAAGTTAAGCAGAAACAAAAACAAAAACCAAGGCCGCTACGAAATATGCCAATATCTATTCTACACTGTTCACTAAGTCAAAATAGTCCAATGTATTTATGTTTCTGAGATCAGGAACGCCAAAATTGGCCATTTCACGCAAAAACCACAGTCAGAATGTAATAGGGCTCTTAACGTTCGTTCGTAATTTGTGGTGTGACTTCGGTATGCGCAGGCGCAGCTCAGGGGCGTGACAGCCTGGCTGACATAGCAGGGCCCGGCGCTGACGTGGACAGCGCCAACAGTTCGCCGGGTGTGCAGCGGGTGAGATGATTATTCACACATACATAAATATAAAATAACATGTTTGCCGTGTGGTGACGGCAGAGTAGAATACAATTGTCACCACCCCAAATCTCTCCCGTGGGTGTCGTACAAGGCAACTAAGGATAAAACAGTGATGAGAAATGGGCAGCAGCGTTCCTCTTATACCATCTAGCTATGTACTGCGACTTTTGTGCCTGATAAATGGCAATAGGCTCGCCAGCTATTACATGGGACTTGACATAGTTGGCGAAACGTGGGTGCTAGTTCACCTCTGCCTACCCCTTCGGGGATGTAGGCGTGATTTATGTATGTATGTATGTGTGCATACATAAATCAGGCTTTGTATCCCCGAAGGCAGAGGTTAATTAACACCCACGTATCTTCAGTTATGTTAGATCCCATTGAAAGGTGGCAAGCCTATTGCCATTTATCGGGTACGCAAATCTGTATGTTGCCAGGTGATATAACAGGAACGCTGCTGCTCATTACTCGTCGCTGCTTAACCCTTAGTCGCCTTGTACGACACCCGCAGGAGAGATAGGGGTGGTGACAATTATCTTACTTTTCCTCCTCTTCATCCAGTCCTGTTCCCTGTCCATTTGGGGTCGGCGCAGTATGTTTCCTCTTCCATTCATATCGGTCAGACGCCATCAAGTCATCCACTCCCTTTTGATTCATACCATCCATCACACCGTAAAGCTGCTAGTGATGAATGAATGTATAGAAAAGAGATGGAACGGACCATGTCGAGAGACCGATGAACAGAGAAAGTGATTGGGATGAAAACATTCCAATGCATACTGCTCTAGGTTTTGTCTTAGGTTTTACAGCCGGCCGCCTGCCTGACACCAACCCTCTTTGGGTATAAACCTTACCTTTCCCCTCTGAAACCTTATTTTTAACTCCCCCTCCCCCCGTTCCCATAGCAACCTCAGTACGACGCGTTAGATGAGGAATACCGGATGTTCATCGAGAAATACAATCACAATCATCGGCCCTCGATGCAGAATTTTGGAGCTTATGTAATTATATAATAAGGCTTATATTTGGTATATATTTTCATAGTTTGATTTTGTAACGACATGTCGCATATATAATTTCTCATGCTTCTTACTCTGGCCTATTTTATGGGTGTCAGTTTAAGACATAATATTATGTACTAGCTATTTTGAAGGAAATAAGGCATCTATACAGAATTAAAAAATAACAACCTTAAGCTACCAATTATTATTATACTCATAATTACTTTTAATCTCAATAAAGTCATATAATGTAAACAGATTTTTTTCTAATAAGGTTTTCAACCTTGAAATATTTGGCATAAAGTGCAAAATTCGAATGTGAATGAAGAAAGACACATTGTATTAGGACTCATTCCCATTCTGTGTCTGATTTAAGTACCTACTTATGACGTCACAAAAGTCAGTCAAGATATAAATAACTGAGTGGTTCTCACTATCCTACCTTTCCCTATGGACTTTATATCCCATACATTTACTCAATCTCTCCTCTATTTCCTCCTCTCACCCTGTACTTCTCCTCCCAGAGAAAAGACAATGAGTTCTGGGAATGGCGGCATGATGGTACCTATAGCTCTCCTGACATGCGTCGCGATAGAAGGCAGTCGGTAACTATGCAATTAATACTTTGACAGAGCTATATCTAGACATAGTAAGCTATGTTTGAAGATATATACACATGTTACCGATTTTTCCATTTTAATTTCAACATTATATATGTTAGAAAAATTTGTACAAAGATTTTGGTGGTGTGAAAAAGTTTGAAAAATTATGCTCGGCCAACCAAGACACAGTGTTTTCTTGGTTGGCCGAACGGTCTGGCACCTGCCCGGATAGCAGCGGACGCGGGTTCGATTCCCGCATCAAGACCATAATTTTTCAAACTTTTTCTAACCACACTAGCTCCCCCATCCTCCCTTGGACACGCAAGCTTTCAATATCTAACGCCTTGACGATTCATAAGTGTATTGTAATCATACCAGATATGAATAATAGTAGATTTTCTATAAAGTGCACAAAACGAATCAGGATAAAAATTGTTTTTGTGGACGAGGTAGAAACTGTGCTTTTCACTTCGATTGCGAGGAAATAAAAATAAAATGATAAACTACATCATATCATTTCTTAAAATTAAAATTATTCTAGTTTCGTATACTGAAGGAAATTGTTTTTCCCATTGATATCAGACTCGGGCTGCAGACCTATACAGCCAAGTATGAAATTAATTTAGTAATAGTAATTTTCTTAAATTAATTTAATAATTTACCGTACCTACTTGAATTTAAATTTTTACATCTTTTATGTATTAAAAAACAGATTGAGCAAAAAAATTTTAGTAAATTTTATAAAATAACAAATTCTATCTCTGAATTTCTTATTGTGTTTGGCTGCATGGCTCATTTTCTTTGCCTTAATATAGACAAATTTAAGAGTAGATACGTTAATATGCTCTTGAGCACAAAATTCGATTTTGTGCAGCCTATATCCTGCACAAATAAGCACTTTCAGAGCATGGGAAGGGAAAATGATTTTTTTATACTTCTTATTTATTACTTCAAAATTAATTTAATACTTGGCTGTATAGGTCTGCAGCCCAAGCCTTATATCAATGGGACAAACAATTTCCTCCAGTATTCAAAACTATACTAATAAGTTTGAATTTTAAGAAATGTTATGATAAACTACTGTTTTATTTCCTCGCCATCGAAGTGAAAAGCAGAGTTTCTGACTCGTCCACAATACCATTTTTAACAGCTAAAAGTCTCGGGCAAAAGAGATTAGTTTTCGTGCACTTGATGGAAAACCTACTATTGAGTGTGAACGGCAATATGGGAGTGATGACAATGCATTGCGCTCATGCAGCACCCTCTGCAAGCGGAGAGCGTGAGCCTGGAGGCGCTGCGGCGGGCGGCGTCCGGGCCCAGCGAGGGCGAGCGCCGCGAGGCGGAGCGCAGGGCCGCCTCGCTCAACAACGCGTTCCGCACGGCGCCCTTCGCCGCGCTGCTCACGCTCACGCAGCCCAAGGTACAGGCGCCGGGCACGGCAGTCTTTTGAAGATCACCACACTTCACTTAACACTATTGAAAATTAAAGCCTACCAGAATCTCATGGCAAATTGGAAAATTAAAAATTGTACAGGGGAATACTAGGGAAATGGGACTAAATGGTCTTGATACTTTTTAATTTCGCCTCGCTCAACAACCCCTTCGCCGCGTTGCTCACGCTCACGCAGCCCAAGGTGTGTCGTCGGCATCACCTGCCTTTCGATGTGAAGCCGGAGAGCCATGGCTCGTTCATTATCACCAGCACTTTAATGTCCCCACTGCTGGGGCACGGGCCTTACCTATGGATGGAAGAATATAGGGAGTGCGGGCCATAACGTCTGTTTGTTATTTGTGGAGACTTCTTATTAGCTGTATGTTACCTATTGTATGCTACTAGTGTGTATTAATAGCTGTTAGTCTTCCATTGATATAAATAAATAAATAAATACACCCATCACGCTGGCCCAGTGCGTGTTGGTGGGTACTAACGACTGCAGATGCAGCCGGGACCAACGGCTTAATGTGCCTTCCGAAGCACGAAGGAACTCGAGATAGTAAATTTTTGGTCACCCATCCAATGACCGGCCTTAGCGAAGTTGCTTAGTTTACGCAATCGCAGGCCAAGCGCGCTGTGCCACTGGGCTAGCGAGCTCCTCTCATAGCTCGTTCAATATAAGTTAACACGGAAATTAACTGGATCATGTGTTGCACTGACCCTGGGTGGTCACAGGCGGACTGCCTGTGACCACCCACGGTCGGTGCAACCCGGCTGAAACGTCAGGCATTAAAAAAGGTAAACATATAATTGCGGTAATTCCGTTCTCTTCTCTCTAATGTTGATCATGCATCGCGAAAGTTTAAAAATGACCATTACTCGTTGATTTAAAAAACCGGTAATTAGTCACGGGGAAACAGAACGAAAATTATTGTACTTAATATTTTCTATGTAAGTATGTTTAACGCACTTAATAGAACATCAAACACAGCATGTCTCTGCGAATGTCTGATGTGCAATCATGTTCAATATTAGATAAAGATAGCAAGTATACCCGTTTCGTTCAACATTATTTATTCCACATTTGACGGCTGGTACTTACTTTGATAGGTGCGAGTTAAATTTATCATCACCGGCCCTTTATTGCCCCCACTGCTGGGGCACGGGCCTTCCCTATGGATGGAAGAATATGTGGAGATTGGGCCATAAACCTGATGGTTTATTCACCCACCTGCCACCTAACTCTGCAAGCCGATTGCCATCGTCTTAGTCTACCAGTCACTCTCACTCAATAGGTATGATAGCAACGTTTGAGAGAGATGGCTACACAAAACTGATTCCAATTAATTTAAAGAGTAGCCCCTCTGGTCCACGCTGGTCCAGTGCGGGTTGGTGGGTGAGTTAAAGCTTTTTTTTATTTTTTTTTATTTGTCGTTCTCAGTACGAGCTCAAGGACAAACTAGAAGAGATCTTCAGCTCGATCACCGAGGAGCCCCTGCTGCCCACTTCCGGGTCCTGCTCGCCGGGCGGGCAGACCAAGACGTACCAGCAGAGCGTGCCGCCGTACACCAAGTACTTCCCGGAGCTGTTCCTGTACTAGGTGCGTGAGTGTTCGCTACTTCCTACTTCATCATCGTCAGTACAAGCCTTTTAATGTCCCCATTGGCCTTCCCTGTGGATGGCAGAATATAGGAATATTTAATTAGCAGGAGCTCACAAAATGTACATGCACTTAGTCTCTATCGCAGAGAAAAGCGCTGATGTTGCCAAGGGCAATAATATAATCATTTATATAGATAATTTAATTGTATGTATGCGGTGGGTTATGGCCCATTTATATTCTTCCTAAAGTCTAGGAACCTTGACTAACTGCATGTAAATTTTGTGAGCTCCTGCTAATTAAATCAGTTTATACCAGTTTTCTTAATTTTATTGTGACATAAAGCACAGCCCCTACTAACTTGCCCATGGTCCTTCGAGCCGGATATGAACCAGTACCTATGGATGGTAGGTATTAACGACTGCAGTCAAGACCAACGGTTTAACGTGCCTTCCGAAGCACGGAGGAACGAAATAATACATTGTTGGACATCCAATGAGCGGCCTTAGCATTGCTTAGTGTACGCAATCGCAGGCCTAGCGCGTCACTTCACTATCGAGCTCCTCACTGTACCAGTTCTTACAATAAATAAATAAAAAACTTAAAGATAAAGAAAAGCAGTAGAAGACTTGAGCGAGTTGGAATACTATCGACACATTTATTTATTACTTACATTTATTCATTCCAGATATGTACGATCCTGGACCTTCATCGGTGGAAAATCAATTAAGTAAAAGCAATATGAAATTCGTTATCGAAATGCTCCAATGCTTTTTAACACATGTTAATAACCTTTTATGGTTGACATCAATATGTGATTTCAATTAGAACTCAGGTAACCTAACTAACCGATTGAGCTTAAAGCATGAATTCGTAATGTCTTATACAGACATGAGATATAGGTTTAAAGATATCTGTAAATAGTTGATTTTCAATCCTAGGAAAAATCCGTCATTAAATGTTTAACTATTAAATGTTGATTTTTGTTATTAAAATTCAGTATATTTATTATTCTGATCATGATGCTGTATGTGTTGCTATTTGGTTCTTTTTCCTACAGCGGCAAAGGGATTCACTGAACACAGCCATGTTTCATTAATGTTGTTTCTTTACCCGAGTGGTGTGTTAGGTTACTAAAGTTCTAACGACGATTTGTTTTCAATTCTTATAATCTATTCCAAATGAAATAATATGGTAATTATTTATAATATGAAATGCTTAATGGACTTTAGTGTGTTTGTGCTAAACCTCACACAATTTTGTGTAGCAACAGTAATTGTTTTATTTAATTGTTCTGTAATTAAGTGATTTAGCTTCTATTTCTATCTATTTGTATTATTTATGTGCTAGCTATTTATAGCTACTGGACTGAGCTATGTAAAGCGACGTTGGCTATACGAAGAGCCTCGCTCCCAGTGTTGTGAGAGCTTTAACATCGTAACGAATCGGTTATTGAGCTATCATTTCTGAAAATGATATTAAAATTGGCATTCGTGCATTAATTATGAAAATTATATTATAGCTATATTATATCATTAGATATAATTATGTTCACATCTACGTTTCCAATGTGGTATGAGCCTTAAATATTCATTATATTAAATGTATGTTAAATGTATTTATTAAATCTGAACTGTTTTTTTTAAAGTCAGAGTAAGTATGTTAAATTTATCTTTTCATAAGGCAGTGCAATTGACAACATTTCATTTTTTCAACATAACTTTATTATGTTGTTATATGAAATTAAACCGAAAATGAAGACACCCATATTTTTTATGTCTTTTGAATTCCGTCGTTTTCATACAAAAAATCATGATTGAAATACCGGTCATTCTAAACAGAAGTAAGCGCCAAATGACGTCACTATCGTGGACAAATGGCGAAATCACTTTTGACACAAAAAATAAAAAGGTCACTTGTCAAAATTGACGAACTGGCGTTTCCGGTGTCGAAAATATAAACATTTTATCTGAAATGTTTGAAATCAATTTCAAAGTAAAATACGTTTTAAATTAAAGTTTATGAAGAATTTCTATTTATTGCTACTTTATTAATGTTAATTTCGGCGATGACAATTAATGACACCGGATTTGATTTATGACTGACGTCTGTTATCATGTCTATGATAACTTTTTATTCTTACATCTAGGAACGTTTTAATTCATACATCCACGACCGTGACATCATCGCATGTTTTTTACTTTTTATATTATGTTTTCTACTTTTTTTTTAAATTAATAAAAATATTTTCGAAGTCAGGATTGGAAAATAAAGAAACGGTATTTTTATTTTGGGGGGTTGTCATTTTTGAAATGTTGTCAATTTGAACCTACGAACTCAATGAAAATGTCGTTAGATTCGATCTTATAAAGCGTTAAAAGTCTAAATAATATAATAAAGTTCATGTTTTATCAAGTTCATATTCTTTTATAACATTCCAAAAATAAGCCTTATTTTTTTAACTTTAGTGAACCATATTTATGACACTATGAAGTTATTTATTTTATAAATGGGCAGCAGCGTTCCTTTTATAACACCTAGAAATGTACTGCGACTTTTGTAATTGGTGAAACATGGGTGTTAGTTCACCTCTGCCTACCCCTTTGGGGATATAGGCGTGATTTATGTATGTAAAATTGATTGTTGGAATTTTAAATTCCTTTTTGCCTCCTTGGGTATACAAAAATAATTTTACACACGTGGGTACCCGCTTTGGGTCACCTTCCCCGTAGTTATAGCAGCTGTTCGGTATGTAGGTAACAAACAAACGGTGGAGGTAACGGTTTGTTTAATTCTCTAAGTACATTCCATTTTCTAAATTGTCAGTGGTTTAAAGAAGAACAGTTTGGGGGTAGATTAACAATTTAGTACTTTGTGACAATAATCATCACCATCCGCTTATTTCACCGCTACTACGCTATGGATGGAAGAATATAAGCAAAATGGGCCCTAACTAGTCACGCTATGCCACTGCGCCCTCAATATCTATAGATGATAGAATATAGGGAGAATGGGCCATAGGTTATAACACGGTTTGTAAGCCTAGCACGGGGCGTGGACAAAATCTCTCCATCACTTGGCAGTGTTTTGTCTCGGGATTTAGTGGGAGTTCGGGAGAGAGAGAGAGTATTTTTTTGGTGGAGGGGACGGTCCAATGGAGATTGGATACTTTGTGAGATATAATAGATCTATTTTGACATGTAACTTGTGCAAACCAAAATGATTCTTATGGATGTCTATGTCACAAATAATATTTTGGTCTAATTAACAACTCAATGAAATTTGCAAAAATAATTTTGAATTCTACAGATTATATATTATTAATTAGGTATGTTACATGCAAAACCTTGACGCGATGCTATAATGTTAAAATTCAACTCACTTAAAATTAAGGTTGCAATAATAATATAAAATAATTTACATTATGTATATTCTTGTCGTGGTAGAAGGTTCTATTGTTGTTATGCTATGCGATTGAATCGTATTTACGTTGTGTCGAACGCTAATAAATGTGATTTGACGAATGTGATGTGGTTTTATTTCGGATTTCAGTTCTACTGTCTTCAATTCCATATAAACGCCTCCGTGAATTAAGATCCTGAGGTCCCCGTTCGAACCCGGAGGGAGTATAAATTTGCATTAGGTTTGGTTGGTGCTAGAACTTTTATCAAGTCCGCCTAGCTATGAAAATCTGTCGCCATAATGATAATGTTAACAGCATTATTGTGTTCCGACAATGTGTGATAAGATAGCCAGCCCCTCTGCGGTTGAGGGTTCCAGGTGAAGCTCGATTTTCCATCTTCAGCCCTTATCGTCACTTACCATCAGGTGAGACGAAGGCCAAGAGCTTCCTTGTCTAGCATAAAAAAATCTAAATTAACTGAAAAATACCAACAGTGATTTCACTAAGGTCAATAGGTAATAATAATGAATATAATATATTTTACTAACCTAAACTTCCTTTTATAATGACAAATCTGACCAGATGTGTTTTTGAATGTGTTTAAGAAATGCTTAGAATGGACTTATTAGCTACTCTGCGGGTTTGTAAATGAATAAATATAATAATGAAACAAGGCAAATGTAACAACAAATATTTTATTTAAAAAATAACATTTGATCTATTTATCTTAGGTTTTTGAGATGTGTGTATGTATAACAACTAAATGGACATTAATAGTAGCTCCATATTAAAATTTATTTTTATATACACAATGGACAGGTTTTGTACAGATTTAATATCAAAATAACATTTATTGCAAGAGATTTACTATCCTATTTCATAGTAGTATTTGGCTTTAGTTCACTTTGTAAAAATGTTTATAATAAAACTTTCAACGAAAATAGAATTTAGAATACATTTCAACAACAATCTTTGAATACATTGCAAACTACTCTTTTTTAAAAATAAGTTATATACAACAATTTTGAGTAAAAATAACTAAAAAGTTATTATTGATTCAAGGAGATAATATACAGGAACTTTGTATAATTTAGCAGTCAATTAGATCATTATTTGTAGAATGGTTAAAAACTAATTTAGAATATACACGATTCAGTATTCAACTGGTCTTGTAAACCGCTGTATGTAAATATTATGCAATCTTAATTAATATCAACTTAATGTCTTCCCGTTATTACACAATCTTACTTAATATTGACTTATACTCCCATGACCACGGCCACTGTAAGGTGATCGAAACTTCAGGTGAAATAAATACACCTATTTTCAAACTTAGAAAAAAAAATTATAACTACTACTTAAATATAAATAAGTAGGAACAATTAATTTCCAAACTTGACATGTTTTAAAAGTCGTATGTGTCAGATACAACAGTTTACGTGGTGGCATGGGAAACATTGGTATTGTGTACCATTGTCGTATGTTTTATAAAAGGCAGTGGTTTCATTTGCAAACTATGTGTTGCTTGAATATGTTTGGGAATTAAAATACTTTAATTGTCTAATGAGAGTACCCTCAAATTTTATAATGGCTGCTGTCCTCCGCTCCGGTCTAAAATCGGGGTAAAATCAGTTTACAAAAATACATAATTTTAAAGTAAATAAAGTAAAGTCCTTTATACTATCACATAAATATCTCTGTGCAATTTTTATTAAAGACAGTTGTTAATCAGAACATACAATTCCATTTCGTCTTGCCTGCATGTCAAATGAGAGAAATAAATTAAATGTTAGGCGTCTTGAAGTTGTATCATATGTACGACATTAACTAGTATTAAAAATATTTTGAGACTATAAAACCGTATTAAGTTAGCTTTTCAATATATTGTACTATACCTATGTATTATTTTCTAATATATTACATTTGTGTCAACCGTCTCGGTCGGATTTATACGACATAATTAAATATATATTTCTTGTAAAAGTTCTTTTTAAATTATGTTTATTTATTTTTATACAAATTTTAATACCAGACTATTCGAAGACAGTCTCATAGTTAATTTTGACTATCATTCAGAACTTAGATCTCATTGAAATCAAACCTTATTTCATAGTAATAATAAGAACGCATCGATGAGTTACTCAAAGTAAATTGTACCAATGAATTATAATTTTATATAAATAATATACATAAGTTTTGAGTTAAAATCGTATCTTTAACATACTTAGTTACTTATAGATCGGTCAATATTACATTAGCTAATTTTTAACATTTTCATTTGTTCAATCGAATTTGTAGATCAACGTTTTTATTGTCTCGATTCAGTGGCGTAACTAAAAGGTATATTAGTTAGGTACCTACCTCACTAAATCAAGACGTCAATAATAGAAACTGCCTACCTTAGTTCCATTAAAATACTTATGTGTAATAATTTATGTTAGTATCTAGTATTTTTTACTAGCAACACTTAGCATCTTAATAATTTTATAGTTACACCATGTACTCCGATTTAAAATACCCTATAATTAATCTTTACTCGGCTTGTTTAAGAATAATAAAGTGAATACTGATTACTGAAAATTAATCTAGATGTACCTTGTAAATAATTACTCAAACAATTTTGTGGTCCCTGCCAATGATTTCATAGTAAAACTCAGGTCTTGGTGTTTTCATAATAATTGGCCTGTTTTTTTTAAATTACATGATTTTATAACAAGATATCATTTTGGTATACAAATAAAATTGTTCACTTTAAAACTCCATTTCAGTGATATATTACTGTTCAATGTGTAAAAAGAAATCTATTGCAATAACATACACAAAGAAATTTTGATTAAATAAAGAAATAAGAAGATTTAGAAAATAACGCTCAAATAAATTAACCATGTGAAATGCTCTTAAATACATACCACGGCTGTAGATCTCTATCCACGATGGGGGTAGACTGGGGAGAATGAGCATTTTAAATTCACCGATCAATTTTAAATCTAGTGCAACAGATAAGTCTCTTAAAATAGGGGAGGTTCTTCTACACCCAACGTCATGTTCAACATACAAGTGAAAAATCTCTGCTTACCCGTCAGTTAAGGGGCCATCCATAAAGTACGTCACGCCTTTAGAGGGGGGAGTGTGACAAGGGGTGGGAGGGTCTTAAGTTTTGTGACGTAACATTACAAAATCTAACAAGAACTGACACCCGCACGGTGAATCCACGGAATGCTGTTTCGCCTCAATTTCTTAATGTAAAATTGCTAAATATGTGACGTCACACTTTGGGGTCTCACATATGTGACTAATTGCGACAAAGACGGGGGAGGGGTCAAAAAATTGGGAAATTTGTGTTACGTACAGCTTGGCAAAAAAGAATTTGGATAAAATGAAGGCGCCACTTATTGTTGTTTTGTTAATTTTTAGTCAGATAACCGTAGAATTGAAGCTAATAAATTAATACACAAATAAATCGCAAAGTTACCGAAAAAATCAACAATTGAACTACCAGAGTTCGACAGCAAATCAGTGTTGCTTTTACAAATAACATTAGTTAACATAGTTCTATCTGTCACCGTAGCAATGCCAAACTGTACTTTATGGATGACCCCTAATGAGTAAGGCAAAACGCTTGAAGGCTTTTTACATAACAATTATGTCGTTAAAAGACTATAGCTTATCAAGACAGGGTCTACTTAGTGGGTTTTCGTCAATTGTAAATAGTTATTGGCCTAACTACGTCTACGGAGCACTAAGGGAACCTGATGACTGTAGTTCCTATGGCATCTTCACTGCACGCGTGCGCGAGCGCATTTTCGAAGTCTTGCGGCATATACACCTGTGGAATGTATTTTTTTAATTAAATTATTAACTTATTTTATTTATTTTTTATGAAAAATAGGAAATATAAAAATTTATAAATAGTACAAAAGGTTGATTTCTAAAAGAAATCTCTTCCAACCCACCTGTGATTGAAAACATGCTGAGAAACGTGGATGTCGCGTGTACTAATAAAATGAATAGGTAAAATACTTATATACTAGATACTAAAAATACTTATAAACTAGATATGTGAAAATATAATATGTATGTAAAAGTTATAATTCTCACCCTCTTAGGCTCGAGTTCACCAAAACGTAAAACAACTGATTAAAAAATAACTGACAGTTCTTCCATATAGTAAAATGTCAATATACGACGGTTAAATAATAAACGCCTGCCTAAGTGTTGGTGAACTCGAGCCTTACTCGTAAAACTAAATCCTCTGCCATGTTCCCACTTCCCAGTCTATCTGAGGTCGGCACAGTATGTTTCCTCTTCCATTAATATCGGCCAGACGTCATCAAGCCATCCACTCCCTTTTGATTCATATCATCCATCACACCGTTAAGGTGCTAGTGATGAATGATTGTATAGAAAAGAGACGGAACGGACCATGTCGAGAGACCGATGAACGGAGAGAGTGATTGGAATGACAACATTCCAATCCATACTGCTCAAAGTTTTGGCTTAGGTTTTACAGCCGGCCGCCTGCCGGACACTAACCCTCTTTGGGTATGCTGTTGTTGGTGGTTTGCCCTCCACCATTCGGGTGCCCCAAGGTGCTTAGAGGTCTACACCGGGCAATCTCCCTTAGTCGACTTTTACGACACCCATGGGATGAGTCGGGGCTGGCCTATTCTACGTTATTTGTTCGCTCCCAGGCCAGCATAGAAGACACGCCTATATCCACGGAAATGATACCGGAAAGGTGCTGTGATAAATCAATGTATAGAAAAGAGACGGAACGGACCACGTCGAGAGACCGATGAACGGAGAGAGTGATTTGAATGACAATCCATATTGCTCAAGGTTTTGTCTTAGGTTTTACAGTCGGCCGCCTGCCTAGTAGCCTATTCTTCAGGGAAGGCTTGTCTCCCAACAGTGAGACATAAAAGGGCTTGTGATGATGAATTGAACGCGGGCAACAGAATTAACAAGTTATTTCGGCACGATGGTAACAATTTCCTAAATTATTTTTAACACGATAGGTACCTTACCTTGATTATTTCGATGTTTCGGGGCTGTTTAACTGCCGCACTCAGAGACGTCAATTAAGGATAATGAGTACTGAATGTCAAAAAATTACATTTCAAATATAGTCTCTACTCTTGTCAGGTCTTTGGTCTAAATTTATATGAAATTTTATGACATATTATGTACTCATTAAAGTTATTTGACGTCTCTGAGTGCGGCAGTAAGTCTTATTAAAACCTTACATGAATTCCTTTATCTGGGCACTGTATAAAAATTATAGGATGTTCCCAGCTTGGATTGTTTTTATATCATCTGGTTCGAGGATATGCCTTCCCAAATGTCGGTTTCTTTTGTGAATGAGAGGTTCACAAAAGCACAGGAGGTGCATTGGTGTTTCACGCTCTTGTTCACAGAATCTACATACATACATAAATCACGCCTATATCCCCGAAGGGGCAGGCAGAGGTGAACTAGCACCCACGTTTCGCCAATTACGTTAGGTCCCATGTAATAGGTGGCGAGCCTATTGCCATTTATCGGGCACAAAAGTCGCAGTACTTTGCTAGGTGGTATAAGAGGAACGCTGCTGCCCATTCCTCATCAATGATTTATCCTTAGTCGCCTTGTACGACACCCACGGGAGAGATTTGGGATGGTGACAATTGTATTCTACTCTGCCGTCACCACACGGCCATATTAGTATATGTATAATGTACTATTAACATGAGAGTTACCTTATCTAGCACAGGCGCCAGAGTACCGCTGTCTACCAGCCTCGTGAGCGCTTCCAGACCGTCGGTCAGTCGGTTCTTGTCCTCCAGCCAATCCGTGTGTGTTCCCATGCCGACCATCCACTGGAAATCATTCGTAACATTTTAAATCTGCGACCACTTTCAAAACAGCAACAACAACTCTACTGTCCCAATGTAGAATGCAGTAACTCGTACTTATAGGTATTTACTAGAGATGTGCCGACTATGACTTTGGCCGACTAGCCGATTAGTCGGTTGTTAGAAGATCGATTTGCCGATTAGTCGGTTGTAAGACCGGCTAGCAGATTAGTCGGTTGTAAGAAGACCGACTAGCCGATTAGTCGGTTGTAAGAAGACCGGCTAGCCGATTAGTCGGTTGTAAGAAGACCGGCTAGCCGATTAGTCGGTTGTAAGAAGACCGGCTAGCCGATTAGTCGGTTGTAAGAAGACCGGCTAGCCGATTAGTCGGTTGTAAGAAGACCGGCTAGCCGATTAGTCGGATGTAAGAAGGCCGACTAGTCAGCCAAGCCGATCTCGGTTTCGGGAATATTCGGAAATTTCCGTGACGCTTCATTAACACCTCATCACACCGTCATAGAACAAATATTGCCATTTATTACATTGGATTTCTAGCCCTAAAAGGTTGCGGTGTTTTACAAAGAAACTTATATTGAGAGATACATATACATACATTATATTGAGAAATACATACAAAGTAAGAAGCCGGACAGTCGGCGACCACAAAAGTGGCGACAAGTCAAAACATCACTATCATTTACCTATCAATATACTTCCAATCATTAGCAGTAACTAAAATTATATTTATAAAAAATAGTCGTTATATCACTACCCAGTACTACCACCACCACTACCACCTCAATAGCTATGATGATGATGGACTTAAAAATGGGTGACTAACGAAAATTGCAGTGTGTTCAGTTACCTTAAATTAGGGGTAACTGTACAAACTAAATCACTACTACTTAATTAAAATATCCGATAAAAACCATTTTCTATAAAGGCAAAAGAACTCTAGTCGTAGAGCCTACCCTCAGCGTCCTCAAAGTGTAGAAGGAGGCTGCGAAAAGCAAAGAGATCGGCGTGGGCAGCCGGTCAGATACAAACGGCTGAGGCCGGAGGTCGATCACTGCATTACGCGACGCAGTCGCCCTGTTGGATAAGAAAGGCTCTCAATACGTAACTAGCACATGGATAGGTCGCATGCAAATGCTGAATAGAATTGTCACCACCCCCATCTTTCCCGTGGGTGTGGTACAAGGCGATTAAGGTTAAAGACAGCGATGAGTAATGGGGCAGCAGCATTTCTCTTATACCACCTAGCAATATACTGCAATTTCGTGTGCCTATTAAATGGGACCTAACTTAACTGGCAAAAAGTGGGTGTTTAATTCACCTCTGCCAACCCCTTCGGGGATATAGGCGTGATTTATGTATTTATTATTAATCAATATACAAATAGTTGTACTGTACTGTACTGTTTTTAATTTAGTGTTTTTCCTTGTGTTGTAATTATCGTGTACAATAAACTATTAAATAAATAAACTATTTGATTTTAATTTTAACATTATATAAATGTTAGAAAAATTAGTACAAAGATTTTAGTGGTTAGAAAAGGAATTTCGAAAAATTATGATCTTGAGGCGGGAATCGAACCCGCGTCCGCTGCCATCCGGGCACGTGCCTGACCGCTCGGCCACACAAGACACTAATTAATTTGCCGACATTCTTCTCACCTTTACACTTCACGTTGTAAGCCAACGGGTACCCTCGCAATGTAGAAATAAATTTCAAACATTCCAAAGCAGATATTTTTACAAATACCGTGCGTTCGGTTAAGCTCGGGTTTGCTTTATAAACTATTTGATTTTAATTTTAACATTATATAAATGTTAGAAAAATTAGTACAAAGATTTTAGTGGTTAGAAATATCTTGGGTGGCCGAGCGGTCAGGCACCTGCCCGGATAGCAGCGGACGCGGGTTCGATTCCCGCCTCAAGATCATAATTTTTCGAAATTCCTTTTCTAACCACTAAAATCTTTGTATTAAATAAATAGTTAATCGTGTGCAGAGTAGAATACAATTGTGAACATCACTCCCATAGGTGTCTAAGGGAAAAGAGAGCAATGTGTAAATTACAGCCGTGTGGTGCCGGCAGAGTAGAATACAATTGACACCATCCCAAATCTCTCCCGTGGGTGTCGTACAAGGCGACTAAATCAGTGACGAAATCAGTGATGAATGGGCAGCAGCGTTCCTCTTGTACCACCTAGCAATGTACTGCGACTTTTGTGCCCCATATATGGCAATAGGCTCGCCACCTATTACATGAGTCCTAACATAATTGGCGAAACGTGGGTGCTAGTTCACCTCTGCCTACCCCTTCGGGAATATAGGCGTAATTTATGTATGTATGTTTGAGGATTGGCGAAACGTGGGTGCATCACGTCATCTCTGCTTACCCTTTCGGGGATATAGGCGTGTTTTATTTATGATGCTTGAGCATACTGACTTGAGTATGGCGCTGCGGTTGGGAGGCCTGATGGACAGGGCGCCGGTGCAGGCGAGGGCGCAGTGCCAGGGCCCCGCCCTCGCCGCCGCCGCCTCCAACGCCGCCCAGTAGCATCCGCCTTCCGGCTCCACGAACTCCTGAGCCCCTGGTGATCATTACTATCTAGTTTCTAATTGCTTTATAATTACGACCATTAAAAATAGGCAATTATCTAAAAATTTGTGCATAATCTTCTATAAATATAAAAATCATAAATAAATTAATTAAATTTTCACTTCTCATGCTCTGAAAGTGATTATTTGTGCAGGATATAGGCTACACAAAATCGAACATTGTGCTCTAGAGCATTAACGTATCTACTCATAAATGTATCTATATTATGGCAAAGAAAATGAGACATGCATCCAAACTCAATAAGAAGTTCAGAGATAGAATTTGTTATTTTATAATATTTACTTTAATTCATTTGCCTTATGTGTTTTTAAGAAATAAAAAATATTAAAATTTTAATATTAGTTTCTTAAATTAATTTATTAAAAAAGTATTATTACAAAAATCATTTAATACTAGGCTGTATAGGTCTGCAGCCCAAGCCTAATATCAATGGAAAAAACCATTTCCTTCAGCATTCAAAACTGTACTAATTTTAGTTAGAATTTTAAGAAATGTTATGATAAACTACTGTTTTATTTCCTCGCAATCAAAGTGAGTTTCTAACTCGTTCACAAAACAATTTTTATCCTCGACATTACTATCAGCCCTCGCCAAGTCTCGGATAAAAATGGTTCATTTTGTGCACTTGACGGAAAATCTCCTACAAATACATTCAGGCCGGTGACTAATGGCGGGTCCCAATATTCTATCTACAGTTAAAAGAAAGCTTGCTAAAGGTTGCCTGGCATTTTTGGTTATATTAAGATAAATAACAGAAGTTAATAGGCAACTAAGCTGTGGTACGTGTATCTTCAAGAAGATAGAATATTGGAACCCGCCGTAAGTGTAGAACTAACGGCTATTTACTATTAAACTATATAATATACACTGACAGAAGGGTTGCAACGGGTAATGATATAAAACATTCTAGCTTCAGTAGACATTGCCTGAGCCAGAATGCAGTTAATCTTGTACCTTGTAACAAGCGCCAGTCTCTGATCCCGGTACCAGATTGAGGGCCTGTTTCAAAATCGACGGGTAAGTTCTGGATAGCTTACTTGGCAGATCATTTGACAGTTGTAAAATGATATTTATGTCAATTGAACTGTCAAGTAAGCTATAGAACTTACCCGTCGATTGTAAAACAGACCCTAAATTATTTTACATTCATACATAAATCACGCCTATATCCCCGAAGAGGTGTCTACCTCTTCGGGGATATAGGTGAACTAGCACCCACGTTTCGCCAACTATGTCAAGTCCCAAGTAATAGGTGGCGAGCCTATTGCCATTTATCGGGCACATAAATCGCAGTACATTGCTAGGTGGTATAAGAGGAACGCTGCTGCCCATTCTTCATCACTGATTTATCCTTAGTCGCCTTGTACGACACTCACGGAAGAGATTAGGGGTGGTGACAATTGTATTCTACTCTGCCTTAAATTCAATTAATAGTAAAAGTATGAAATTGCCGATGTTCCCTCATTATTTAGTAGCAGTGTATAATTCCTTTAAAACAATAGTTATGTCCATTATTATTTTTTTTATTTTAAACTTCATTTCAAGGATTTATATATTTATGTATAAAATTTTATGTTATTTTATTTCTTTCACTACCAATAAATCTTCAAAAACAGCTCGTCCTAAGTACCACTTAGATCCACGGACATGGACACCAGTCCGTCTCCGTTATAAAAAAAATTGTCTAGGTATCCTAGGTATCGTATAGCTTATTATTGTCTAAATATACCCACTAAATTATATAAAATTTAGATTTGTGGTTCCTTAAAAAATCTCAAATATATTTGTATGGAAAAATTCGTTTTCCCTAAATTCTCCATACAAAACGGCAATTTGATACTGAAACCCCTAATATTTTATTTTAAATCTTGCCAAATGCGATCCTCAGCGCCCACACTCAGTACCAAGGCTGCAGGAGCCACCAGAGACTCACCCAGGTCTTGAAGCAGGAGGGCGGCGTGGGTGGGCGCCATGACGGTCAGGTGCGCGCCCCACGAGGCCAGCAACTGCACCAGGAGGCAGCCCTCGCCGCTGGATGCTCCGCATATGGCAACACTGTTGGACCATGCATACATACATACATAAATCACGCCTATATCCCCGAAGGGGTAGGCAGAGGTGAACTAGCACCCACGTTTCGCCAATTATGTTAGGTCACATGTAATAGGTGGCGAGCCTATTGCCATTTATCGGGCACAAAAATTGCAGTACTATTGCTAGGTGGTATAAGAGGAACGCTGCTGCTGTCCATTCCTCATCAGTGATTTACTCTTAGTCGCCTTGTACGACACCCACGAGAGAGATTTGGAAAACTTTGATACCTATGTAATTTTAGAAAGAATAAGTTAGGCTTAAGGACTTGTATCCATTTGCCAATAAAATATTTAAAAAAAAACATTGCCATAACATGTATCCTAGTCAGCCCGGCTAGCATGACCACCGAAACTCAATAATTATGATAAAGCCATTTATCGGCTTGAACTGCCAAAAATCAGATCGGATTTTTGACAATTTACAAAAATGACATAATGTTTTTTGTGCCGATTTGAAGTGCAGCCGCGAACCGCAAGGGTACTAAATTTGACGTTTGTTACTTGTATTTGACCTTAGAAATTTTTGTGGATGTTCACCTACGTATACCAGTGCCATCAGCGTCAAGATGGCGATTATCAAATTGGCTTCATTTTTTGGATGACAACCTTAGGTCCATCGTACTTGTTTTTTTTTGTTGTTGTTTTTTAATTCTCCCTATATTTTAGGGAAGGCAAAGGGTCTAGCCCATACAGCCAAGTCTTTAGTGTATATTTTATCTGTAGTCTTATGAAATAATGAGTGGGTGAAAAGTATGAATGAAATGAATTTTACATTAAAATATGGGTGCCACATATTTTAATGGGTTTAACCCATACAGCCATGTCTTTAAAATGTATTATGCAAAATGACACATCGAGAATAACAAGGAGAATTATTAATCACTTTTTGTTGATGAAACTCATTTCTTAATTTGTTACATTTATCAAAAAATATTGTTTGGACTATAGCAACATTTTACGAAAGGACATACATACATAAATCTCGCCTATATCCCCGAAGCGGTAGACAGAGGCGAATTATCACCCACATTTCGACAATTATGTTAGGTCCCTTGTAATGGTAGGTGGTGGCGAGCCGAGGTCAAAATGGTGATGTAATTGAAACTTCAAGCTTACCGTTTCCCTTTAGCTGTATCAGGAGACAGCTGTAGCTTCTCAAGTGCCGAGACAGCATTGGTTCCCGCCCAAGGCAGGGTGGCAGCACCGTCGGCTGACACGGAACGGGGCCGCTTCGACACGCGTGTGCTATAGAAAGCCAGGACATCAAAGCCATTATTCGAGTTAGTAGTCATGTCCCTAAATAGTAGATTATATTCCAAGGGCTATTAAAACAAAGAAGGCATCGCAAGTGTTATACTCTTTCTTTTTTGTCGCCCGAGGTAAGATCATATAGTTTTATGTCGCCCCCTGACCAGGGGGCCTACCGCCTAACTCGATTGCTGATGATAGCTATATTGCAATGCACTGCTTACGGCTATAGCAGCCATCCTGAATTTTTAGGCGGCACGGATTTTGTGTCAAATTCATACAAAACCATTCGGTGATCATTCGTTCAAAGCTATCGCATTAGGAACATTTGGTGCGAAATGACAGCATGACGTCATAAACTATAGCTTTTGCTTTAGCAATCGAGTAAGGCGGTAGGCCCTCAGGAAGCGGGCGGAAAAGTCCACTTTATGTTCAGGTGTGACATAAAACATATAACAAGCTACCAGAATATATAAAATATAAAAAAATAAAAAACTTAAAACATTAATTTGATGATAGATCAGAAGCTATTAAGTCCCAACCACTCTCTCCGTTCATCGGTCTCTCGGCATAAAGTCTTTCCGTCTCTTTTGTATTCATTCATATATTACTATGGTATGACTCAATAGGTAGTGGATGGCTTGAAGATGTCTGACTGATATTAATGGAAGAGGAAACATACTACGTGTGTGGTGACGGCAGAGCAGAATACAATTACCACCACCTGTTACATGGGACCTAGTATGATTTGCGAACCGTGGGCGTTAGTTCGGTTCTGCCTACCCCTTCGGGGATATAGGCGTGATTTATGTATTTATGTATGAAACATACTACGCCGACCCCATAGACTGGGAACAGGGCAGGGAGAAGGAGTGACATACCTGCGTACAGTGAGGAGCTCGCTGGCGGCCCCGCCGGCCCATTCACCCACGCACCCCCACACCTCATCACCCAGCTCCAAATCCTTCACTCCTGGACCCACGTCCAGAACAACTCCTGGACAAAAAGAATATTATATTTATTGAATTTTCTAAAAGGCCGTGTGGTGACGGCAGAGTAGAATACAATTGTCACCACCCCAAATCTCTCCCGTGGGTGTCGCACAAGGCGATTAAGGATAAATCAGTGATTAGGAATAGGCAGCCACGTTCCTCTTATACCACCTAGCAATGTACTGGGACTTTTGTGCCCGATAAATGGCAATAGGCTCGTCACCTATTACATGGGACGTAACATAATTGGCGAATCGTGGGTGCTAGTTCACCTCTGCCTACCCCTTCGGATATATAGTCGTGATTGTATGTATGTATGTGTGAATTTTCTTTATTTAAATTATTTGAGGAGCTCGATCATGGCGTGGGATGAATTTTTCAATTTGGCGTGCATGGAACAAATTACTAAAATACGAGTATAAGTTATAGCGAAAAGTACTCAACGGTACCTCGGAAGTGATTTTGATGAAAACTAAACTTGCATCTGCCTTGTGTTGCAGTTCCTACTACAGTGGACAAAAGACACGCGACGTGGTCAAAATATCTCTCCCACAAACAGTGTTCTGTTGGATTCAGAGGAAGTTGGGCGAGATGAAAAAAGATTTTTTTCCTCGGGGAGATTTTCTCCACGCCCCGTGCTACGGGGGCGCGAATTCGAACTGTTATACATTGTATTTGCACCCTATTCTGCTTTGTATGCATTCTCTGTTTGTCGACTCGCCATCTCATGGCGTCCCGTGCCATCACTGCGTTCCCGTCCGCCAGTCTCATTCTATAATCCATATCCGGCGGTCGCCTCATTCCATTGAATTTCGTATTTCTTTTAAAGATATTCCTCCAGTTCCTCTTAATAGAACCATCTTCACGCGCTTGTTTCAAGCCCGCATGGCTAGCTACCACCATCTCTTCAAAATCTGTCGCCATAATAATAATGTTAACAGCATTATTGTGTTCCGACAATTGTGATAAGATAGCCAGCCCCTCTGTGGTTGAGGGTTGCAGGTGAAGGTCGATTCCATCTTCGGCCCTTATCGTCACTTACCATCATGTGAGATGAAGGGCAAGAGCTTCCCAGTCTAGCATCAAAAAAAAAGTAAAAACTAAGTACTGTGTTAAAAATGATCTCTTCAGAATTCGTCCCTTATTAGAGTATCGAATGGTGTAATGTAATACAGGCTGTGATCTTTTGTCAAAATGAACGGTTCCATTCCTGGATTTCGGGTTCGATTCCTGGCTAGGAATATTGATTTACAAAAAGCCAATGACGCCTCGACCAACCTGCGAAGCCCCGGCCGACGGTGAGCGGCGTCCTGGCGATGAGCGACCGCAAGGCCGAGCCGCGGCCTCGCAGCACCGCGCGGTCCACCGGGCACACGCTGAAGGCCTGCACGCGGACCAGCACCTCGCCCGCGCCGGCGCCTGAGGACCGGAAGACCGGCGGAAAATGTAACTTCAAAGAAAAAGGCAGGAAGGGGCAGGAGTGTTGGCGCGTTTCGTGGTGTCAGTCAGATTATTTTTCGATGATTCTAAAATTGGTTCAGAGTGGACTTTGTGCAGTGAAAGTGGTGTTATTTCGATGCACAAGCATCCGTGTTGATGTGCAATTATGCGGAATCATTGAGAATAAGTCTTGTAACGTGTTTGGTGTTGTGGTGAAGACCACTGTAAAAAGTGGTTTTGTCCACCTCATCAAGCACCATCATGAACTCTGTTACCATTAGATTCGATTCCCAGCACTCCCTAGATGCGTTAAAATCTGTGACACCCATATTTTAACGTAAAATTCTTTTCATTCATACATTATCTCATATGACCACAGATAAAATATACACTAAAGACATGGCTGTATGGGTTAGACCCTTTGCCTTCCCTAAATTGCAGGGAGAATTTACAAAAAAAAAGAGAAAAACAGTAAAAAAAAAGTTCAAATAAATTTTAAGTCGGAAAAAACTTCTCAAGTGATAGGTTACCTATTAATAACAAAGAAAATAAGGTCGGAAAAGAAAATTGTGTTCAGATAAAGTTCGATATATTTTATTGGTCTTGATGCAAGACGTCCTGATCAGCCGAGTGGTATAGGCATGTGCCCGATTGCAAACGACGCGGGTTCGATTTCCGCATCAAGACAATAATTTATCGCACTTTTTGTAACCACAACTTTCTGTGGACATATTTTCTAACATTAACTGCCGCACTCAGAGACGTCAAATAACTTTAATGAGTATTTAATGTCAAAATTTTTCATTCAAATCTAGACCATAGACCCGGCAAGAATAGCGACTCGGTTTGAATTGTCATTTTTTGAGGTTAAGTAGGTAACTCATTAACGTGACTTTGCCCTCTTACAGGGCTAGGAGGAACACCGGAGTGGTTTAGTGGGTAGTGCTGGTCGCTGCGTGCCTTGGCGAGTCCCACACACGCCAGTCGCCTAGCTAGCGGCTGGTTTGGTGCTTCAAAGCATTCCACTCCGAGAAAAAAAAAAAAAGGTACTCATTAACGTTATTTGACGTCTCTGAGTGCGGCAGTTAGACAATTTTCAAATTAAAATCAAAGAGGCGTTAACTCTCAGCATTCCACGGATTCACTGCGGATGCCGGGTCCATAGTGCGGCAGAGGGGGAGGTCAGAATAAAGTCAGAAAAAAAAACCGAATAAAGTCAGAAAATTACTTGTGATACAGGATTCCAGGTGACGCTCTATTTGATCTTCGGTCCTTATCGTCAACTACCAATATTACCATCAGGTGAGATGAAGGTCAAAAGCTTCATTTTGTAGCATGACAATAAAATGACTCGCCTGGTGAGACAGCGTCCTCAACCAAGAGCACGGCCTGGTCGGGATGGGTGTGCAGCGCCCGGGCGTGGGGGCCGGAGGGTGCGTGCGCCGCCCAGCGGAGCCCTGCCGCCAGGCCCGCGCCCCCGCCCACCGCCACGCCGCACACGAAGATGACGACGCTTCGACGCCATACTGAAACGCGTTTCGAAAAGTTATATTATGTAGAAAGATTTTGGTGGTTAAAAAAGAATTTCGAACAATTATGATCCTGAGGTGGCAATCGAACCCGCGCCCGCTGCTATCCTGGCAGGTGCCTGACCGCTCGCAAACCCAAGACACTTATATTATGTAGGTACTATCGCGGATTGATCAAGGGTCTAGCCATTATTCAGTATTCTATGCGTTCGAATAGTGGCTTTTCTATTCGAACGCATAGAATACAAAAGTATGAAATTGACCTTTTGTTTTCTTTGTAATGCGTCAGTTTCATATACATATTCGTTTTCTTCGAATCGATTGTCCACTTGGTTCAGGCCACAGTTTACGGAGAGATTGCTTTGCCGTGCAAAATTCACTTGGAAGGGACTCGGCACTGAGTAATTTTTCAACGCCCAATAAGATTTAATTCAAATTAGTCTCTAACTGCCTAAAATAAAGTGCAGAATTCAGTGGCCTTCCGAATTGCGAGATGTCGCGTTGACCCACTCGCACGGACGTGCGGCCGCAAGCGATTTTCGCCTTCAGCCTGTGTAGGGGTCCCTACACACTTTACATGATATAACTGATACGATGATAACTGATAAAAGATGATAGGTCTGATTAGCGGGAACGGAAATGATACAACCGAGTTGAGTGCGACAGTAAACGACATGATTTATCACAATTAAAATGCATAAAGGTGAGCGAGCAAACTATGTGCACAGGGCAGCAATTTACGTCGCTGCATAATGTACAGTGTAGACCGTACAGCCTGACAGTGGCGGAGCGTCCATATAACCCGATTCCCAACAGCCGTACCAAACGAGCGAGCATAAAAAAATCATTACCATAATTCAAGTACAATACCATTTTATAAGCAAATAAAAAAAATCCATCAATATAATCTTATCATAACAGTATTAAACGCGCGCGAAACAATATGCAACACAGGTACATACAATTCGCTCCCGCTCTCTAGATTCCTTCAACTAACTCGCTAAATATCGAGTTATGGGCGCCAGCTATACAGCGCCTGTACGCACACAGACAAGCGTAGTCTTGTCAGGCGCACGCAACGCGAAATAGTACCTAAAGTTTGCCTACAAGCCGGCATCAAGCCGGCATTTCGGCAGCCTACGCGCTTATGCATCGATACACTACGACACACGCACACATTAGTAATAAACTCCCACGAAAACAAGTTCCGTCAAAAGTAAATATTTTAGATCTTATTGCAATAGCCATAAAAGCGGAATTTCTTTTGTGAACTGCACTCAATATCGCGGTCGTGCGCCGCTCCTGCAAGCCGCTCCGGACCGGGTTGAATCGTCCTTCCCTTATTAACACGGCTTTTGTTTGTATAATGATCTCTCTTTCTGGCTGTATAAAACAAAGCACAAGCACGCAAAAGTGGCAACGTAGTTCTCCGCTTCGTCACTAGATGGCGTTGAACAGTTGTAGCCGCGTCCTAGCAGGCGGTGTTAAAAGTTAATGCTTAAACCATAAGAGGCTTCATATAGTTGTGGCTTGCCTAACTTGTTTTTTCACGCCACGCCACTGCAGCCTGATCAAGCATCCGAGTCCGCGATAGTACATATTAAGCGACCGCAGAGCAGAATACAATAGTCACCACCACGGAACAGAGAAAGTAGTACCTCTTTTACTGTTCTGTGGTCACCTCCCTCATCTCTACCGCGGGTGCCGTACAAAGCGCCTAAGATTTAAGACAGCAATGAGTATTGAACAGCAGCGCTCCTCCTTATACCAGCTAGCAACATCCTGCGACTTACGTGCCCGATACACGGCAATAGGCTCGCCACCTATTACATGGGCCCTATCCTAAATGGCGAAGCGTGGGTGTTGATTTACCTCAGCCTACCGCTTCGGGGATATAGGCGTGATTTATGTGTATGTATGTGTACGTATATATACCTCTATCCTTGAACAGTGCTACAAGCTCTTCGTACAAAAGGACGGGAGACAGGGGCGGAGCGCCGTCCCGGATCCTCTGAGCAGCTTCCCTGGACCAGGCTGCTACTCTTTCACGGGACTCCGCAAACAGCTCGTTCTGCCATAGCTCTTGAAAAGCTTCCCGAATCTATGAATTAGTTATAATAATATGAAACATTTCAGAAATTTCGGAATGTCAATTGTACGAGTGGGATAGGCAACCAAGGGGTGAATTATTAAAGTGATATGATGGAAATAGAAACGGATGGAAAACACCATGTTGAGAGAGTGATAGGGATGACATACATTTCAGTCCACACTGCTCAATTTTTTGGCTATATATATTTGGTTTTGGGGTTATGGCCTGTTCTCCCTATATTCTTCGATCCCTAGGGAAGGCCTGTGCCCCAGCAGTGGGGACATTAAAAGGCTGGTGATGATGATAACAGCTGACCCCCTGCTTGTCACCAACCCACTTTGTAGGTATTTAACCTCAAATAGTTTGGCAGGTATGGACCATATAAATTATAACAATTACCTTCCTTATGCTCTCAGCTGCTTGAGTGAATACATCTGTGACTCGTGATTTGCCGCCATTCGCAGCAGTTTTCGCTGCTGTCTGAAATAAATCAATATTTATACAGTCACACCTATAATCTAGCGCAAAGTAAATAGCATTAGGACTTTTTTATGGGTATTATATGTTGGACAAATTTTAAATGTAATAATCATAAATAAATACTAATAATATACTACATAAACATTATATTGTTTATCACAACTATGACTCCAGAGCAAATGTCTGTGTGGTCATTAAAAACATTTGCCCCTATCAAGATTCGCACTTGATGACAACAAATCTAAATATTTTATTCAATAATTGTAGGAGCTATATAAAACTGTAAATAACTCTATAATTTGAACTAAAGGTAATAATTATAGCTACTGACATATAACAAATGCCAGCATTATTATTACTTTCAAGGAAATAATGAAAAGATAGTTTAAAAGTAATGTTGATGACATTTTAATAAACTTGATATTATTATTTGTTGGCCTAACTGCTTTCAAAATCAATTAGCTACTGTAGGGGCACCGTAATGAATCGAAACACCAACTCCAGTCTTCATAAGTATTTATTTCAATGTTTTAATCTACAGATTTTACTTTATAATGGGGAACAAACATTTCTCGTGTTACGTTTTTAAGAAGAGGACAAAAAAGGGGCTCTTGACGTTTTCCTGTGTTCCATGCAGGGCTGAGACACAACTAGTATGAAGCGTAGTGTTGTGACACGCTGAGAGGCGTGAACAGCTACCTATATTGAGTTCAGTGTTTGCTTACTATCCTATATTTGTTTTATTTGGGAGGCTTACAGTCAAATAACATAGTAAATAGCTGCTAAGTAGGTTGAAACTTATTAATAATTATTAAACAAATAATATATAACAGTGTACACTTGTTAAAATGAATTGTTATTTCAATGAGATAAGGCCAATTAGGTAGATGAATTGTGTCCCTCTTATATTAAATGAACGAAATATAAGTTTGGTGTTTTTATTACCTGGATACATTCTTCGTCTTCATCATTTTATGAATGTAATCGTAAAGTAGGATAACAATTACCCAGACATTATAAATAAAGATACCATTATATAAGCTCATGGTCACAGATACTAACTTAGTTAATAGTGTCAATGCCATCGGCACAATTTTGAAAACAACAATCATAACCACCAACACCAATGAAAATTGTTTAGTTGCTTACGGTGTTTACCTATCAGTCCAAATATTTGAAATAGTATAGTTAGTAAGTAGTAGGGTATACATACAAATTTTGCGCAAGACTTAAAAAATGGCGCGAGTTTCTACCAGGGGAACATAAACTTCAGAGAGTTACTTACTTGTAAAGCTTCTAGTTTTTCACCAGCTCTCAGTTTCAGCTCATCCATAATAGGCACCAATAGACTTTTAAAACTTTAAACTAGACGGCAATAGACGCTAGGCCACACAAAACCTTAACCTTTGATCAGTATTCGGCCTAAATAACTCAACTCTCAAAATAGACCGAAATGTCATAACAGCCACTGTTAATTATTTCAGATAAAAGTCTTTCACGAATTACTACTTTTGTATGTCATTTTTCCTTGTTATTAGTGTCGTGAAACTGTGATAATTGTAAAAATTAGAATGCCCTATCCAAACATAACCCCTGTTGGTATTGACAGCTTTGACAGCTGTGTCAGTCAGCTGTCAACAGGTAGCATATCACAGCTGACATCGTAATACGTTCAAAAACACACTAGATATTTTAATTTATTATAATAAAGAGTGACGAATACATTTTTTGTCCTCAATAATAACAAATTTTTTGATTATAGACCATAATACAAGACAAACACAAAATAAAACATAGATGAGGTGATGTGTCATTTTAATATTGTTGTATGTTAACGATATTTCTTCAAAAGTTTTTCTTTTTTGTCCTTTATCACAGTAAAAATTGATCAGAGGATCAAGTATACTGCTTACAACTAACTAATAACCACAGCCCCAGGGAACAAAAACAAAATATTAGTACCTAAATTTTTATTAGATACCTACAATAATAAATTAAAGTGGTTACTTAATAAAGTTGATTAATCCATATCTACGGGTATTGTGTTCTCGACCTCGTCACTACCAACACTTTCTGCTGTTTCCGATATAACCTTATCAATCCACATTCTACTGTAGGAAACCTGTAACAAAACAACATAAAAGTTTTTAAAGTTTCAACAAGACTCATCTGGTTTTTTGTTATGAAATGAGAAATGCTCGTTTAACTTGAAAAGAATGGCAATCTTTATGATAGCACCTTGCCATTCTATAGGAACAAGAACTTAGCAAGAAGTTGGCTGCATCAACATTTTGGACATTTAGAAAAAAATATTTTTTAACAGTTTTTTGTGCCATTTATTCAACCGCCTTTGGGCTCTAGTGGTTCGCCGGCAGGACTTTTTTCAAGAGCGCTTGGCTAGCTACCGCCATCTTATCAAAATTGACATAAAAATAACGATAACAGCATTATTGCGTAGCCTCAATAAAAATTATGATAAGATGGCCAGCCCCTTTGTAACCCAGGTTTCCGGGTGAAGCTCGATTCCATCATCGGAACTTCTCAGAATCTTAACTTCGGGGTGGACAAACCACTAGACCACGGACGTGGTTCATAATTTTAGGAGCAAAATCTTATTTAAGCTCTTTTTATTATAATTTGTTCTCGTTTACTAGACGTCATTGATTACCTTAGCATAGATTCCAGGCTTGGATTTGTAAGCGCATTCTTCTGTACCCGAAAATAATGCGATACCGTACAGAGTGCCTGCCCTATTCAGACCACTGAAGTGGACTGCTGGATCACCAGTGTCGCCCTGCAAAGTTCAAAAAGATTTTTTCTTAAAAACTTACCGCTTATAGTTGTATGCACACGTCACTGTTACCAGGTGTTTGAAAATTTTAATAAGGTTTCCGTTTAACAATGGTGACTATTACAAATACCCAAAGAGGATTGGATGCTAGGCAAGCGGCCGACTGCAAAACCTAAGGACAAATTGGGCAGAATCGCAATCATCCCAATCACTGCACTACTTTCTATACATTCATTCGGAACTAACCTTTCTGGTGTGATGAATAATGATAAAAGAATATTAATGGAAGAGGAAACATACTGCGTCGATCCCAGATGAACTGGGAACGGGGCAGGAAGAAGATTTTTCAAATCGTAATTATAGCAATCAAGCTGACCTAGCAATCGTTGTTTTGCTCTTATCATCTAGCCTAGGCTAGGGGTATAAAAATAGCCTGTGACTGTGACCTATTCCCAGACCCACCAAATCTACACAAAAAATCATAAAGATAGGTCAAGGAGTTCGTTAACAAACACTCTGACACGAGATTTTTTTAGATTAGAAGAAGGATTTAATATCCACCATAACTTACAGCGCACAAAGCGACACCCTTGACCACGCTCTGTAGGCACATGTGGTCGTGCTGCAGACGATAGTCGTTGCCGTACACCTTGCGGCATTCGCCCCGAGGCACTTCGCGGACAATCATTCTCCGGAGTTCTTGGTTCTCGCCTTCGCGAATTTGGCCCGAAACCTGTAGATCATCATTGTCAATAACTCACATGTTATAGTATCTGGTTTCTGAACGTATGCTACGTTTCCCACAATTTTACTACTGTCATGTCAGTCCTAAATGTCAGATATGAGAGCAAGCCCTTGATTCAAAGTGTTGGGTACACATAGTTAAAGTACAATTAAATAAGTTGATCATTAACAAGAGTGTGTTATTTTAGGGACATACATCACACAGAAACTCCCCAAATGAGGGGCTTAGCAAAGTGGCCAATCTATCGAATCGAACAAATAGAATACAATATACACTACAATACAGTGGCCGTGTGTGTCCCCCCGTGACCACGGCCGCTGTAAAGTGATCGAAACGTCGGGTTAAATTATTAACATGTCAAACACCTAATTATACGCGAGTCTTATCCGTAAAAGTTGTTTTGTTTCAAATAGAATACAAACGTAAATTTTTGATAACTTTTGACACAACGGTCGCCATGTTGTCTTCTCTATAATGGGAAACGTCACGTCAGTTTCATTAGATTTGTATTTTACTCGTTTGAACAGATTGGCCACTTGTCTAGAGAGGCGAAAAGAGAAAAAAGAAGAGAGGAGGTGGATAACGCAGTGGCTTTAGCGCTTTCGGCCTGTGATTGCACAAACCAAGCAATGTTCTCTTAGGCCCGACATTTGATGGGTGACCAAAAATATATTCCGGCTATATTAATCAGGCTGCATCTGCAGTCGTCAATACCCATAACCCACCTATCCGCTCTGGGTTATGGTCCATTCTCCCTACATTCTTCCATCCATAGGGAAGGTCTGTGGCCCAGCAGTAAGAACAAATGGATTATGATGAGAAGAAAGAGTATTCAGTGCACTGATAAGTCTCGGCCGTTAATAAATCAAAGAGGAAACATACTGCACCGATCCTCTCAGGGAAGAAAGATAATGACGGTGCTAAACCTTTCCCAGAATTACCACTGATCCATATCCTGTGACGACGGTCTCCCCAAACATGGGAGGTAAGTCAGCATCAGCGACGGCCAGCGAAACCTGCTGTATCCGGACAGTCGGCGATATTGGCAGGTTGACCTGACAAAGAGAAGATTACCTATTGTCATAAAAAAACCTTGAACGTTTCTAAAATTTAATTTTCACTTCTCATGCTCTGAAAGTGCTTATTTGTGCAGGATATAGGCTGCACAAAATCGATTTTTGTGCTCTAGAGCATTAACGTATCTACTCATAAATGTGTCTCTATTAAGGCAAAGAAAGTGAGCAATGCAGCCAAACACAATAAGAAATTGAGAGATAGAATTTGTTATTTTATTATTTACTTAAATTTATTTGCCTAATGCGTTTTTTAAGACATAATTTTAATTTAAGTAGGTACGGTAGGTTATTAAATTAACTTAAGAAAATTATTATTTTAAAATTAATTTAATACTTGGCTGTATAGGTCTGCAGCCCAAGCCTAATCAATAACCAATACCAATGGGAAAAACAATTTCCTTCAGTATTCAAAATTGTACTAATTTTAGTTTGAATTTTATGAAATGTTATGATAAACTACTGTATTATTTCCTCGCAATCGAAGTGAAAAGCAGAGTTTCTACCTCGTCCACAAAACCATTTTTATCCTCGACATTACTATCAGCCCTCGCCTTCGGCTCGGGCTGCTAAAAGTCTCGGACAAAAATGATTCGTTTTGTGCACTTGATGGAAAATCTACTATTAATTTATAAGGCTGTCTGCCGCTGTGGAGTGTGGTGTCGGCAGAGCCAGACCCAATAATAATTGTCACTACCCCCAATCACTCCTGCGGGTGTGGTACAAGCAGGGCGACTAAGGGCCCATTCACCGCAGAATTAAACGCGATCAGTTGAAGTTGAACTCGGTTTATGCTCGAAACTGAAGTTCCGCTACATAGTTTACATACATACATAATTCACGCCTATATCCCCGAAGGGGTAGGCAGAGATGAACTAGCACCCACGTTTCGCCAATTATGTTAGGTCCCATGTAATAGGTGGCCAGCCTATTGCCATTTATCGGGCACAAAAGTCTCAGTACATTGCTATTGCTAGGTGGTATAAGAGGAACGCTGCTGCCCATTCCTCATCGCTGATTTATCCTTAGTCGCCTTGTACGACACCCACGGGAGCGATTTGGGGAGGTGACAATTGTATTCTACTCTGCCGTCACCACACGGCTGTCATTACCACCTAGCAATATATACCTACCCACTGCCATTTTTTTTGTGTCCGATAGACGGCATCGCTCGCCCTCTATCACATTATTATTAAATCGCACATGGGATCCATGAATACGTGGGATCTAACATGACTGGCGAAATGGGTGTGTTAATGCATCTATGTCTACCCCTTTGAGGATAAATCTTTTGTACCTGTATGACAGACAGAACCTATGTCTGCCTGGAAACAGAGCAGGATGAAGAAGAAAAAACTAAGCCAAAACTTTAAGTGATATGAATGGAATAACAACATTCCATGTTGGCATTCCAATCACTCCCTCCGCCCATCGGTTTCTCGACATGGTCTATTCCTTCTCTTTTATTACGATACAAATGCATTCATCACAAGCACCTTTCCGTAAGCTGGTAAGAGGGCAGGAAGAAGAAAGAGAAGAAGATTTTGAAGAGTACCTTGACCATGGCCAGGTTGTGTTCAGGGTAGTACTGGTCCATCTGGTAGTCGGGGTGCCTCTTGATGTCGATCACTGACAGGATCCGACCCCCGTAATCCCTGAAGACGGATCCCATGCGTACGGACACCTCTTCCTTGGTGACGCTAAGGGAGAGATAGTAAATGGAAATTACCTACTATGATTCGATTTTTATTTGAACACTAGTGGTCGCCCGCGGCTTTGCTGGCGTTAATGCCGGTTTCATATAGTCATATAACCTATAGCCTTCGTCGATAAAATGCACTATCCAACACAAAAATAATTTATCAATTTGAGTCAGCAGCTAATAAGATTAGCGCCTTTAACCAACCAACCAAACAAACTTCAGCTTTATATTAGTAGTATAGATGAGAAAGCTCTTAGCATTCCATGGATTCACCGTGTAAATAGATACTACATAATTATAATAAATATATCTTACACATCCTATAATTTAGTCAAAAGCAAGTAGCTATTAACACTTGTCTTAAAGATACTAGATGAGATATACTGCAACATGAAACACTTATAAGTAGGTACTTACTAATCAAAACATTGCGCTGCAGTCAATACCCACTGCTTGGCGATTATAGCACCTCCACACCAATGCTTTCCATGTAACCTGAGGGCAGATGGATGAATGTGTTGTAACATTACTGAACGCAAAGCAAATGATAATCGAGAATCCAGGCAAGCTTCCTTAGTCAGAGCTTAGAGAAGCTGTGAGTGACTAAGGGAGATTGCATCGACTGGTGAGGAGTTCGGTAGACCAAAACACACCTTCGGACTCTCAAATAGTGGAGGGCACACTACCAACAATAGCATACCTAAAGAGAGTTGGTGTCAGGTAGGTGGCCGGCTGTAAGACCTAAGCCATAACCTTGACCTGTAGGCCGATTCCCTAACTTTTTTTGACAGTTGAAAGTGATGATCGCCGAACTTTTTACTTATCCATTACAACTTTACTATAATGCTATTGTGATACTTGTCCTGTGATAACAGCAATGTATTAGTAAGTAGTTCGGTGATCATCACTTTCAACTGTCAAAAAAAGTTAGGGAATAGGCATACTGTATGGATTGGAATGCTGTCATCCCAATGACTCTCCGTTCATCGGTCTCTCGACATGGTCCTTTCCATTATTTTTCTTATATACATTCATTCATTATATCCAAACCCAAAGAGGGTTGGTGTCAGGCAGGCGGCCGGCTGTAAAACCTCAGCCAAAACTTTGAGCAGTATGGATTGGAATGTTGTCATTCCAATCACTCTCTCCGGTCATCGGTCTCTCGACATGGTCCGTTCCGTCTCTTTTCTATACATTCATTCATCACTAGCACCTTACCATGAATCAAAAGGGAGTGGATGGCTTGATGACGTCTGACCAATGTAATGGAAGAGTAAACATACTGCGCCGTCCCCAGATAGACTGGGAACAGGGCAGGGAGAAGAAGACATTCATTCATTACTAACACCTTCCCGCTGGGATGGATGATATGAATCAAAAGGGAACGGATGGCTTGATAACATCTGACCGATAAGAACGGAAGAGAAAACATATTGCGCCGACCCCAGATAATCTGGGAAGAGGGCAATTTAAGGAAGGAGAAGGAAAATTAAACAGGATAAGGAAGGTAAAGCAGGAAAATGACGATCAGAAATACATAGTTACCCATTTTTCTTGCTATGGTAAGCACTTACCTTATAGAAACAGTGTACGGATAATCTTCTAAGCACACCAGTCCAGTTTTGGTGGTCAACCTCTTCCTTCTGACGTGTGTGAGATCTTGTTCAACTTGTGGGGGAAACTCGCACTCTAGTTCTGTTCGAGGAGTGGTGATGGCTGTACGAAACGAAAATAAGGTGCCTTCTTAAATAGATTCTTTAAATTATTTTATTATTACTTTACATAGGTATTTGGTTTTTAAAATTATGCAGGACTTTCTCATTATCATCATCACCAGCTTTTGCCCATGTCTCCACTGCACGCAATTGGCCAGTGTTTTTTTAATTTATTTTCGCTGTCTTAAACCTTAGTCATCTTGCACGACACCAGCGTGTGAGATTAGGGGTGATATAGTGTTTGTAAAGAAGGTTCATCGCTTTTTAAACACGAAATAATAATAGATATTAAGAACATAGGTATAATATTATTTTATTATAATATTTTATATAATATTATAATAATAATATAATAATATAATATTATAATATAATATTATAATAATATAATATTATAATATTAATTATATAATATTCACCACTCTGGACATGTTGAAACACCAAGCAGAAGGTAAACAACACAACATCACTTGGCAGGACCATTTTTAAATAGGTACTCATAAAATCATTTTGCGTAACGGTGAAAAACTGATGCTGAATTTCTAGGAAAATTCGAGCCCTTGGCGGGTAAACAAATTTACGCAACGACTTATTGTTCCCAAGAACAATGGCTACAGTTACCTATAACAAACAGTTTTTATCATGAACCCAAAATAAACTTGGTGCTGGTAATACCCATTACTCTTTGTCAGACTGTATTAATTAGTCGAGTACCTACTCTGGCTGCCGCCCCAACAATTTTTGAATATAATGTTACGACTACAAGTATTCATTCAGAAATCATGCATGTTATCATTATTTATCATTTATTATCTAAATATTTCCATCCCCTCGTGTGGTGGAGGCAGAGCAGAAAATCATAATAACTGTCAGTACCCCTTATTATCTCATACAAGACAACTATAATGCGGAACAGGCATCCGCGTTTAGCATTAGTCTCGCCCCCTATTACATGGGCTCTAAGTTCATTATAAATTCTGCGCCTGGGCAAGCAGGGTGAAATGGATTTTCTGTCTCCTTGCACGAATTCGTGTGAGAACGTTCTTTCCAAGCCGGCGTATTTGAAATAACCTTTCTAAAAACGATGGAATCTGAAGAACAAAGAGTATATAATACACTACGTTTGAAGAATGGCTTCGTTCTTCGTCTTGTTTCTAAACTCATCATTCTTATCGGCGCCATTGTTCGTAGTAGCTAGTATATCGTTATTTTTTTTCTATTTCCTTACAAAAAGGTTAACTCAACTTTCTTCTCTAACGATCTATTTAACACCTGCTGCAGCCATATGCTTTTCAATTCTAGTTTTGTACGTAATCTATCACGTCATGTTGATCTAGTTAGTTACCAAAATGCTAAGACTAATTTTGTTTCACGTTGTCACAATTTATTTAACATCAAGTTGTTCTCAAGATTATAATAGTTCAGAGGGAGATGATTATGTCAGTTTAGAAAGTGACGAGTCTGATGTAAATGAGCCTAATGTAACAAAAACTGTCTATGCAAAACCAGATGTACAGTTAGAAAGTAACAACACTGACTTTACTAAGGACAATAAAGTAGATACAAGCATGGAACAGAAACCTCCAAAGCATCTGAAGACTGTGGATTCAGGTAATTATTTGAGCATTTTGTTGTAGATAGGTTTTTAATTTATCATCATCACCAGCCATTCAATGTCCCCTCTGTTGGAAAACAGGCATTCCCTGTGGATAGAGGACCTTAATAGTAACCTGATATTCTGTTTCCTGTGTCTACCATATTATTATCTACAATGACTAGTTTCTCTGCCTACTGGCAGATTCCTTTGGAAATGAGGCGTGGAGTTCTGACACGTTTAATATGAACATAGTATTCGTAAGGTGTCCTATCGGATCGATCGAGGTTGGGTTATGGAACCCTGGCGTTATGAACTGAAGCATATCCTATGCAGCAGTCCTATGTCTTCCCTTGGACTGGGATATTTTCGATGCTTGTAGTCTAGACGACTCATTAGTTATTTTAATAATACACAAGAATGAATGCATACTGCTCAAGGTTTTGGCTTAAAATTCACGTTTTGAACACTGAGGTTGAAAGAAGAACAAGTTCAAAAAATTATAGTTTTCTGCGACCCGGGCATAATAAGCATCTGCCCGGATCGCGGAGGACTGCATCAATTTTTTCTAACCACAATTTTCCCTTGTATGAACTTCGAAGTTTAATAATGCTAACCACGTTTTACTTAAATTCACTTCGCAGTAAACACAACGACATCCTACAAATGCGGCGAAACAAATAGTGAAAGCAGTGAAGAAGATCGATGCAAGATGACGCTGCACTATCCCTTCTCTGTGTCGATACAGAAAAAAGGAGCGCATTATGCATCTGGTGCCCTCTTAGACAAACAGACAGTGCTGACTGTCGCTAGAGACTTCTTTAAGTAAGTTAATATCAAAATTGCTTTCTTATTAAAATCCTCTGAAGAAGTCTTCAAATTCTTACACTTACAATGGGCGACTGTGATGCTCAATTCATAAAATTAAATTGCACCAAGCCTAAAATAAGGTCGACTAGTGATTTTCTATAACAGTCTTTTTCTTCTTCCCTGCCTGTATCCCTCAGCGTGTCTTCCTCTTCCATTCTCTTCTAACAGACGTAAGCTCATCGTGAACTTCCTTCTCCATCCATCGCTTCTTTGGTATTCCTCTCATTCTAGGTCCATCCACAATTCCACATCGAGACTTAATATATTTTTCGTTACATGACATTAATTACTCTGTAACAGTGACGATTGTGAATGCTGGTCAACTAGATCGCCCCTACGCTGCTCGTATCTAGCGGCTTCCCATGATCTTAACCTATATAATTCAAATTGTCTTTACACCATTGTCTTTAGTACAAAAAACGTTAACCTTCATCTGTGTCACCTTGTCCTTCTGTGTCCACCAATATGGTGGGTATTAACGACTGCAGATGCAGCCGCGGCCAACGGCTTAACATAGCTCCCGAAGCATGGAGGAACTCGAGATAATATATTTTTGGATACCTACCTACCCATCCAATGATTAGCATTGACAATTTGCTTAATCGCCGGCTGAGCACGCTAAGCCTCTGTGCCATAGAACTCTTCATAATAATAGACGATAAAAAAATATTAAACACATATTTTGACCAACAATATTTTACAGTGTTAGGGAGTCCATCAAAATGTACAGAGCAAGGCTAGGCTCCGTGGATTGCAAGAGCGGTGGTATCTTGCTACCAATAAAGAGCGTAGACGTACACCCCTCTTACATCTATGGGCAGCCAGCTTTCGACATTGCCGTATTGAAATTGGCATCTCCCGTGAACTTGACCACCTATATCCAGCCCATAGCAGTGTCAAAAGAGAAACAGAAAGTAATCAGTGTAAACAAGGCCAAGTTCTTGACGACCTACTGGCCAAGAGTGGTTGTGAGTTATTATTTATTATTATTTAGCTTCATACTTTATCTACGGTGGTTTTCCATGCGAAAAAAAATGCAGCAGTCAGGCCTCACCCCAAGGGTGTAGTCAGAGGCGACTAAGGGAGATTACCAATAATCATCTGAACGGTGAGAGCGTACCACCAACTATAAAAAAGATATCTCGCCGGTGTATACAAATGGTGAAATAATGTCAGGTCGATAGCCGGCTGTAAAATTTTAGCCAAAACCTTGAGCAGTATGCATTGGAATGTTATCACCTGAATGACTCTCACCGTCTATCGGTCTCTGAGCATGGCTTTTTATCACTTTTCTTTGTATTCATTTATTCAGGATATGAATTAAAAATGTGTGGATAACTCGACGACATCTGACCGATGTGAATGTAAGCGCCGACCCCTGATAACTTGGGAAGATAATGATGATTAATCACGCTTGTATAAAGAACATGTCATGCTTGAACGGATTATTCGAAAGTATACGAACTTGACAGATCTGACCGTAGAATGAAATAGCGTACAATATGCTCGATTAGGTATTTTACCCAATCCTCCGGTGACATGTTCTAATGGATGACCCTGGTTAAGTTGCCATAGTGTGAATTGCCAAAGGGGAGTTTAGTGGGTAGTGAGGGAACGCCCTCACACTAAAGCCCACATACTTTCAGGTGCACTGTACTGCAGATTGCATTTTGCCTCTTTGCAAAAAAGCTGGTATTTCACCCAAAGATGAAGGAACAGTAAACCAGAAATTAGAAGCGATTTACTAGTGTTAATTCCAATTTCCAACTCAGGTACAAGGAGAAATTCTGCCAAAGTCAGCCAAGGAACGGGTTAAGCACCACAGCATGAGGGTCTCCACTCAAAAGCTTATACCGTGGAAGAACTGCTTCAGCCTGATGAAGAGCAGAGGATCGACGTTGGACAGAACCAGCATGTGCTTGAAGCCGATCGCTACGCATCACAGCATTTGTAAGGTCAGTAGTTCTAAACATCTTTGAGGAATGATGCACAGTGCAAGCGCTAGTTCCTTCACCGATGACTATTTAACCATTGCTTCACAATTATTAGTCTATATCCTTCGAATTTCGAATTCAGGCAGAGATGAATTATATAACATCCACGTTTCGTCAATTATGTTAGGTTCCAAAACATAGGGCGTGAGTCTTTCTCCATGTATCGGGCACGTACATCGCAGAATATTGCTAGGTGATATAAGAGGAACGCTGCTGCCCATTACTCATTATTCGCCTTGTAAGATACCCGCGGGAGATGGAGGGACAGAGGCGTGGTTACAATTGTATTCTACTCTGCCACGCGGCTCCTCCAACGATCAAAGATCAACCACGGAATTCCGGTTGACTATTGAAGGTGGACAATATAAACTGCTCCACTTAAATGCCAAAGAGTAGTTGCAATGTGCCAGCAAGGATGACTGAAGGCCGTTGGGGAGAAAAAGTCTTGTTCAATTCGATTCAATCATTACAGCCAGACGTTGGGGCTCCGGTGGTAGCTGACGATGGCCTCTGGGGCATCACGTCGGGCTGGACATCCGATAGCTGCGAGATACGACGCAGTCCAACCATCTTCACCAGGGTCTCTTCGCAACCGGTACAGCTCTGGCTGCGACAAGTGCTGTAGGATTAAGATGGAGATTTTTTTATGTTTGAAGATGTTAGACGGTAATCCTCCACGGATATGCTTTCAACCGCGAGGCCGTTTTGGAGGGTTAGGTCGACTAAAACAACCTTGATGGGGTTTACAGGCCGCAGGTTCGGTTTACATAATTTAACATATTTTTTTACCTGTTTTTCTAACGTTAATGTTTTTATAAGTTTTTAATAAAATATCTTTATAGAGCAATGTTTTTTTTTTCTTTTTTGACCACTATATGTAAAGGACTCATAATAGTGATAATAATTCTTACTTCTAATAGAATATACAATACAATCTACTATTAGGAAATTCTAAACAATCATACTGCTATGCCAATATTAGATTAAGGCGGTAGGAATCTCTACTATTTATATCTTAATTATACCTACTAGTGATTATAATGAGTAATATCATATACAATTCAAACAGTGAATTCCCTACAATAACACTGGTACAATCTAATTCTAAATGTTTAACTTAGAATCTGCAAGATAACTAACTAATTTCTATTAATATTTAGGTAGGAAAGTAAACTGCTTCCATCACAGTTTACTTACCTATCTAAATAAGATGAGTATGAATAGGTAGGTGTCTATTTAAAGTTGAAATGTTCAACCTATTATACATAATATATCTTGAAGAGTCAAAAAAACGCTTTGCTGTCGCTGTCTCTATAATAAACAATGTTTAGTTGTATTTTTTTATTTGTACCATTTTTAAACTTAGTGGGAGGGATGGGGGTGGTGACAATTATTGTATTCTGCTCTGCCATTACCACACGGCTCCTAAATTGGAAACATGGGTATCTATCAGATCCAAATTAAAAGGTTATGAAAATAATAACAGTCTCACCAAGAGTTTATTTTTTCCAACACAACCAACGAGATCATATTTGTACACAATACCATTAAACAATTAAATTAAACTATTCGATTTGAATTCAACATTATATAAATGTTAGAAAAATTTGTACAAAGATTTTGGTGGGTAGAAAAAGAATTTCGAAAAATAATGGTCTTGATGCGGGAATCGAACCCGCGTCCAATGTTGACATTTGTTGTTGTTGAACCATAGTGTCTTGGTTTGCTGAGCGGTCAGGCACCTGCCCGGATAGCAGCAGACGCCGGTTCGATTCCCGCATCAAGACCATAATCTTTCAAAATTACTTCGTTTACCACCAAAATCTTTGAATTAAATTAAATAAAAATAAAATCAAACGATCATACATTTATTCCCATAGTTGCCGAACTGGCAAAATTAAGGGTAGGAATTAATAATAACGGGGTTCACAATAATTTGACCATGGCCTCAATAATACATAGTTAAATTAATTATTACCGGGTTCACAATAATTAGACCATGACCACAATAATACATGGTTAAATTAACAACTTATCCCGCGGGATAAGTTTTGAGCGGGATCAGTTGAAAAATAACAAATACTCTATCTGCCGCACTCAGAGACGTCAAATAACGTTAACGAGTACTTACTGTCAAAAAATGACAATTCAAAACTACTCGCTATTCTTGCTGGGTCTATGGTCTAGATTTGAATGAATTTTTTTGACATTAAGTACTTATTAACTTTAATTCACGTCTCTGAGTGCGGCAGCAAGTGTCAGAATGTGGATTTAAATAACGAATTATTTTTATATAGTTACAGGAGTTCTGGCTGTACCCGTGTTCACTTCCCAGTCATAATAGCCTGGTACCTAATCCCCAGCGTGCGTATCTACGGATCCTTTGAAGTGCCATCACTCTTCCTCGCTTGCTAATCAAATAACCGCGTGGTCACGTTACTTGCCCAAAATCTCTTCGATTTCCATAATACTTTTACCCTTGGTCTCGGGGAGGAGTACCAGGGTCGCAACGCCACCAAAGAGGTTGATCACAGCGAACGTGTAGAACATGGTGTGTATTCCAAAGAGTTCAGTGAACGGTCCGAAGATGAAGAGTTGCATCGCCGAAACGAACCACGCGTACGATATGACGATGCCAACAAGTTTCGCTCTTACCTTTAAACAGAAATTAATATTTTTATGTCACACAACGACATTTCCGCCCGCCACGCGTACGGAAAATTCTACATCCTGTTCAGGGGGTGACAAAAAACTATGATCTTACACCTCGAGCGGCAAAAAAGAAGACCTCAGATCGCATCAGATTATTTATCGTAAAATACTTGCGATCTGACACATTCTTTGTTTTACCGCCTTCTTGGTATATAATCTATATTATGATCATCTATTCATATATCTTCTATTTTATCATCTCCCCTGAGGGAAACCCTCAACTACAGAGGGGCTGGCTATGGGTATATCTTATCACAAATTGACAGAACACAATAATGCTGTTACCTACTATGGCGACAGATTTAGAAAAGATGTTGGTAGCTAGCCACGTGGACTTGAAAAAAGTCCTACCACCAACCAAGCCGAGTACAAATTTCTACTCCCCTGAGGTTTGAACCCGGGACTTCTGGATCTTAGACCCCGAGGAGGTTAATAGACCTCGGAGGTAGAAATGCACGAAGCGGAGATGAGAATGTTAAGATGATGTGGGCTAGGAAAGACAAGATTAGAAATCAGTACGTCAGGGGAAGTCTGAAATTAGCGTCTGTAAAAGAAAAAATGAGGACCAACAGGTTAGCGTGGTACAGATATGTGATGATGGGGGATGAATGTCATAACTACATAACTAGAAACATTAAGTGGAGATTTGGATGGACCGACAAAGTGATGGATGGATTGTGTGAAAGATGATAAGAGAAAGAAAAGAGTTCAGGCTCACTTCTGATAGAAGAGTATAAAAGAGTGTAACAGACCTCCTTGTCAACAGTTGACATTTCAGTTTTGATAAGTATTTTAATGACATGTAACGGGAGATAGAAAATATACGTATTGAGTGGAAGTCGTAATATTTATTTAAAATATCAAAAATAATATTTTGTGGCCTCGCGCTACAAATTGGTGACCCCGATCTCGAACAAATACAACAAAATGAATACAGAACTGGAACAACTAGAAAAAATTTCAATAAAATTACCGACGTTTTGGACCAACAAACCTGAAATTTGGTTTTACCAGGTAGAAGCTCAATTTTCTATTAATAATATCAGATCAGAAGACACGAAATTCAATTATCTCATCTCACAATTAGAACCGAAAATTATCGAAAACATTTGGGACATCATCAAAAGTACGGACAGCAACAAATACAGTTTGGCAAAAGAAAGACTACTAAATTTATATACCGAAAGCGAAGAAAAACAAATTCAAACACTATTAACAGGACTAGAATTAGGAGACAACAAGCCTAGCCAACTATTAAGGCAGATGCGACAACTCGCCGACAAAAATATTTCCGAAAAAATTTTGCGATCTCTTTGGCTTGATAAATTACCAAATTCTATAAAAAATATATTGATAATATCCGAAGAAAATTTAGACAAATTGTCAATCATGGCTGACAAAATGAAAGACTTTCATTCCACTGAAATATTTTCGAATGACATACAGCCGTCAACAAGCCAAAGTACAGTCAACAACATAGACTTGATACAAAAAATTTCTTCACTTGAAAAACAAATTGAAGCTTTACGAACGGATTATAAAGGACGTTCTCGTCCCAATTACCGTGCAAATGGAGCAAGATCAGCAAGTCGAAGTCGATCACGAAATCGAAAATATAATCCAGATGGCAAATTTTGTTACTATCATTTTCGATTTCGAAACAAATGCATACCTGAAAAGTGCAAGAAACCGTGTTCATTCAATTCGGGAAACGCTTCAAGGCAACAGAATTAGCGACGAATTCCGCTGCCAAAATATACTGTCGCAAATCAAGAATATTTATTAATGACAGCAAATCAGATATACCTTTTCTAATTGACAGTGGAGCAGATGTCTCAATCATACCACCATGCAAAACGGACAAACTCGACAATTCTTTTAAATTGTATGCTGCAAATAACACCCAAATTAAAACTTATGGCATCAGAATCATGACAGTTGAATTTGGATTACGCCGCAAATTTACATGGCCGTTCGTAGTAGCAGATGTCAAACGAGGAATATTGGGTGCTGATTTTTTGAAGCATTTTAATTTGATAATCGATTTACATTCTCGGAAAATTATTGATGGAATCACAAAATTATTTATTGAAGCAGAACTAACATCTATTGATGAAAATGAAATATTAAGCACTACTGACAAATCTTCGCCATATTTTGATATTTTACAACAATTTCCCGACATAACTATACCAAATTTATTACCAAGTAATTTCAAACATAACGTCAAACATTATATTGAAACCGAAGGTGATCCTGTGTTTTCTAGACCTAGACAACTTGATGGGAAAAAGACACAGATAGCCAAAGAAGAATTTGAGTTCATGATGAACAATGGAATCATACAACCATCAAAATCACAATGGGCTAGTCCATTGCACATGATCCCAAAGAAAGATGGCTCATGGAGACCGTGTGGAGATTACAGACGCTTGAATAATCAAACCATTCCGGACAGATATCCTTTACCACGAGTTGATGATTTCCAACATATTTTAAAAAACACAAAAATATATTCAAAAATTGATCTTTTAAAAGCTTATTATCAAATTCCGATGGCAGAAGAACATAAACATAAAACAGCGATCACAACACCCTTTGGATTATACGAATTTAACGTTATGAGTTTTGGTTTACGCAATGCACCATCTACATTCCAAAGATTTATAAATGAAGTCACAAGAGGACTTGGATATGTATTTGCCTATTTAGACGATATTCTGGTAGCATCCAGTGACGAGAAATGTCACGAAATGCACCTACAAGAATTATTTCAAAGACTAGATCAATATGGGCTACGAATGAACCTATCAAAATCAATACTTGGAGTTAAACAAGTAGAATTTCTGGGCTACCTTATAACTAAAGGAGGATTGAAACCTATTCCAAAAAAAATACAAGCTATCATAGACTATAAACTACCAGAAACCTACCGTGATCTTCGGCAATTTCTTGGTATCATTAATTTTTATAGGAGACATATTAAGAATGCTGCTGAGTCTCAAGCCTCATTACATGATTATTTAAAAGGAGCAACGAAAAATGACAAACGAAAAGTACCATGGAATGAAGACACTAAAAAAGCATTTGAAAAATGTAAACAAGATCTTGCAAATGCAACCATACTAACCATTCCTATTTCAGATCTTCCATTAGCATTATTTACAGATGCTTCTAATACAGCAATTGGCGCAGTACTTCAGCAATTTGAGAACAAAGCTTGGAAACCAATAGCTTTCTTTTCCAAAAAATTAAACAATGCACAAACTATGTACAGTACCTATGATCGTGAACTATTAAGTATTTATGAAGCAATCAAACATTTTAAACATTACGTTGAAGGAAGAGATTTTACAATTTATACCGATCATAAACCATTAATATTTGCATTCAAACAAAGAAACGACAAAGCATCTCCTCGTCAGTTACGCCATTTGCAATTTATTTCGGAATTCACTACAAAATTTCAGCATATTAGTGGAAAAGATAACATCGTTGCAGACACATTGTCTAGAATAGAAGCAGTTGATTCAATAGAATATGATAAAATAGCAAAAGAACAAGAAAATGATCCAGAATTACAACACTTAAAAGAACACAGCTCATTGAAACTTAAGGAATATACCTTACCTACAAAAGAGACTCTTTGGTGTGATATATCAACAAACAAAATTAGACCATATATACCATTTAAATTTAGAAAACAAGTCTTTGACCAAATTCATAATCTCAATCATCCCGGTATAAGAGCAACAATAAAACAGTTGACATCAAGATATATTTGGAAAAACATAAAGCAAGATACAAAAATATGGGCACGATCGTGTATACAATGTCAGAAAAATAAAACATACAAACATAATAAATTACAATATTCAGAATTCCCAGAACCAGACAACAGATTTGATACTATACATATTGATTTAATTGGACCATTTCCACCATCTGAAGGTAACAGATATTGTTTAACTTGCATCGACAGATTTACAAACTGGATGGAAGTTATCCCATTACCAGATATTTATGCTGAGACAGTATCTAAAGCTTTTTACAACAATTGGATCACAAGATTTGGTGTACCAAGCACAGTCATCACAGATAGAGGCACTCAATTCACGTCATCATTTTTCAAAAATCTTTCAAACATTTGTGGCATTAACTTAAAACATACTACAGCATATCATCCCCAAAGTAATGGAAAAGTCGAGCGTCTGCACAGAACACTGAAAGCCTCAATCAAAGCTCACAACCAGACCAAATGGAGCGAAACAATACCAACAGTATTATTAGGCATGCGCACGGCATTACGAGAGGATGCACAATACACAATATCGCAAATGGCATATGGAAAAACTATCCGACTGCCCGGAGAATTTTTCCAAGGTTCAAAGACTGAAGTTAATGAAGACTTTTTCAAGAAATTGCAGACTGTCATGAGCGAGATAAGACCAATGCCTAACAAAAATAACAGAAGAAAAGTTACTTTCATACATAAAGACTTAGGAACATGTACACACGTTTTTATCAGAATAGACAGAGTTCGGAAACCGCTTGAACCTAGTTATGATGGGCCTTACGAAGTGTTATCTAAACATGAGAAATACTATACTGTGCTGATCAAAGGCAAGGAGGATAAAATCTCAATAGACCGTCTGAAGCCTGCCTTTCTTCTCTAGAAGACACCCGGAGGGGGAGTGGTGTAACAGACCTCCTTGTCAACAGTTGACATTTCAGTTTTGATAAGTATTTTAATGACATGTAACGGGAGATAGAAAATATACGTATTGAGTGGAAGTCGTAATATTTATTTAAAATATCAAAAATAATATTTTGTGGCCTCGCGCTACAAGAGTAAGACATGTTGTGTCGATGTCGAGGCCAAATCGTAGAATTGATCACTTCATGATGTGGCCGACCATTTCATGAAATGGTGGCATTTCATGAAACGGCCAACTCTAACTGACCATATCATGATAATGGTCTGGCAAGATCAATGAATAAACAACGTTTAACGATATGAACAGCTAAACGCATGGTTATTTCATGATATGGCCAAACATAATAATCATCGTAAAATAGTAACATTAACCACCGTTAGAGGCGCTTATTTCGATTTGTTTTTGTGATGCATCATGGCGGCGGACAAATAACCTAATAAACAAACTAAGAGTAATGTTGTAATGGAAGATAAAAGTGAATTGAAAGATCGAAAAACGAAATCAAAAAACTCAAAAAACAAGCGCAACTTAAAAATACTAAACATTAACTGCATTAATGATATGGCCAAACGTGGATGGACATATCATCAAACGTTGACGTTTCAACGATATGGTCAGTTTTAGCTGGCCACTTCATGAAAGGCAACCATGTCATGAAATGATCGGCCACATCATGAAGTGATCAATTCTACGATTTGGCCACGACATCGACACCAATTAGTACAGTTGTGCCTATAAGGCATCGTCCTAATGGAATGCGATTGCGCGAATAAGCGACGCGACCATCGCGTGTACGCGTACAAACATTTGAGTCGCGCGGCCGCGTCGTGCGTTTGTCAGTTAAGAGTTCAATTTGAGGTTTGATCAGGTTTGATCGCGCGTTCGTAAGAGTAAAATTCGCGCAATCGCGTTCTATTAGGACGATGCCTAAGAAGTGGGACAAGAAGGTTTATCGTCAAACTTGTAAATTACGAAACAAACCTGAAAGTTGAATATCTCCGACAAGACCACGTAGAATGCTGGCGTTATGCCAGCTGCGTAGGACCACACTATGGTCGCTATGCAAACCATGCTGACCCAGGCAGGCAACATGATACCGTAGGTCCGGAGCAGAAGCAGCGTGCCTAGGATGGTCATTGCTAGTGTGGTCAACGCGTACGCCGTTACCGCCAGGAACTGTGAATTCGCGAATAGTTTATTTAGGATCTAGTAAATGACATACATGTATGCCACTGAAAGGGGCATCTTTCACTGAAAGGGGCATCTTTCACCCGCTAAGCGTATGAAAAATCCCTAATCTAAGGCCAGTCATTAGATGAGTGACCAAAAATGTATTATCTCGAGTTCCTCCATGTTTCGAAAGGCGCGTCAAACCGTTGGTCCCGCCTACATTTGCAGTCTTTAATATTTACCGATCTGTAGCCTGTTCTTCCGTCCATAGGGGAGGCCTGTGATGATGGTTATGATGATAGGGTCGCCCCAGTACATCTTCATTCTAGAAGTAATAACTGAATACTACATTATTAGAAAGAAACTACATATTAGAAAAATTAGAACAAAGACTATTGTATTGTAAAGCCCTCGGCCAAGACGCTAATGAACTTGCACCTTTACACTTCACGTTATAAGCCAAGGGATACCCTCGCAATGTAGAGAGTGGTTGAGACACCAGGGAGCCAATTCTCGCACAATCGAAATAATTCGAGATAAAGTTGGAATTCGATAACAATTTATTTCGAAGGAAAACCGTTCGAATTACTTCGAGTGGTCGACAGCCACATTGATATATCTGTATCGGCAGCGGTCGAAATTTAATTTCGAATTTCGAGATTTAGTAATCGAAAGAAGGGTTCGAAATTTAAACTCCAATTCGAAATAATCTCGTATATGGCGAGAATTGGCCCCCTGCCCCGATTGCAGTGGACGAGGGTTCGATTTCCGCATCAGGACTATAATTTTTCGAGTTTTTTCTAACCACAGTATTCTTTGAACTGAATACTTACTCTTCTGCCCAGCTTCTCGATGCTGACGATAGACACCAGGGAGCCGATGACCATGAGAGAAGGAATCACCAGTGTCTGCAAGTCAGGATTCAAAGCCACTCCCATGGAAGACAAGATGGTCCAGGCATACGTGATGATAGCGTAGTTCCCGTTCCCCGCTTGCGCTGATACTATGATCATCACTGATACGAAGCCGCGCTGGGAAGCTTTGTTCTTTACTAGAACCACAAATTATTTATTTTAATTCATTGAAATTTCTTACCCCCCCAATACTACTTACGCTACTCAAATTTTGAGCGCTGCATGTAAAGTTACTATTGGTCGCCCGCGGCTTCGCTCGCGTTAATGTTGGTTATTATATAGCCTACAGCCTTCCTTAATAGATGTACTATCCAACACAAAAATAATTTTTCAATTGGAACCAGTAGTTCCTGAGATAAGCGCGTTTAACCAACCAGCCAACAAGCAAACCCTTCAGAATTCAACTAAGCCTCAAACTTTGAGTAGCGTTTCAGTTTTCAGTAATCATTTGTTGTCACTAAGCCTCAACAAATTTACTATTTATTTATATTAGGGGAAGACTAATACATGCTAGTAGCACACAATATGAAACATACAGTTAATAAAAAGTCTGGTCTTCTATGTTGGTCTGGGAGCGAACAAATAACGTAGAATAGGCCAGCTCTGACTCATCCCATGGCTGTCGTAAAAGTCGACTAAGGGAGATGCCCGGTATAGACCATTAAGCACCTTGGGGCACCCGAAAGGTGAAGGCAAACCACCAACAACAGTATCCCCAAAGAGGGTTAGTGTCAGGCAGGCGGCCGGCTGTTAAACCTATGATAAAACTTAGGTTTAACAGCCGGCCGCCTGCCTGACAGCAGCAGTATGGATTGGAATGTTGTCATTCCAATCACTCTCCGTTTATCGGTCTCTCTACATGGTCCGTTCCGTTTCTTTTCTATACATTTATTCATCAGTAGCACCTTCACGGTGTGATGGATGATATTAATTAAAATGGAGTGGATGACTTTATGGCGTTTGACCAATATGAATGGAAGAGGAAACATACTACGCCGACCCCAGATAGACTGGGAACAGGGCAGGGAAAAGAAGAGTTAATAAAAAGTCTCCACAAATATATTTTAAAATGACCCAAATTAATTCTACTCACGGATGGTTCTGAATGTAATTTTCGGTAGTGATTTGTAGTACACTTCGTCGTTTCTCATCGTTTTCACTTCGTTCTGTACTATCTTGTCTTCAGTGTCCAAGCCTCTTAGAAAAGCAACTGTTTTTAATGCTTCCTGCGATTTAAAAGTGTTTATAAATGCTTAATTATTTATTTTATTTATACCCCTTCAATAAATTCATAGATGTAAGGTAAAAAAAGGATTAGATATAAGCTATTCAGATTGCAATTATAAAAAGTTCATACTTTTGTGAAAATTTGGGTACCTAATGTATTTTCTCTTTCGAATTTAGAGTGTCTCTAAGAGTGTCTACAATTAGACCACCAACATATAGAAGATCGTAGCCAAATAGAAGTAGGGTACTGTGTGTGTAGTGTAGCGTGTTCTTAAGATATATGATATTCCAGAGATGTTTTGGATCGTAAATGTCAAGGTAAAGCAACTATTAAGTTTCAAAAACCCCTCAGATGTCTCTACTGCTGCACAGGCCTTCACTATAGTTGGAAGGATTTACGGAGATACCAAATTATAAAACATCCTTGCAAAACCGTTTATAGTTCAATAAGTTTAATTTAAATCAAAGTTAAATAATAAAAGGTTGGTTATGTTATATTACGTTTTAAAATTCTGGGCGGAAATTCTGATATAATTGATTGATGTAGTTTCAAAAAATACTCTCTTTTGATCTTCAACTGTCAAGCGCAGACTTCCAGAATCGCTTTTTGTAATGGAATCCCCACCAAATCAAACGAAACTTACATGAAGTTTGTCTCTTTTCACCAAGAAAGCAGGCGACTCTGGGGCGAAGAACATGGCAATGGTCCCCAAAACGGACACCCCTAGAGAAATCCAGATGACGGTATAGTAGCCGAGGTAGCTTCCCATCGCGTACATGGCGAAGATGGCGGTCCATTGCGTTAGCAGCGATGCAGACACAGTTGCACCCCTGAAAACAAACGAGAATGATGACTACACTAGATAACTTTCTTACGTTACTTCAAATTAGGTTGGTTTTTCTGTGTCACTGATCGACGCCTCAATATACAAATGATTTAGTGGATATAATCGGTACAGAAATAATGGTGAGAATTACAACTTTATAATGCGAACGCAATAGTAACGCTTGATAAGATAAAGTAGAATGTGCCAGCCTCAACTCACCCCAAGGGTGTCGTAAAAGTTGACTAAGCACATTAGGCCAACTGAATGGTGGAGGGCAAACCATCAACAACAGCATACCCAAAGATGGTTGGTGTCAGGCAGGCGGCCTGTAAAACCTGAGCCAAAACCTTGAGCAGTATGGATTGGAATGTTGTCATTCCAATCACTCTCTCCGTCCATCGGTCTCTCGACATGGTCCTTTCCGTCACTTTTTCATCACTAGCAGCTTTAAGGTGGGTGTGATGGATGACATAAATCAAAAGGGAGTGATTGGCTCGATGACGTCAGACCGAATGAATGGAAGAAGAAACATACTGCCCCGACCCCAGATAGACTGGAAACAGAGGGCAGGATGAAGAAGACAAGTTACCTGATGTCGTCTTGACTTATTTCTCGGACGTACATAGGGATCACGTTGAAGCAGCCACCGGCTGACAACCCGGCCAATATCCGGGCGGTTATCAACATGCCTGTGTTGGTCGCCAACAATTTTATGGTCCATGCAACCTGGAAACATCGAATTGAATAGTCGAGTGGAGTTCTGGGCCCGCCGTAGCCAAGTGGCGATACCGTGTCGAAGTTCGTCACGATCGGCCATATTACTTTGGTATCTACAGCGTCTTAGCTTGCGCTACCAACATAACTAGGAACTTGCGAAGACGATTTTTGTCACGTGATTTCACGACGACTTACGTCAAATCCCATACATTTCGCTTTATCGAACTTCGTTATCTTTGTCGGTATGTTACTTTGTCTAGGCCCCCTGGGGGCTGGATGGGATGCTCAGCCCGGCTAGCATGACCACTGAAACACGATATGATACAGCCATTTATCGCGTTGAGCTGTCAAAAATTATTGGATTTTAGCACTTAAATAAGCCTGAATTGGATAAGTAATTGAATAAGCGAAAAGCCTTTATGGCTACATTTTAAAGATATAACCATTTATCGGTATGAACTGTCAAAAGTCCAATGATTGTTGTAAGTTCAACGGAATAAATCATTGTATTTCGGTGATAATGCAAGCCGGGCAAGAGATTTGTCGACAAAAAGTCGCCTTATCCCTTGCGCTAAGGAATCTTCTACAGGGATTTGTGGAATAACCCCAGAGATGCTGCCCGAGATCCAGGTAAACTAATCTGAGGTGTAACAGGATAACTGCGGAAATTTTCAACTGTGTAATCTAGGTATCTCGGTGTGGCGACGGCAGAGCAGAATACAATTGTCACCGACCCCATCTCTCCCGTGGGTGTCGCACAAGGCGACTAATGGTAAAGAAAGCAATGAGTGATGGGCAGCAGCAATCCCTAACTGCCCCACTCAGAGACGTCAAATAACGTTAATGAGTACCTACATAATGTCAAAAACTGAGAATTCAAAACTCGTCGCTATTCTTTCCGGTCTATGGTCTCGATTTCTCTAAGTACCTACTCATTAAAGTTAATTGACGTCTCTGAGTGCGGCAGTAAGTCCTCTTATAATTATCACCTAGCGATACACTGCGATTTCTTTGCCGGATACACGGCAGTAGGCTCGCCACCTATTACAAGGGACCTAACTTTTTTTTTTGACGGAGTGGAATGTAGTACGAACCGAATCGGCCGCTAGCTAGAACAAGGGACCTGCGTGCGTAAAAGTGGGTGTTTCATTCCCCTCTGCCTACCCCTTCAGTGATAAATAGGCGTGGCTTGTGTATACATACGTCTAAATGAGAACATCCTTACATGACCTAAGTTTGTTGTCGACTCAAATAGCCGAATCGAAAAACAATAAACATACATACATACATACATACATAAATCACGCCTATATCCCCGAAGGGGTAGGCAGAGGTGAACTAGCACCCACGTTTCGCCAATTATGTTAGGCCCCATGTAATAGGTGGCGAGCCTATTGCCATTTATCTGGCACCAAAGTCGCAGTACATTGCTAGGTGGTATAAGAAGAACGCTGCTGCCCATTCCTCATTACTGATTTATCCTTAGTCGCCTTGTACGACACCCACGGGAGAGATTTGGGGTGGTGACAATTGTATTCTACTCTGCCGTCACCACACGTCAAAAACAATAAACATTCCAAAAATATCTCGGTCACCTCTCTAGAGGTAGCAATGACCTAATTAGGTCATTCGTCTTTTAATTTATCTCGTGATCGTGAATAACATAAATATTTAAACTTGTTTAAAATTAAAAATAAAGCGTTCTCTTTGACGTCAACAAATGCTAAGCCTACCTATCGCTCCAGGAGTCCTATCATAAACAATCACAGATATTGTTACTTTTGAGTATATTTCATGTGCTATCTTGTTATTGTTAGATAAAATAATTATGCAGTTACATATTATGATATTGTATACAGCATGCCGTGTGGTGACGGCAGAGTAGAATACAATTGTCACCACCCCAAGTCTCTCCCGTGGGTGTCGTACAAGGCGACTAAGGATAAATCAGTGATGAAGAATGGGCAGCAGCGTTCCTCTTATACCACCTAGCAATAGCAATGTACTGCGACTTTTGTGTCCGATAAATGGCAATAGGCTCGCCACCTATTACATGGGGCCTATAATAAAAGGCGAAATGTGGGTGCTAGTTCACCTCTGCCTACCCCTTAGGGGATATAGGCGTGATTTATGTATGTATGTATGTATACAGCATGCCTAGAACAGGACGTGGACAAAATGTCTCTCCACCACTTGCCAGTGTCTCATCTTGGGATTTAGTGAGAGTTAGAGGGAGAGGAAAAAATGTCCCCGTGCTAGACCCGCAGGGGTGTCGTAAAAGTCGACTAAGGGAGATTACCCGGTATAGACCAATAAGCCTCGGGACACCCGAATGGTGGAGGGCAAACCACCAACAACAGCATACCCAAAGAGGGTTGGTGTCAGGCAGGCGGCCGGCTGTAAAACCTAAGCCGTGCCGTGTGGTGACGGCAGAGTAGAATACAATTGTCACCACTCCAAATCTCTCCCGTGGGTGTCGTACAAGGCGACTAAGGATAACTCAATGATGAGGAATACCTAGCAATAGCAATGTACTGCGATTTTTGTGCCCGATAAATGGCAATAGGCTCGCCACCTATTACATGGGACCTAACATAATTGGCGAAACGAGGGTGCTAGTTCACCTCTGTCTACCCCTTCGGGGATATAGGCGTGATATATGTATGTATGTAAAACCTAAGCCAAAACCTTGAGCTGTTGGTTGAAAGATTGGAAAGTTGCCATCTCAAGCACTCTCCTTGTAATTGCTTGTTGGCTAGCTATCTGGTTTTGCTAGTTGCTAGCTAGGACCACGTTATTATGTCTCTAGATATGGTCGTTTCAATCTCTTTTCCATACATTCATTCATACTAGCACCTTTTCTGTATTATGGATGAGAATCAAAAGCGAACGAATGGCTTGATAACGTCTGACCTATGTGAATGGAAGACGAAACACTGCGCCGACCCCAGATAAACTGGGAATCGGAACAGGGCAGGAAAAACATGTCCTGTATTTAGGTGTCCAATGAAGCGTCCCTATTCTATTCTTCAACGTAAAACGAAAACGCTCACCAGCTGCAGAAACGCCACCGCCAACACTCCAATCTTCCTGCCGTAGACGTCAGCGATGTACGCATAGAAAGAGACGCCGACGACGGCTGACAGGGACATGACACTGCCGATCCACGTTATCTCTTCATCTGACAGCCTGTGACCAGTGGGAGAGTGGGCGGACTGCAGAATTTTGGTCGTAGGCGACACCCAGCCCGTCTCCAATCCGTAAGATACCAATGTAGTTGACGCTGTAAGCAATCATCATCTTCAGCATAAAAATAGTAGGTTACTAGTGTTGTTACTGATCTCGGTTGTTATATAGCCCATAGCCTTCCACAAACAAACAAGCCTTCCCAAAGGGGAAACAAAGAATGCCTCAGATCGCAATTATTTGACTCTTTCTTTTTATCCCCGAGGTAAGGTCCTTGTTTTTTGTCACCCCCTGACCAGAAAGGGGGATTTTCCGACATAAAAAAATAAATATTTCTTAAACTCACACCTGTCATCAAAGTTAGTATAGCTTAAGCACGTGTGTTAAAGATACTAGATGACTGACAAAATTTAATAATAATATGTATGTAATAATTATTATACATGATTACGGGTTAAGTAAGTCGAGCTAGATCTATTAAGAGGTTGTAGTTTCCATCATTACTGACTGATTTGACTACGACACTCGTCCTAACGAAAACTTAATATTTTTCAAACATTCGACTTGTTTTTTGGCTATTATTGCCTATATTTTTTTGTTTTTTTGGCTCCAATTTAATATGTCTGAGATTTTGGCACATACATACATAATTCACGCTAATATCTATATCTATAGGCAGAGGTGAACTAGCACCCACGCTTCGCCAATTATGCTAGGTCCCATGTAAAGGTGGCGAGCCTATTGCCATTTATCGGGCACAAAAGTCGCAGTACTTTGCTAGGTGGTAGGTATAAGAAGAACGCTGCTGCCCATTTCTCATCACTGATTTATCCTTAGTCGCCTTGTCCCCACCCACGGGAGAGATTTGGGGTGGTGACAATTGTATTCTACTCTGCCGTCACCACACGGCCGAGATTTTGGTGTAGTAGATTTATTATTCTCAACACTAAAATTGCAGCTATACTAGCTACCAGAACTAGCTAGTAAAGATTCATAATAAACTAGCTTATACGCGCGGCTTCGCTCGCGTCAATGTCTTTAATACCGGTCAAAGTTTTAATCAACAGAAAATTAACAAAAAAAATGATAAGACCGCACATCAAACACTCAATGACTTTTATATTATTTGCAATTTTGTGATACTTTGTAATTGTTTAAGAGTTCTTCATTATTGTTCTTAATTATTTAAGAGTTTAATAAGATTTACCTACGGAAAAGCTTTATTTATTTCCATAGAGAAAAATACCAGTTTCAATTTCAAACACTGATTTAAGAAGTTCGTCGTGTGACATTTTTATGAGTATCATATTTTGCGTTCATTTATACATATTTTATAGTATTTATAATTACTTCAACTACCCACTAATTATTTATTTTGATTGCATGACTTCGTTCCATCGTATTGACCCACATTCATATGATTCCTCACGCTATCCATCCATTAATGAAATTGATTTTATGTAGGTAGTTATTAATAACTAATTTGCCGTGTGGTGCCACTGTCACCGCCCTCATCTCTCCCGCGGGTGTCGTACAAGGCGACAGGGTGGGTACCTAAAGACAGTGATGAGTAATGGGCCGCAGCATACACCACCTAGCAATATACTGCGGTTCATGAGCCCGATAGATGTCAATAGGCTCGCCACCTATATGGGATCAAACCACAGATATATCAATTTAAGTGATATAGCTGTGGATCAAACCTAATTGGCGTAACATGGGTGTTGAATTCACCTCTGCCTACCCTACCTACGTCGGGGATATAGGCGTGATTTATGTACGTAATAATAAATAAAAATATTCACCTATAAACACTACGATCCACTGCATACGTGTTGTACCATGATTCATAATATCGTCGCCAATTTTATCTTTTCCAAGCATATCGGAAAGAGTAACACTGTAACTTAGTTCCTTTATAAAACAGAAAGTCACTTCCTGATATTGGTAGCTAACTAAAAAATTCAGAGTGGTTAAAAAAGTTGTTTAACAAATGAATTGCAATTAAATCTTTTAACAGCCATCTACTAACTACTGGTATCTGTGAGAATTGAAGTAACAATGAGACACAAACGAACGTTTATAAGTTAAACAATAAATATTTAAGGATGCCCCCGTGGTAATATCGATATGATATACATGAAATGTACTTTGATTAATTAAATCCAATTTGGTAATATACATAACCTTATGAGTGTAACATTTAAATGAAAATGAGAAAACAATACATTTTTTTTATTCACCGGACTGATTTGGAAGATTTTTTTTGTTTAATTGAAATGTTTGTAAACACGTAAAAGGTCGGTAGGTTAAAAAAAATTGATAGAACACATTTATCTAAATACACCTTCGGCATCATAGATAGCCACATAAATAAAATCCCAATATAATATCTAACTGCCGCACTCAGAGACGTCAATTAACTTTAATGAGTATTTAATATCAACAAATGTTCATTTAAATCAAGATCATAGACCCGGTAGGAATAGCGACTAGTTTTTTAATTGTCATTTTTCGACGTTAAGTACCTACTCATTAACGTTATTTGACGTCTCTGAGTGCGGCAGTAATACTTTGACAATTTAATGAATCATTTTGCAATTTATGCCGTATGGTGACGGCAGACAGAGCGTCACCATCCCGTCACAATCTCTTCTGCAAGGCAACTAAGGACCACCTAGCAATATACCGCGATTTACGTGCCCAATAGATGGCAATAGGCTCGCCAGCTATTACACGGAACCTAACTTAATTGGGCAAACGTGGGTGCTTTCAAAGTTTCAAGTCCCCACTGCTGGGGCACAGGCCTTCCCTATGGATTGAAGAATATAGGGAGAATGAGCCATAACCACAGATATATCAATTTAAGATATTTCTTTGGCAATAACCCATCACGCTGGCCCAGTGCGGATTGGTGGGTATTAATAACTAAAGATACCAAATAAACTGTATAGTCTATGGATGCAGCGGGAATCAACGGCTCAACGTGCCTTCGGAAGCACAGAGGAAATCCAGTTAATAAGTTTTTGGTCATCCATCCAATGACCGGCCTCAGCGAACGTTGCTTGGTTTACGCAATCGCAGGACAAGCGCGCTAAGCCGCGAGCTAAGCCACGCGCTTTCGAGCTCTTGCTGCCTACCTCTTCGAGGATATATAGGTGTGATTTATGTGTGTCTCTATATTTATGTAATGAGAAATTTATAACCCTAATTAAATTAATGTCACAGTGATAATCGTAATCAACGTCTAAATTTAGACGTGGAATTTTTATCTGGCGCTATTTTTTTGTTGGGCCGCCGTCTATGACATTGGCGTCACTTCACGCGAGTACACAATGCAACAGTTACAGCATTCTTTTATTTATTCCAAGATAAAACGCAAAGGAGCCGTGTGGTGACGGCAGAGCAGAATACCATCTCTGTGTCGTATAAGGCGACTAATGGCCGGTTTTTTGATCACTAGTTAACTCAACCAATTGTTAAAAAATCATTCTGATTTCAGATAATCAGTCTAATATTTAACCAACAGTAACAATATCAGACTGATATTTTACCATGAGTAACATTAGTAATTAAAATTGTTATTAATAGTTAGATAGCAGCCTGATATTAACCAATTTTAACATTAACAATTGGTTGAGTTAACTACGGATTAAAAAACCGGCCCTAAGGGTTAAAACAGCAATTTGTAACTGTAGACCACCACTTAGACCACCTAGGAATGTACTGCAATTTCCGTGCCCGATAAATGGCAATAGGCTTGCCACCACATGGGACCTTACCTAATTGGCGAAACGTGGGTGTTAATTAACCTCGCTGCCTACCCCTACGGGGATACCTAGGCGTGATATAAGTATGTATGTATGTAAAACGCAATTGTTGATTTATTTCATTGGATTTGCGACCTAGGTCACATGCTGCCACTGACTCCCCCTCTGCCACACTATATATGGACCCGGCACCCGCACGGTGAATCCATAGAATGCTTACTGCCGCACTCAGAGACGTCAATTAACTTTAATGAGTATTTTATATCAAAATTTTCATTCAAATCTAGACCCCGGCAAGAATAGCGACTAGTTATGAATTGTCATTTTTTGACGTTAAGTACTCATTAACGTTATTTGACGTCTCTGAGTGCGGCAGTTAACTCTAACTCTAACTATCGTTTCAAGATGACAATAATTATGATTGTGGCAGACTTCTGCAGTTCCATGCCGCAAGCTGGCTTGGGAGCGAAAATATAACGTAAGTAGAATGCCCCAACTCGCCCCAAGGGTGTCGTAAAAGTCGGCTAAGGGAGATTGCCCGGTGTAGACCAATAAGCACATTAGGGCACCCGAATGGTGGAGGCCAAACCACCATAAACAGATACTCAAAAAGGGTTGGTGTCAGGCAGATGGCTGGCTGTAACACCTAAGCCAAAACCTTGATCAGTTTGTAGTAGAAGTAGCCCAATCACTCTCTCTCTCTATTCGATTTTGATTTCAACATTATATAAATGTTAGAAAAATTTGTACAACGATTTTGGTGGTTAGCTAAAGAATTTCGAAAAATTATGGTCTTGATGCGGGAATCGAACCCGCGTCCGCTGCTATCCGGGCAGGTGCCTGACGATAATTTTTCGAAATTCTTTTTCTAACCACCAAAATGTTTGCACTCTCTCTCTGTTCATCGGTCTCTTGACATGGTCCTTGTGGTCCTTTCAGTCGTCCTATTTACTCTGAGTTTCAGTCTCTTTTTTTATATACATTCATTCATCACACCGGTGTGGTGTGATGGATGGATAGGAACCAGTTTATTGGCGTCTGAATTATTACTATTTTTTTATTCTCCCTATATTTTAGGGAAGGCAAAGGGTCTATCCCATACAGCCAAGTCTTTAGTGTATATTTTATCTATAGTCTTATGAAATAATGAGTGGGTGAAATGTATGAATAAAATGAATTTTACGTTCAAATATGGGTGTCACACATTTTAACGCATCTAGGGAGTGCTTGGAGCGAATTTAATGGTAACAGAGTTCATGATGGTGCTTGATGAAATGGATAAAACCACTTTTTATAGTAATCTTCACCACAACATCAAACACATCATGAGACTGATTTTCGATGATTCTGCATAATTGCACATCAACACGGATGCTTGTGGATCAAAATAACACCACTTTCACTGCACAAAATCCACTCTGTAACAATTTTTGAATTAGTGAAAATAAATCTGACTGACACCACGAAACGCGCCAAACACTGCTCTGATCGATATTAATTGAAGAGGAAATATTCTGCGCCGACCACAGACAAACAGGCGGGAAAAAGAAGACCGTAGAAGATATTATCTCCAGCCTAAGTAGAAACAGTCACATTTTGGATTTTATTGTCGTGTTAAGGTTAGTATCCAAATTAGTAATGAACCAAAAACTATTACCAACCAAAGTATTTTCGAAAATAATAATTATTGTCTTGATGCGGGATTCGAACTCACGCTAAATAACATAATGCTGGTATTTCATTTTACTTATTATGCTTTGGTGCATAACTAATAGCGTCATTCTTTCATTACTTTGCCAGCGACTTTGTTTTGTCTTAGGTGAGTTGAGTGACCTAGTGCGCATAAACTGCTGCAACTCATAATTTTTTTTATTTTTTTATTTATTTAATTTATTTAATTAAACACAAACATACACAAACTTTACAGGTTTAGTACCTAAAGCGAGTGTGTAGTTAAAGATAAATATACTTATTGATAAATATATTGTACAGCCAACCGCACGTCAGACCAGTACAAACTATCAAACCTCTCCAATCGTTACTAATACAATATTCAAATTGACTAGATAATCCGATTATTATGACATTCTATTATAACGTGAAAATGCATGTTTGTCAACTAAGTATGTGGATATAATATTATTATGGTCATTGTGATAAGTTCATTTGCAATTCCGTAAACAATAGTGATCCCACTTCTATAACTTGTGAATAACAAACCAAAGTTTCCAGCGGGGTATTTAGGATATCTGTACGAGTTGTTGAATTTTTGTTTTTCATGACTGTGTTGTATTGAAAAATAATACAAAGGTTAAAGAATTGAAATGTTAAACACTGACATTAACTGCCGCACTCAGAGACGTCAAATAACGTTAGTGAGTACTTAACGTCAAAAAATGACAATTCAAAACTAGTCGCTATTCTTGCCGGGTCTATGGTCTAGATTTGAATGAAAATTTTTGACATTAAATACTCATGAAAGTTAATTGACGTCTCTGAGTGCGGCAGTTAGATGTTGTCCACTACGTTAATTAAATACTAATGACATGGCTGCACGGGCGAGGTACTGTTGTCTTCATAATTCAAGGAAAACATTAAAAAAACTTCACGTCAATCAAACGTCAAAGTCAAATTGACAATTGACATTAATTAATTTTCTTGTGTTGGGTGTCGGTAAATAAATAATTTTTATTGAAATAAATTACCTACTTAAAACCTACTACAGTAATACCATTGAATAGTCCTCAATCATGTATTAGATTGTCAAAACAATTCTAGATTAGTTCTTGCAGTATTATTATCTAGTATACCTGGTGTTCAATTCAAAATGGGGTTGTTATCAGATCCCGAGTATGGTTCTGTGAAATGGGTCCGAATTCTGAAGAAGATAAATGGTCCACTGTGTATACTATGTTATATTGGTGCGTTGGTGTGGTTCGTTATGTTGGGAGACAAAGAGTTCAACAACGAAACGTATTTCTCTGAGAATGCCTTGTTGCCTGGCTTGGTGACCAACGAATTCAACGGTGAACAAGCAGCTAAACAGTTCTTCTCCGAGTTTGAACAGGAGCTACAGGCTAGTTACTTGTACAGTCTTCTATAAACAATTAATTATTGGTACAATTATCACAGTTTACCTATCATACTATCAAAGCCATATTCCAAGAAAGCTTTGTTGATTTACAAATTTTTAGTGGAAAGCTTAGGTATTAGATATATTATACAGTATTTAGTGTTTCTATGTGTAATTGTCTATTAGATGGGCCAAGGCACACAGCGTTAACTATATAGAAAGTATTGAAAATTCACTAAAAATTTAAATTCTTACTGAAATTACCATATGTTTGAATTCGAATTTAGTTAATAGTTGCACCAACCATGGTCATATGTTGACACAGCAATATTTTTACCTACTATTTACATGTTATTGTTTATAAATATTTTTTTAATTTTTTTATTATACCAATCAATGAAGAATAGAATTGCCTTAGCAAATTTGTAAACTTGAAATTAATTTGTGGGTTGCAGGATAAATATGACGATAGTGATGAGATGCCAGTGCCATGGCTTGTGGCGAAAATGTCCCAGCTACATTTGGAGGTTTACTCACACAATTTTACACTCAACTATCCATTGGGACAAGGCCAAGTAAGTGATTATGTTGATAAGTTAATTTCTTGATTTGTCAAACATACATTGTATCCTGTATCCTGTTGCATATTAAACCCTTAAAAATTTGAGTATATACACACACCTCAAGTGGTTCTTACCCACCAATCCCCATACCCACCAATCCTCACTGGCACAGTGTAATGGGTTATTGTTCCACTTTCCCTATACTCTTCCATGGGAAGGCTGGCTCTTAGCAGTGGGGGACATTAAAGAACTGTGGGGGACATTAAAGAACTGTTGGGGTCATTAAAGAACTGGTGATTATGAAGTGGTTCTTGCATTTTATTCTGATAAATATTCTTATTTAGATTTATGAATTATAATAAAGTAGTCTTTCGAAAAATGTCTGTCATATTATATGAAGTTCTATACTAGTACCTAATTGATAAATTTACTTTTCAGATATACAAAGGCACAAACGTCTACGGCATTCTGAGAGCACCACGCACTTCATCACTGGAAGCTCTCGTTGTCACTGCACCTTACAGATCACTATCCTCTCATCAGAAGGGTACTTCGGCAGGCATAGCGTTGATGTTGGCATTCGCTCAGTTTGCTAGATGTGAGTTCACGTAAATGTAAATAATATATAATAGTAACATACTAAAATTATATTGTTTGGATAACATTTATATTTGAAATCATGTAATTTTATCATTTTTGTTATAAATGATATTGATCTAGATCTTATTCTTCAATTTTATTATTCTTTTTTTTTATTTACATAAGTACTTAATAATATAAAAAAATCTTTTTTTTTTGATGTTTTAAAGGTGGAACCAATTTTTATATTACTTTTTGATTTATTTGATTTTTCTAAATAATCCGTCAATGACCAATGGCTCTTGACAGTAGGTATTTTATTTGCAAACATTTCTTTGTTTCAGCTCAGAAATATTGGGCCAAAGACATAATTTTCCTGGTGACAGAGCACGAGCAACTAGGAATGCAGGCATGGTTAGAAGCTTACCACGGTCTCCAAAGTGACGCCCAAACGTTTTACACGGGTCTCGGCAGCTTCTGGCAGCCTGGTAGCCCTGCTTTGGATTATAGCAGACTATCCGTCATGTTCAATTGGGTAGACGACCACAAGAAGTGCTTGAATCCTGGCAAATTGAAAGGAAGATCGGGTTCCATTCAGGCGGCCATTAATTTGGAGTTTCACACACCGAAGATCAGTACGTATTGCCCACATTTATATATACACTTCTTCTTTTTCCTGCCCTGTTCCCAGTTTGTTTGGGGTCAGCATTCCTTCCATTAATATTGGTCAGACATCTTCAAGCCATCCACTGCCTTTTGATTCATATCATCTATCACACCAAAAAGGTGCTAGTGATGAATTGATGCATAGAAAAAAGGACGCAAAAGACTATGTCGAGAGATTGATGAATAGAGAGTGATTGTAATGATAACATTCAAATCCATACTGCTGAATGTATCGGCTTAGGTTTGACAGCCGGGTGCCTGCCTGACACCAACCTTCTTTGGGTATACTGTTGTTAGTGGTTGTATGCACCATTTGGGTCTATTGCTATCAAGTAATAATTGTTGTATTTTAACAATCTAGTGACAATGGATTTTTAATTCAATTTCAGAGTACATAGAGGTGAAAGTGGAGGGGCTTAATGGACAATTGCCAAACTTGGATCTAGTCAATTTAGTGCATAGGTTGTGTGCGAAGACGGGAATTAACCGCTCTTATAAACACAGGTGGGTATCTAAATATATAAAAATTAAAGTAAATACATAGAAAATTAATATACCAGCTACCTAAATAATTAAATTGCTAAATTCCTATATTCATTACTAAAAGACCTTGGAATGTCTAGAGCTTGATAAGTTCCACACTGGAACGTGTGTCTAAGGCGGCTCTCACAGAACCTTACCAAATATAGCTGGGCTAAATAAATAAACAGAATAAAATAAATTTGAAATAAAACAACTTATACGGATAAGACTCGCGTATAATTTGGTGTTTAGCATATTAATTATTTAACCCGACGTTTCGATCACTTTACAGTGGCCGTGGTCGCGGGGGGACTGCCACTGTAATAGTAGATTTTCCATCAAGTGCACAAAACGAATCATTTATGTCCGAGACTTTTAGCAGCCCGAGCTCAAGGCGAGGGCTGATAGTAATGTCGAGGATAAAAATGGTTTTGTGGACGAGGTAGAAACTCTGCTTTTCACTTCGATTGCGAGGAAATAAAACAGTAGTTTATCATATCATTTCTTAAAATTCAATCTAAAATTCGTACAGTTTTGAAGAAGGAAATTATTTTTCCCCTTGATATTAGGCTTGGGCTGAAGACCTATACAGCCAAGTATAAATTAATTTTGAAATAATAATTTTCTTAAATTAATTTAATAACCTACCGTACCTACTTAAATTAAAATTTTAATTTATTTTATGCCTTAAAAACACAAGAATAAAAATATTAAAAAATAACAAATTCTATCTCTGAATTTCTTATTGTGTTTGGCTGCATGGCTCATTTTCTTTGCCTTAATATAGACACATTTATGAGTAGATACGTTAATGCTCTAGAGCACAAAATTCGATTTTGTGCAGCCTATATCCTGCACAAATAAGCACTTTCAGAGCATGAGAAGTGAAAAAGTTGTTTTATTTCAAATGTGTAGTGCTCGTGCAAATATAAGAAAACATTAGAATAAAATAAATATTGAAGGAGGCTCTCTTAATATACAAATACAATAGACGTGGTTTTTTATTTATTTGAAATACCTAATATTATATAGTAATTTAATTTTACTTCCTTAGTTATTCTTGGATTCGGAGCAGAAGCAAGACGGAGGATTGGATGAACGGGGTCTGGACGATGTTTGGCATGGTCTCCTCGCAGTTGGATGGGGTAATGCAATTTTTTTACATATATCCTAGTAAATTGGCTTGATGACATCTGACCAATATCAAAATGAAAGAGGAAACATACTATGTCAGATACGTATTATTACGTATGGCCGTACCCCAGATAAACTGTGAACACGGCAGGAAGATGGTAATGATATGACAGGCGCAAGCCTTGCCCTTCTCCCTTCAGTTTTAATTATGTACATTGGGTTTTATATTTTTGGGCCAATTAGGTGCATTATCCTTTATGAATTATTTTGTAGGTGCCTAACGGCAACCACGGTCTCTTCCACCGCTTCGGCATCGAAGCAGTGACCCTCGAGGGCCGTGACGCCAACGACCCAGCGGGGGTCCCCCCCAGGGTCAACGGCCTGAACCCAGCCAACTTCTACCGGCTGGGCATAGCGCTGGAGAGCATCCTCCGGTCGCTCAATAATCTCTTGGAGAGATTCCACCAGAGCTACTTCTTTTATCTCTTGGCGGCTACCAACAGGTTTATCTCTATTGGTGAGCGTTGAATAGTAATATAATAGGTGTGGCAAACCGATTTCCTTTCATACTAATTTATTTTCATTCCCTTTTTTATGACTATTTTTTATGACGTACATGTGTCACTCTTGGTTTCCATACGAATTTGTGAAATATTTGCTTGTCTTGCTAATAAAATTTGCTCTATATCTACATTCCGATTACGCCTATAATTTCCCTGATCCCTCACATAACGTACAATTTGGTCCTTCGAGCCGGATCGAAGGATGATGATGAATGAAATGAGTTCGGTTTGCCACAATAAGGATGACACTAACAAAGAATCACTGAAATAATGATTTAGAATAATAATACAGGGTTAGTGGATTCGAAAAACAATCACTTGTTCTTAGATTATACTTATGATTGATATTTATTTCATAAAAATACAAAATTTAGCAATCCGCTGTAATTGGTCAAACGCCACGTGACGTCACATTTTTTGTCATTTTGTTTGTATATTAGTTTCTAGCCCGTTCTTCTCAGATCAAGGCCTCCTGATACTTTACGAACGCGTGGCGTAGCTTAATTAAAATATTGAACACATTTTACTTTGACACACACGTTTCCAATGTTTTCATGAATGTGAATCTTTAAAATGATATACCCTATGCCGGAAGCAGACCATTGCAACGTGTAATGTAACACGAATTTTGAGTCTTTTTATTTTTTTTTGTTTTATTTAGGTGTTTGAGTTGGTGTGACTTATGTGTATATTTTTTTCCAGGCCAATACATGCCATCTCTGTGCCTCCTGTGCGTCGCCATGCTGGTGCGAGCGCTGGCCCTCTGGGTGACCATTCAACAGGACGGCGACGACGAACCGGCCGGACCCCCAAAGCCGAAACGCAAGAAATCCGGCGACGACATACCAGGCGACCAGACCCCCGAAGAGGTGTTTTTACTCAATTATTTATTGCAATCCATAAAAGTCCTGACAGACGTGCTCATTACTAGGCTTCTATGCTGGCCTGGGAGCGAACAAATATCGTAGAATAGGCCAGCCCCGACTTATCCCATGGGTGTCGTAAATGTCGTCTAAGGGAGATTGCCCGGTGTAGACCAATAAGCACATTATGGCACCCGAATGGTGGAAGAAAAACCAACAACAACAGCATACCCAAAGAGGGTTGGTGTGAGGCAGGCGGCCGGCTGTAAAACCTCAGCCTAAACCTTGAGCAGTATGGATTGGAATGCTGTCATTCCAATCACTCTCTCCGTTCATCGGTCTCTCGACATGGTCCGTTCCGCCTCTTTTCTATACATTCATTCATCACTAGCACCTTTACGGTGTGATGGATGATATGAATCAAAAGGGAGTGGATGGCTTGATGACGTCTGACCGATATCAATGGAAGAGGAAACATATTGTGCCGACCCCAGATAAACTGGGAACAGGGCAGGGAGAAGAAGGAGACGTGCTCATTACTAGCACGTAAGCATGCTACTATTGAGCAAGTATCACTAATAAGCACGTGTGTCTAAACGTTGCTAGTAATGAGCATGCTCAAAAATCAATTGATTTTGAGCATGCTACCTGAGGTGTGGATGGAAGTAGCGGTTTGAAATATTGTTGTTGCACATTTTTATTTTTGTATTTTACATTAAAATACACATCAAGATTGTTTACATTTTGTCTCAAGCTCAAGTGAATGGTGTCTAATAATAATAATATGTCAGTGCTTTAAAATCAAAATCTCTCAGGTTGGCACACCGAAGAAAGAGACGGGCGATGCAACCGGGCTTCGTCACAGGAAACACACAAAATCCGAATCCGAGGTACCAGGAGAACAGGACAAACCAGAAGCATCGTTGAAGAAAAGCTTGGAACAAGGGGACGGGTCAGGCGAGAGGGAACCGAAACGCACCAAAAATTACTACCAGGCCGATCCGATGAGTATAGTGAATATTGGAGCGAACTATTTGCTGGTTCACCTGTTGGGTTATGCCGTTATGAACTCGCCGACCTTACTCAGCTACATAGGTAAGATCATACATACATAAATAAACCATGCCTTTTTGTTTTCGAAAGGATAGGCAGGGGTGAAATATCACCCATTTCTCGCTAAATATGTTAGTTCCCATCTTCTGCCGGGCACGTAAATCCGAGTTTATTTCTAGGTGGTATAAGAGTAACGCACTGGCATCTTTGTCTTAACCCATAGTCCCATAGTCACCTTGGACGATACCCACGTAAGAGAGACATTTGTATTTTACTCTGCTGTAACCACACACCGGGTAAGATTATTTACTTTTAATGAAAATGGAAATATGGTTTATTCATATAAGGTATTATTACATACACTCATGACATACATCATAATTCACGCCTATATCCCCGAAGGGATAGGCAGAGGTGAACTGGCACCCACGCTTCGCCAATTATGCTAGGTCCCATGTAATAGGTGGCGAGCCCATTGCCATTTATCGGACACAAAAGTCACAGTACTTTGCTAGGTGGTAGGTGTAAGAGGAACGCTGCTGCCCATTCCTCACTGATTTATCCTTAGTCGCCTTGTACGACACCCACGGGAGGGATTTGGGGTGGTGACAATTGTATTCTACTCTGCCGTCACCACACGGCACTCGTGAATCGTCAAATAAATGCGTTGAACATTGGAAACGTTGGTGTCAAAGTCAAATGGTTTCCAATATTCAACGCTTAGCTACGCCATCCGTTCGTAAACTACCAAGAGGCCTTGTTCTGAGAAGAACGGGCAAGAAACTCAGCAAGTTTTGTATCTCCCTTTACATTAAATTATAAATTGTACATTATGATACCATTACCTGATTGCTGTGTGCTTAATGTTGACCCGCATAAGATTGTGACCTTACCAATGGCTGGCAGGCTAGTATGACCGTTGAAAAATAATATGATATAGCCATTAATCGCCATGCTAGCCGTGCTGGTATCCTATAGTATAACTGGGAATAGGTCCCAGCGTCACTTGTGCAATATCCAACAAATTGCTGTGATTGACGTTCCCGATGAATGGCAATAGGCTTTTGCGTGGGACTTAACGACTAATTTACCACTGCCTACCCCTCCGGGAATAAATTGGCTTGATTTACATATGAATATTAAAATTTGTCCGTCATCTAGTACATATCCATAATATAAGTGCGTTATACTTTTACAGCGATGAGTAATGGGCAGCAGCATTTCTCTCATGCCACCTAGCAATATAAATATTTACTAAGATTTATGTGCCCGATATATGGCAATAGGCTCGCCACCTACAACATGGGACCTAACTTTTTTGGCGAAAATTAGTTGTTAATTCATATCTACATACATACATACATAAATCACGCCCATATCCGCGAAGGGGTAGGCAGAGGTGAATTCTCACCCGCGTTTCGCCAATTATGTTAAGTCCCATGTAATAGGTGGCGAGCCTATTGCCATTTATCGGGCACAAAAGTCGCAGTACATTGTCAGGACGGTAGTATAAGAGGAACGCTGCTGCCCATTCCTCATCACTGATTTATCCTTAGTCGCCTTGTACGACACCCACGGGAGAGATTTTGGAGATAATTCATATCTGGTGGGTGTTAATTCACCTCTGCCTACTCCTTCGGGGGTATAGGCGTGATTTATGTATGTATGTTTCTTATATAATATTTCCAGGCGCAAAGTACTACGACCAACCGTCTGAGGTGTCGGTCTACTACGGCCTCATAGCCATCTCCGTGCTTCTCACCTTGGCGACCCCGTTCATGCCCCGCCTCCTCAGCAAGGGTCTCCTGACCCACGAGGAGTTGACCCTGGTCAACATTCTGCTGCTGATCGAGCTGGCCACCGTCTGTTTGGCAATGGGCATGCACAATTTCTCCCTGGGACTGGTGGTGGCTGTTCTGTACACTCCTCTGGCGCTGGTGGTTGGGGTGGTCAAGAGGAACTCGAAGAGGTGAGTCTGGTAGCCAATTAATATTTTAGTTTTAGCGCTTGTTGACGTTGATTCGCGGGGCGGTGGCGGGCGCGGTCACGAAATATCAAACATATGGCACAAGTGTTCACGTACGAAACGCACGTGCGTTGGAAGTAGCGGGCAAACTAGCGACGAGCGCGAGCGGCCCAGCTCGCGGCAGTATCAAACGTGTGAGACACTTGTGTGTGTTCACGGTGAAGTAGCGGCGGAGCGCGCGATTCACTCGCGACGTCAGGTAAGTTCAACCAGTTTGATCTCCTTCGCTATGATAGATCGTTTTTATCATGTCGTTCAATACAGAAGAGTTTATTTCAGACTAGAACTCTAATTTGGTAATGTAAACACAGTCACTATATAAAGTACAAGTGGTCACCCGCGGCTTCGCTCGCGTTAATGTCGGCTATTATATAGCCTATAGCCTTCCTCGATTAATGGACTATTAAAAACAAAAATATTTTTTCAATTTGGGTCAGTAGTTCTTGAGATTAGCGCGTTCCACCAACCAAACAAAATGTAATATAATCTAGCATTCGAAGTTGGATTTTCAATACTTTTTACTAAACAGATAACAGCATTGTTGTGTTCCGAAAATTTGTGATAAGATAGCCAGTCCCTCTGTGGTTGAGGGTTCCAGGTGAAGCTCGATTCCATCTTCGGCCCTTATTGTCACTTACCATCGGGTTAGATGAAGGGCAAGAGCTTCCTTGCCAAGCATAAAAAACATGCAGGTAAGGTCTGAAATGGTCCCAGCTAAGCATATATTGCCAGTCTCGCGACGAGCTCTGGTCTTCCTTACTAATTCTTCTTCAAATTCTTTTAATTCTTCTTGCTGGGACTAGCTTAGTTCATTGTGACGCCATCGATCTCCTACAACTCATACCTTCTCCTTAGTTATCTCTATTAATATTCTTCCTTGTGTTTCAGCGTCATCGGTCTCTTTCTGAAGCGAGTGCTGTGTCTCCTACTGCAGCCGCTGTGCTTCCTGACCCTGAGCATGATCGCCTACTCCCGGGTTCTGTTCCCGGAGGAGGACATCCTCCAGATGGCCTCCCGGGGTAGGGACGCGGCGATGCAAGCCACTATGTTCTCTGTTGTGGATTCCATGGTGGGTAGTTTCATATACATATACAGGAGGGTAGTTTTAGTTTTTATTATTGTCGAGATAGAATGGATGTAATATTATTGGTGGGTACATACAGAAGGGTTGTCTGTATAGTGTCTAGATAGTTGGTCGTGTGGTGACGTCAGATAAGAATAGGATTGTCACCTCCCCCAATCTCTCCCGGGTGTCATACATTAGACGAGTATTTTATGTACGTACGTACGTATGTAGTAACATACGTACGTACGATTACCCGTACCTGTACGTACGATGTAGTAACATACGTACGTACGTACATAAAAGCAATTTTTGGTCACCCATCCAATGACTAGCGTTTAGCGAACATTGCTTAGTTTAACAATCGCAGGCCAAGCGCGCTATGCTACTGTGCTAGCGAGCTCCTCATTTTTTATATTATTTTATTTATTAATTGTTTTTTCTTAGTCATATTTTTATTTTTTTTCTTTATTGCCATAATAATGAAAAAACCTTTTATTTCCAGATCTATGGCAACTGGCTGTTCAACGTGGCGACATCGATTCTGCTTCCCACTTGGGTCATATTCTGGCAGATTCTGTGTAACAGAGTTGACAACATTCCTTAAAGACTGCATTTATTTAATAAAGTAAGAGTGTGAGGTAATTGTGTTGTTTTTTTGTCAGATGCGCACGCGCAGTTGACGTCCTCGAGGCTAGTTATGATTTTAGAATGAGTAAGGTTGCTTGTCTATGCCGTCTTGCAGAAATACAATTCTCACCACCCCTAATCTCTAGTGGGTGTCGTACAATGTTGGTTGGCGAAACGTAGGTGATTAATTACGCCTATTTGTTCACTAATCACTCCTATTTATCCCCGAAGGGGTAGGCAGAGGTGAATTAACGCCCACGTTTCGCCAATTAGGTTCCTAGGTAATATATAATTATTATTGTATTATATTATTTATTGACAGACATGAGCTTTAATATCCACTAAATTGTTGATGAACTTACGTCATAAATGATAAACGCACACTAGAAACTTATAAATCTTTATTAGTTAATAGAAATCACTTCATTTTTACACACAACATTTTAATCATCACTCCCGAATTTTACAAGAGGGACCACACACCACAGCCTGGTTTACAAACAACGTTTTATGAATCTAAATAATTTGTTTAAAATTCGTCGTTGTTATATCTCAATTAAAAAGTGTTGAAAAACCCTGTTTGAGAATATTATCCATACACACTACATTACACACATTTACAGTGCCACCAATTAACCTTCTAGTGGTGAAAAAGGGTGTCGGATACATGTCAAAATGTATGGGTTTAGTTCCAATTTCCGCCACCTGACTTTTTAACGTCAAAAAACGTCCTAATTAAGCAACAAACGCAATACTAATGATTTGATCAGTTTTGATTAGAGTTCGCGCTTAAAGTTGTTTTCGTCAACAGTGTATGAGGAATACAATGGATATAGATGATTAAGGTCTATATATATATCTCTATACCATGTCAAATTGTACAGTATTATAGGATATCTACCCACCATATTTTACAAATCATTATCGTGACAAGCTATTCTATATTAGTGACCATTGGCCAATCTATTGGAACGAACAGAATACAAACGTATGAAACTGACGTATTACAGGGAAAAGAACATGACGACCTTCGCGTCAATTGTAAGAGACAGCTTGTCAAAAATGTACATTTGCTATTCGATTTATTTTTAACATTATATAAATGTTAGAAAAATTAGTACAAAGATTTGATGGTGGTTAGAAAAAGAATTTCGAAAAATTTTGAAGACCCAAGACACAGTGTCTTGGGTGGCCGAGCGGTCAGGCACCTGCCTGGATAGCAGCGGACGCGGGTTCGATTCCCGCCTCAAGATCATAATTTTTCGAAATTATTTTTCTAATCACCAAAATCTTTGTATGTACATTTGCATTGTTCAATCCAATAGATTGGCCACTTATGTAGGCCCCAAGGTATTTAAGTGTCCCTTTCAAGAATAAATAGGCTTATATATGTCGCAGTTAGCCGTGTGGTGACGGCAGAGTAGATAGCCGTGTGGTGACGGCAGAGTAGAATACAATTGTCACCATCCCAAATCTCTCCCGTGGGTGTCGTACAAGGCGACTAAGGATAAATCAGTGATGAGGAATGGGCAGCAGCGTTCCTCTTATACTACCGTCCTGACAATGTACTGCGACTTTTGTGCCCGATAAATGGCAATAGGCTCGCCACCTATTACATGGGACTTGGCATAGTTGGCGAAGCGCGGGTGATAATTCGCCTCTGCCTGCCCCTTCGGGGATATGGGCGTGATTTATGTATGTATGTATTTATGTCGCAACCAACTAGCATAATTAGCCGTTCAATAAACAGCCTATATAGCCTCTTTACTGATTCTAATTAAGCGTACGAAGAGACTGTATCATGTGGCCTGGCCAAACGCGTCTAATTATGTGGCTTATGCCAGAGAATAGGTTCAGAACATCTATATTAAAGCCGCCTGCCTCTTTTTCCTTGAAGCGAACAGCGGTTGTATAGCGTCTATCGTCAGTCCCTTCGTCTCCGGCATGTAGAAGTAACTGAAGACCACGGTCATGAAGCATATAGCGGAGAAAATGTAGAATACTGGCCCCAGGCCTATAGCTGACACGAGCGGGTTGAAGATGAGCAGAATCAGGAAGTTGCACAGCCACGTCCACTCGACTACTATCATCATCACTATGCTCTTCACCTGCAAGGGGAAACGAATAATAGTTATTTGTTATACAACAGAGCAAAGTTGCTTTTTAACCGCGTGCTCTATTTTGATGACCAACCAAGTGAAGGATTAAAAAATTGGAGTCCTGAGCGTCAGCGAGGGAATGAAAAGAGCACGAGGTGAAAATTCTTTGCACTCGAGTGCAACACGTAACTTTTCATCACCCCTCAGCGAGGAAATGACTAAATGCGCTTAAGAAAAGAAACATAATCACCTTATTAACAATTTCAGTTAATTCTGCTGGGTCTTGACGCAGAACGCCACTTTCGCAAAATGTCGCTACACATTTGGTCACTTTCGCATAATGTCACTTTCGCCGAACGTCACTTTCTTTTGTATTAGATTTCTCCTAAGAAAAAAAAATGCTGGAGTGACATCCCGTGAAAATTGCGTTTTGCGAAAACGACGATGTCCTGCGAAAATGTCTTTTGGTGAAAGTGACATTGTGCGCAAATGACATTCTGCGTAAGTGACCAAATATTTCACGATGACATTTTACGAAAGTGACATTCATTGCCAAGACTTAACAGAATTGACTGAAACTGTTAGAGTGCGCGCCAGATAAGTGTGTGCGTGGTCAAAATTGGAACTAAAGTTCCGTCTGCTATTTTGTTTGTCTAGGAACGTCAATGTGAGCGAGCAGCGCCTCCCATCGCGCGCAGACTTATCTGGCGCGCACTCTAATAAGGTGGTTGTTAATGCTGCTGTGAAACCATTCATCTAAACGCTTATGTTGCAAGTCTCACCTCAGGCAAGTACGCCTCTCCGATCAACACATACGGCACGGTTCCAGCGCCCAGCATATAGACGATGCTGTACAGGTATATGGCGGCTACTGTCATCCAACTGGGGGCCCAGTTGAAGTGGATCTGGGAGCCTAGCAGCAGGCAGCTCACTCCTGAAGCCACCGAGCCGTAGATCAGCATCGGCTGGGTGGCAAAGAGAAAAAAACACACATGATACATCATCATCATCGCCACCAGCCCTTTAATATCCCCACTGCTGGGGCACGGGCTTGTGTTGTACGGGTTGGTGGGTATTAACGACTAGATGCAGCCAGGACCAACGGCTTTAACGTACCTACCGAAAGACTCGTAGAAAGAAAAAGTAGGAAGAAGTACACGAGATATACATTTTTACTCACCCATGCAACGACCGGCCTCGGTGAACGTTGTTTAGTTTACGCAATCGCAGGTCAAGCGCGCTATCTACCGAGCTCCTCTGATTTTTCTGCATAGGATAACCTTAATAGTCACCACCTACAAGGTGACTAACCTAACCTAAGGGTTAAAACAGCGATGAGTAATGGGCAGTTGCGTTCCTCTTCGGTCAGTTATCTGCGATATTCGTGCCCGATACACGGCAATAGGCTCGTCACCTGTTACATGGAACCTAACCTAATTGGCGAACCGTGGGTGTAAATTCAAGTCTGCCTACCCCTTCGGGGACATAGGCGTGATTTATGTATGTATTGTATGCCTTGCAATGCAGCGACTAAAGAGCCCGGTAGATGGCGTTAAATGTGACTTTAAACGATACGTTGTTAATTTTGAACTACAGTTCGTAATGGCTGATTTACATGTATTAAGTAAGTAGGTAAGTGCCTTCTATGCTGGCCTGGGAGCGAACAAATAACGTAGAATAGGCCAGCCTCGACTCATCCCAAGGGTTTCGTACAAGGTGACTAAGGGTCTACACCGGGCAATCTTGGCCGGTGTAGACCAATAAGCACCTTGGGGTACCCGAATGGTGGAGGGCAAACCACCAACAACAACATACCCAAAGAGGGTTGGTGTCAGGCAGGCGGCGGGCTGTTAAACCTAAGCCAAAACCTTGAGCGGTATGGATTGGATGTTGTCATTCCAATCACTCTCTCCATTCATCGGACTCTCGACATGGTCCGTTCCGTCTCACTTCTGTAGGTCTATTCATTCATCGAGAGCATCTTCCTGGTGAGATGGATGATATGAATCAAAAGGGAGTGGATGGCTTGATATCGTCTGACCGATATGAATGGAAGAGGAAACATACTGCGCCGACCCCAGATAGCCTGGGAACAGGGCAGGGAGAAGAAGTATGTATGGTAGTTCGTAAAACCTCACCCGCCTCCCAGCAATGTCGGTCATGAAAGCGGCCACGAATCCAATGATGACATTGATCACGGCGAATATGATGCTGCACAAATTAGCGGACAAGTTCGAGGCTGCTTCAGCGAACAGGGGTTCGGCGTACACCTGGAGGACCGGCAGACCCTGGAAGATGGACGCCGTCATGAGGACTATGGTCACGGCGAGCGCGCGGTGGGTGGTCTTGGATTTCTCTGGAACAGAAAGAACGAGGAATTCCCTAGAATAGAATCCATAGGTACTAATACTTAATACTTACTATTATGCCGTGCGGTGACGGCAAAGTAGAATACAATTGTCACCACCCCAATTCTCTCCCGTGAGTGTCGTACAAGGCGACTAAGGATAAATCAGTGATGAGAAATGGGCAGCAGCGTTCTTCTTATACCATCGAGCTATGTACCTTCTGCGACTTTTGTGCCCGATAAATGGCAATAGGCTCGCCACCTATTACATGGGACCTAAAATAACTGGCGAAACGGTGCTAGTTCACCTCTGCCTGCCCCTTCGGGGATATAGGCGTGATGTATGTATGTACTATTATGAAGCTGAAGAGTTTGCATGGTTGGTTGGTTGAACGCGGCGATCTCAGAAACTACTGGTTCATATTGAAAAATTATTTTTGTGTTGGATAGTCCAATTATTGAGGAAGGCTATACCTATTTAACAACCGAATTTTTTTTAATGCTAGACTGGGAAATTCTTGCCTTTTATCTCATCTGATGGTAAGTGATGATAAGGGAAGATGGAATCGAGCTTCACCTCCAACCCTCAACCACAGAGGGGCTGGCTATCTTATCACAATTCTCGGAACACAATAATGCTGTTAACATTATTATTATGGCGACAGATCTTGATAAGATGGTGGGAGCTTAGCCAGGCGGACTTGAAAGAAACTCTACCACCTACCTACCAAACAGAGTACAAATTTGTACCCCCCTGGGGATCGAACCGGGACCTCTGGATCTTAACTCCGGTGGGCGAACCATTTAACCATGGAGGCGGTTAACAACGCAATTAAAAATGCTAAGCGATACTCTTGCACTTGCTGATAAAGTTTCGGATAAGTTTCTTCGTTTGTCGGTCCCTCGACATGGCCTTTTTCGTCTCTTTTCTATACTTTCATTTATCATTAGCAACTTTCCGGTTAGATCGATGATATGAACGTAATTATATCCTTTTCATCTATATCAACCATCACATCGGAAAGGTCATCATCATCATTATTTCAGCCGAGAGCCACCCACTGCTGGGCATAGGTAAAGGAGTTTTCATCGTTTGCGCGAGCCAAGGATTTCCAAACCGGTCGGTACTTTGCTCCGGTTTTAAGCAACCGCGACCCACCCAAAAGGTTTTTGGGATTAATGAATGCATGGAACAGTGATAGAATGTTGAAGTGAGAGAGTGATTGGGATTGTGAATGGTTAATACACGAAGACTACGAGTACTCACTCAAAAACTGCCACGTAGTCAGTTTTGTTTCTTGGAACTTTTCAGTCCTCAATTTTTCCTCTTCGGGCAATAGAGCTGAAAATAAGAGAACAGAGGAGAGGATTAGTATAAGCTTTACAGATTGCTTTTATAGGTGCCGTGTGGTGACGGCAGAGCAGATTACAATTGTGACCACCCCGAATCTCTGCCGCGGTTGTCGTACAAGGCGACTAAGCGATGATGGGTAGCAGCATTCCTCTTATACCACCTAGCAATGTACTGCGATTTATGTGGTGTTTAATTTACCTCTGCCTACTCTTTCGGGGATATAGGCGTGATTTATGTATATATGTAGGTAGTATAATCGTTATAAATTAAGAAACAAGACATTAGTGAGCAAAAAACTTACTATCAGGTTCAGCGTTCAAAGCTCTCTTCATCACTTCAATTTGACTTTGTATGTCTTTTGAGTCCGCTTTTTTGCTTTGAAAGTAGGCTAGCGATTTTTTGGCTTCCTGAAAGTAAATATTTATGTTATGTTTTGTGCAAAAAATCAAGGCAGGCAGAATAATATTTGTCACCCACAATCGAATCCTGGTGAATGTGTATATAATGAACACAGATATTATTTGTTCTTGAGTTATGGTTGTTTTAATGTGGAAAACTGCCCGTTGCATGTCCGTGCGATCTCTAAGGGTTAATAAGTCAGCGATGAGTAATGGGCAGCAGCGTTTCTCTTTTGCCATCTAGCAATGTACTGCGACTTCCGTTCCCGATAAATGGCAATAGACTCGCCACCATGGGACCTAACTTAGGTGGCGAAACATGGATGTTAATCCTCCTCTGCCTACCCCTTCGGGGATGTAGGCCCCGTTCATTTTTCGACGTGCGACACAATTTGTATGAAGCTTCATAGTAGCTTTCATTGTTCCGCGTGCTGCCGGTTGCGTAGCTTCATACAAATGCCTACCTAATGGTACCTACACGCCGAAGAATGAAAGGGGCTTTATGCGTGGTATATGTATGTTGAATAATCCTGCCAACTTTACCTCCTCCCGCCCTTTGCTCAGCAGGAACAGGGGTGACTCTTTCAGCAGAAATAGCAGCAGTACACTGACAGTGGATATCGAGAGGTTCACGTAGACCATGGTGAAGTAATCGAGATACCCGCCAAGGATGTAGGAGACGAGCATGCCGACGTTGTAGAACACCATGACGTTAGCTGTCATGGCGCCTCTGATGGCGTCGGTGCAGAACTCCGTGATGTAGGTGGTGTTGATGAGGAACGCGCAGCAGCTGAATCCGGAGACGAAGATGGCGGTAAGGATCACCTCGACCCTTGAGCTGGACGCTATCATGGCCCAGGATATCTGGAAACCGGGGGGATTAGGGTTATCTTTCTGGTTTCCCTGGGGAGAGACTGGTGAATTGCCGCGAGGCAGAATCCAGACTTTCCCCGCTTAAAGGGCTAGGAGGAACACCGGAGTGGTTTAGTGGGTATTGCTGACGCTTCGTGCGCTGAGCGAGTCCACGCGAGTCGCCTAGCTAGCAGCTGGAATGGTGAGTAAATGCATTCCACTCTGATAAAAAAAACAACCCACTATTTTAACAACATCATCCATCTCTCCAGATCTCTCCGCACGCAGTGGCGTACCGTTTTTTTGCGTTATTTCTTACAAAATAAACATGTATAGCTGAAGACGATTCCAGATTTTTCTGCCTCTATAGACAAAAGTGACAATTCTAATAGCCGTTCCTGTCCCATCGAAGTCCTTAGCTTAACCCGGGGAAAAAAGAGATTCCTTTTTTTGACTTTTTTTTCAGGATTACACACGTTAGGGGCCCCTGTAGCCCGGGGGCCCCGTATCATTGATACGGCGGTGGCTACGCCCCTAGTGCTCCTAAGGGTGTCGTACAAAGCGACTAAGGGTAAAGACAGTGATGCGTAATGGACAGCAGCGTTACTCTTATGTCTTATACCAGCTAGCAATATACTGATTTACGTGCCCAGGACATGGCAATAGGCTCGCCACCTATTACATGGGTCTAGTCCTAATCGACGAAGCGTGGGTATTGGTTCACCTCTGCCTACCTCTTCGGAATATAGGTGAGACTTATGTATTTTAGGTCCAGCGGCGCCATGTGGTGAAAATTTAGAGAGGAACAATTTTACTTTCAAGATAACAGTTTTATTAACCCTAAATAAGTTACAAACATTCAAAGTTACTCTTCACTTTAAATCGTAACGTATTTCCGACACTGTTAAAGACAAAAGACCTGTTATCTTTTGCATCTCAATTACCCATATCTTTACGAACTACAATTTCTGTGTCTAAGCTTATTTGCATAGGGATATAGAAATAATGTGATTGTTTTGAATGAACTCTTTCGTCGTCATTGTTATGCAATACACGTGTGTTTTATCAGGCGACTTTTAATGAATATTATAGTTCTGCAGTATTTTCTTTAACCAAAATTTTATCACGAACATAATTATCTATGCGATCCGGTGGTTAAAAATCAAACCCAAAGTAAGTTTTATTGCCAAACGTACGATGTCTATCTGCTTTCCATTCGTAATATCTATTATGGTTATTTAGTTACACTATTAACCTAAATGTTATTAAATTATATCTCTAGAACTTAAGTTAAAACCTTGAGCAGTATGGATTGCAATGTCATCCCAATCAATCCTTGGTCTTTCGACATGTTCCTTTCCATCACACTTCTGTACATTTATTAATCGCTAGCACGGTATATGATGACGTGTTAGACGTCATCAACCCATTAACTCCCTTTTGATTACACGTTTAGGGTGTTGAATGCACACAAAACATATCTAACGAAACATTACTTCAGTTGCACTAAATAACTCACCGTTGCCATTGAAGCTGCGATTATAGAGCAAGGCTTCCTTCCGATTCTGTCAAGAAATATCCCCGCTATGGGCGAACTGATCATAGCCCCAACAGAAGACAAACTTCCCAGCAATGCTGCCTCTCCTTCTGTCATAGGTCTGTGTAGCGTGGTGTTGGCAGAAGTGAATAGAAGGAACGTCGATGATGGCCAGGCGAACATGATGCCCATGGATAGGCAAAGAAGGCATACTGAAATAGAAAAAAACGGCCTCGAGAAGCTGTATTCGCCTTATCTATCTAACTTATAAGTTCTAAAATACACCATTGATGGGTAGGTTACGTTTGTTGAAGGTGTTTTCATCAGCTTTCTTTGTATCCCGCCTCAAGATCATAATTTTTCGAAATTCTTTTTCTAACCCCAAAATCTTTATATCATCATAGTTTTTTTTTACAAAACGTGAATAAAAATACGTAACCGTAGGTAGATCGACAAGCACCTCAGGTTCCCGAATGGTGGTGGGTCAACCACCCACCAGCTGTAAAGCCTAAGCCAAAACCCTGAGTTGTATTGGTATGATGACGTCTGACCGATCAATGGAAGAGGAAACATACTGCGCCGACTGGAATCAGTGCAGAAATATTTTGATGATCGTGATATAGGAAATAAAGAGTCTTAGAGAGGACATTTTTAAGTTAGATGTTGTTGGCGAAAACGGGCACGGCTTAAAGCTCCAAACTTCCATCTCACCACAGAAGGGTTAGCTATCTTACCATAAAATTGACGAAGCGACAAATTTTGATACGACGGTGGTAAAGCTAGCCAGGCGGACTTATCCTAAGTATCACCATGCAAAACTCTTTGTAGTCAACAAGTCACTTAAACTTATCAATTTTTCAGAACCTAGACCTAGCTTATATCACATTGGTTTACTCACATATCGCCGTGCAGAGGATTTGTAAGAACACCATTTTGAATCACTGAAGAGTTTTTCGCAAAACTCACACAACACCACCGAACGTAACCGACCCCAAGAAATGTATTTTACGAATGGCCCGTCTCTGATCTGATGTCGGGTCTAGGTTAAGTCCTCGCGTAAATTATTGTTTAGATTATCTGCGACATTTATAACCAAGTCATCATAAAACTAGATCTACAAGCCAAACACAACGAAGAGTTTGCATCGTAAAAACGTAATCTGCGAAATGATGATTTTAGGGTTCTTTGGAATTTCCCATAATTGGTTTTATGATGAATGGAATTTGCCAGCGCACTTGTTAAATCTCAAGATCTCTTATGTACCCCTAGAAACGTCTAAACATGACTGATGGCTAGGTTTCTGTGGTATATGGCAGTGCTGCCGGCTGTCCAACCTAAAAAAATAACGCAGAATGTGCCAACACCGACTCACCGCAGGGGTGTCGTACAAGTTTGCTTCATGTAGACCAATAAGCACTTTGGGGTATCCGAATGGTGAAGGGTAAACCACCAACAAACAGCATACCTGATGGTTGGTGTCAGACAGGTGGCCAGCTGTGAACCCTACGACAAAACATTGAGTACTATGTTATTTGAATGTCAAATCCCAATTAAAATAACATTAACTGCCGCACTCAGAGACGTCAAATAACGTTAATAAGTACTTAACGTCAAAAAATCTAGAGAATCTAGATTTGAATGAAAAATTTTGACATTAAATACTCATTAAAGTTAATTGACCACTCTGAGTGCGGCAGTAAGTCTCTCGTCTCTCGTTCGAGAGACCGTTCATCGGTCTCTCGAAATACATACATACATACATAAATCACGCCTATATCCCCGAAGGGGTAGGCATAGGTGAATTAACACCCACTTTTCGCCAATTATGTTCGGTCCCATGTAACAGGTGGCGAGCCTATTGCCATATATTGAGCACATAAATCGCAGTACAAATTTATATTGCTTGGTGGTATGAGGGAAATGCTGCTGCCCATTACTCATTGCTTTCTTTACCCTTAGTCGCCTTGTACGACACCCACGGGAGAGATGGGGGTGGTGACAATTGTATTCTGCTCTGCCGTCACCACACACCACACGGCCGTCTCTCGAAATGGTCCATCAATATAGATTTATTCATCTAGCACCTTCCTGATGTGATATGAATTAAAAGAGTGGATGACTTGCTGTCAAGACTGTAAAGAGGAGCTCGGTAGCGCAGTGGCTTAACAGGCCTAGCCTGCGATTACGTAGACTAAGCAATCTTCGCTAAGGCTGACCATCGGATGGGTGAACATAAATATGATATCGAGTTCCTCCATGCTTCGAAAGGCACGCAAAGCCGTTTGGACTGGCTGCATCTGCAGTCGTTAATGCTTACCAATCCGCACTGAACTAGCGTGGTGGGTTTTGGCATATTTTCCCTATATTCTTCATACCATAGGGAAGGTCTGTGACTCAGCAGTGGAGACATTAAAGGGCTGGCTGTAATGATGAGGACTGAAAGATGGTGATGACCATCATTATGAAAAAGGTAGCTAAATTAAATAACGAGGAACCTATAATATCGAAACTAAAAATAGAGTCTCTCGCTGCGCTATTTTAAGCGCCGGTTAACTTCCTAATCTCGTCTAAAAGCAAACATCATTCAGATATCGAGATAAAACTTGTACAATTGCCAATTTGGTGGGGTTTTTACATTGAACGTGGTTTTTATTACACGGGCTGAACTGTTCATGTGTTAGGCCTAATCCGACACCACTACCAACCACCAAGAATAGCGGAAAGTGCCTCAGAGGAGTCTGCGGCCCGATTTTGTTAATAACTAAAACTGGGGCCTAGACAAAGTAACATACCGACAAAGATAACGAAGTTCGATAAAGCAAAATGTATGGGATATGACGTAAGTCGTCGTGAAATCACGTGACCAAAATCGTCTTCGTAAGTTCCTAGTTATGTTGGTAGCGCAAGCTAAGACGCTGTACATACCAAAGTAATATGGACGATCGTGACGAACTTCTACACGTTATCGTTATGAAACGATTGCCACTTGGCTACGGGTAGAGCAGTATAAATTATTACACTCGGGGGGGTAATAATAATTTATTCTGCTCTTGGTCCTCCCACAGATATCGTACAAGGCGACTAAGGTAAACAGTGGACAGCAGCGTTACTCTTATACATACATATAAATCACATAAATCACGCCTAAATCCCCGAAGGGGTATGCAGAGGTGAACTAGCACCCACGTTTCGCCAATTATGTTATGTCCCATGTAATAGGTGGCGAGCCTATTGCCATTTATCGGGCACACAAAAGTCGCAGTACATTGTTAGGTGGTATAAGAGGAACACTGCTGCCCATTCCCTATCACTGATTCATCCTTGGTCGCCTTGTACGACACCCACAGGGAGATTTGGGGTGGTGACAATTGTATTCTACTCTGCCGTCACCACACGGATTTGCATGCCCGATACATGGTAATAGGCTCGCCACCTATTACATGGGCCCAACCGTAATTGGCGAAACGTGGGTGACAATTCAATTCAACTCTGGCTGATGAATAGGCGTGATTTAAGAGTGTGTAATAGAAAATGACTACATTACCTGTGCCTTGTTCGAATGGCTACCTACTCTAAATTTTTTCACAACTACTCCGGTATTATTGTTTTCATACATGATTATGTATATCCTCATATGGGAAATGTACGTGTATTAACACCCACTTTTCGCCTAATAGTGGGCGAGCCTATTCCCATTCGAGCACATCCATTGCAGTAGGTAGTGGTTGCTAGGTGCTATCGTGGCAACGCTTTAGGTACCTCATCACTGTTTATCACATAAATATAACGCGGAAAAATATGGTGAAATTGTATTCTGCTCTGCCGTCATGACACAGCGAACTAGTATCACAAACAGTGTATTATTGTCACAATATTTAACTGAACTAGCTGGTTAATAACAAAGCTACTTTCTGTTTAAATGTAAGTGAAAATAGATCTTTTAATTTGCAACTGACTTAGCAGATGATGATTTTATATTATTACGTGTACGATAAGCATGTACTCGTTAGTACTATAGTAAATTGGACAGAAATATCGCACAACCAAAACTATGTTGGTATCCAAAATTTTAAAAATCGATTTTCCGTACATTTTATGTTACTGACCGAATTTCGATTTTCATAACACCATAGTATTTATAGTATACGACTATGTAAGCATGGGTAGGAGGTTCAGAGTGTGGGTTATATAATTATATGTTCTTTACTTGTTCATTGCTTTTTGGACAAGCTCCTTTCCAACTTACAACTTTCACACATTCATTCATTACTAGCACCTGCGTTTTGGTTCATCACCTTCATCAGGCCTTGCCAATGGATGGAAGAATGGGCGGTAACGCACCACGCTGGCTCAGTGCGGATCGGTGGGTTTAAACGATTGTAGATGCACCCGGGACCAACATAGGCAGTGATTAAGTACTTCGGTCCACGAGAGAATATCTTTTCTTGGACACACGGGTTTTCGGTATCTAGCGTCTTGACGATTCATAGGTGTATCGTAACCATACCAGATATGAATAAACGAATTTTGACTTTGAATAAACCAGTCTGATCTAAAATAAAAGTCATTGCTTTTCTGATTCTCTTATAATCATAAGTCCTTATAACATTGTCTTCTGAGTAACTAGTTGTTGCACAGCATCCAGCGGCAATCCCTTGGTCTCTGGAACGTAGAAGACGCTGAAGGCCGCTGATAAGAAGCAGATGGCAGCAAAGAGGTAGAAGATGGGTCCCAACCCAATGGTGAGGATCAGCGGATGGAAGATCAGGAGGATGAGAGAGTTGCAGATCCACATCCATTCCACCACCAGCATCGTCATGAGGCTTTTCACCTGAAATTTATAGAGAATTTTTTATTGTCATCCATAATATAAGTGACTGATAGATCCCTTAAAGAAAGAAAGAAAGAAAGAAAGAATTGGTTATTTGGTACCTATACAAATAACATACATACATACATCACGCCTATATCTCCGAAGGGATAGGCAGAGGTGAATAATTATTAGCAACCAATTTCCGCCAGATAAGTTAGGTCTCATGTAATAGGTGGCGTGCCTATTGCCATATATCGGGCACAAATCGAGTATATTGCTAGATGGCATGATGAGGAATGCTGCTGCGCATTACTCATCGATGTTTTTACCCTTAGTTGCCTTATACGGCACCCACGGGATAGATGGGGAGAAACTATTTAACTAAGAATAAATTCACATAAGCATAACATCACCCCAATTAATCCCTGAAGGAGTAGGCAATAAGGCCGGTGTTTCACTTTATAAACAGGGATTTGATTTACGTGCCCGATACGGGCACTTATTAGGTGGGACCTACCTATAACCTAATTGGCGAAAGATGGGTGTTAATTCACGTCCGTCTAACCCTTCGGGGATAAATATGTATGTATGGATGCAGTATGAATGTATGGTCATACCTGAGGCAAAAAAACTTCGGCCAACAGCACGAAGGGCACAGTGCCACCTCCGAAGCTGTACGTCACGCAGAACACATTCATGACGAGAGCCGTCACCCAGCCGGGGCCATACTGGAATTGGATCTGAGTACCAAGCAGTATGCAGCAGACGCCTGAGCCGATCGAGGAGTAGGTCATCAGAGGCTGAAAGAAGAGAACACTGGTCAATAAAGGAGAATGCCCATATCCAGCCCTACAGCATATTAACACCAAAAATAATATTTTTTTATGTGTACGAAATACGTCCTTATTGACAGTTTTTTAACCGAATTTTTAAAATTACCTATTCAGCCCCTGTATTAGACTATCATCATTATCACCAGTCCTTGCCCACTGCTGAGGTCAAAGTCAAAGTCAAAATTCATTTATTCATATCTGGTATGATTACAATACACTTATGAATCGGTACAGGCCTTCGCTATGGATGGAAGAATGTAGCGTCGTTATTACTACAATACCGTGTAACCAACAGTGGTAAATAAAGATGGTTGCTCGGTGTACACCAATTAACACTTTGGGGCCAACAACAGCATACCCAAAGAGGGTTGGTGTCAGGCAGGCGCCCGGCTGTAAAACCCAAGGTAAAGAATTTAAGCCTAGAACGTTTTGTGACCTCTTTAATGTGTAATATTAGGGGTTAAAGTATGAAATTGCCGTTTTTAACTGAAAATCTAAATTGTTTATTTGTTAGTTTATAACAAATTTATTTAGTCAAAATATGTAGTTACCATTATTATCTATACATTGCTGGCATCTAATGGGAAGGTCATGTATGCTTTTGCTATAAAACTCCGAGGATCTAGACTGCACAAACTGTGTGAAAGCATTTTGTACTGCCTCCTGGAAAGAAAACTTCTTATCGCGTAGATAATTGTCCAAATCACGAAAAAAATGGTCTGGCGAATACGGAGGATGACGAATGGTTTCTAAGTGCAGTTCATGAAGGGTCAAAACGGTTTATCGTGCTATATGATGAGGTCTCGCGTTGTCATGGAGCAATAATGGTGAAGATCGATTCATGAGTCGGGGCTGTTTTACTGCTAGTTTTGCCAACATTGTTCGGAGTTCGGCACAATAGACATATGCCGTTATTGCTTGACCAGATCGGAGAAAACTATAGTGAATAAAACCATGCTGAGACCACCAGTTACCATTACCTTTTTATTGGTAAGTTTTACTCTAGGTCACTGTTGTGGCGTTTGACCTGGGGTCAGCCATTGCATTTTTCTTTTACGGTTATCATAAAGAATTCACTTTTCATCACATGTCACAATTCGATCCAATATTCCTTCATTTCTTTACCGATTCAACAAGGCAACACAAGTTTCAACACGCGTTTCTTTCTGCAGATCAGTCAAATCATGAGGCACACATTTTTCGTATTTTTAATTTTATTGATATGACGCAAATGAGTCAATATTGTGGGTAAGGTAACGTTAAACCATGCCGCTAATTCCTGGGTAGTTTGACTAGGATCGGCTTCCACCATCTCTCTTAATTCATCGTTATTCACCGGTGTGGGCGGTCTTCCTCGTGGCTCGTTCTTCAAGTTGAAGTTATCATCACGAAAGCGTTTAAACCAAAATCGCACGGTGCGTTTATTAGCAGACCCCTCACCAAACGCAACATTGATATTGCGGGCTGTTTCTGCCGCGTTACTTCCGCGCTGGAACTCGTATTAAAAAATCACTCGAATTTTCGCAGTATCCATCCTTCTTGTTTAAGTTGATTAACAAAAACAATTGAAAGTCGATTTTCAAATGTTTCACATTTTTTTAAAAAAGAACATCATAGAAACAAGTTACATTCGAAGACCTCAAACCATGAAAATTCTATGTCAATTCAAAAAACCTATTACAATAAAACGGCAATTTCGTACTACACATACATACATACATAATTCACGCCTATATCCCCGAAGGGTTAGGCAGAGGTGAACTAGCACCCACGCTGCGCCAATTATGCTAGGTCCCACGTAATAGGTGGCGAGCCTATTGCCATTTATCGGGCACAAAAGTCGCAGTACTTTGCTAAGTGGTAGGTATAAGAGGAACGCTGCTGCCCATTCCTCAACACTGGTTTATCCTTAGTCGCCTTGTACGACACCCACGGGAGAGATTTGGGGTGGTGACAATTGTATTCTACTCTGCCGTCACCACACGGCAATTTCATACTTTAACCCCTATTTCACGGATCTTAATTAAAGAAATAACTGCAGGCAAGATAATTTCAACAAGTTACTTCCGATCCATACATTGTTCCATTTTTTATTACATCAATTTTTTGACATTGAAAAAGTAATTCTTAAAAATAATACGACACATAGACAACTCACTCCGAAAAGAGGACCTTTCGTGACACCCTGTTAAATTGTCTAACACTTATAATAATCAAATAATTAACAGATAGGGAAGGCGGACTAAAGTGACTCTACTGCCTAAAACGAGTACGATCTAGAATAAAATTTAATTTTAAGAATTGATTTGCAGTCAGCCTGTCTACTCAGGTGATAGGTCGTTTAAGTTCGTACCTGTCCATTTGAGTAGATGGAAATACATAATCTCACAAATTAGAGCCGTGTGGTGACGGCAGAGTAGAATACAATTGTCACCACCCCAAATCTCTCCCGTGGGTGTCGTACAAGGCGACTAAGGATAAATCAGTGATGAGGAATGGGCAGCAGCGTTCCTCTTGTACCACCTAGCAATAGCAATGTACTGCGACTTTTGTGCCCGATAAATGGCAACAGGCTCGCCACCTATTACATGGGACCTAGCATAATTGGCGAAACGTGGGTGCTAGTTCACCTCTGCCTGCCCCTTCGGGAATATAGGCGTGATTTATGTATGTATGTACAAATAAGAGTACTATTTAGGCAAAAGGCAGTATACTCATTTTAGGCCACCGTTCCCTAAAATTAGATTCAGGTAGGTACCCGTCTTCCAGCCACATCGCTCATGTAGGCGGCAGCAACGCTGGCTACGACGATGGACACAGCAAATATGACAGTGCACAGCCATGCTGATAGTTCAGGAACTGCTTTCGTGAAGAGTGGCTCTGCATAGACCTGGACCACGGTCAGACCCTGGAAGATAGCTGATGACATCAGCGCCATTGTGATCACTAGGCCCCGTTGAGTCGGCTGCGACTTCTCTGGAACAGATACAAATAAATGAGACGGAATTAAGAGGATTGAATAGTAATTCAATAGTAAAAATACTCTATCTGTACTCTTTTATACTAAGAATGAATTACATTTCTTTGTTACCACTTACTATAGAACTTCCAGATGTTGAGTTGTGGTGGAACATTTTCCGTGTAAGTCTTCTTAGTTGAGTCTGCAAATGAATTTGTGTGTGGTTAAAATTGAGTATATTTTGTAGCCCTGTTTATCAGGGTGTTTTAATGACACCCAAATAAAAAAAAATACTTGCCAGTGTTCTCAGATTGAAGAATGTGAGATTCCGCTGTTGAGTCTGGAAAAATATCAAAGATCTATCATGAAAAACAGTGTATTCTTGAAAGAATGGTGGGTGGTGACAATATTGGATTCAGCTATGCCGTTTCCACTCCAAAATTTGGAAATAACCCAAACTACTGTTTGGATTATCAGCCCGAGTGAGAGCACTCTCGTCTCCTTATAAATATAAAGGCATTTCACAAATTGATACGATTTGGTACGAATTGATACACAAATTGATACGGCATTTCACAAATTGATACGATATACGAGTACGTATCTGCGTATCTGTATCACTATCCCAAAAGACAGATTTATAATCATATCATTATCTGCGTCCTTAGAATAGATCCTGTTATGAACCTTGAGCAGTATGGATTGGAGTGTTGTCGTCACTCCCAATCACTCTTTGCATTCATCGGTCTCTCGCCATGGTCCACTAGGATCTTTCCGGTGTGATGGATGATATGAATCAGAAGAGAGTGGATGGCTTGATGACGTCTGACCTATATGAATGGAAGAGCAAACATACTGCGCTGACCCTAGATAGACTGGGGGAACAGGGCAGGGAGGAGAAGAAGAAACTCTTATTGTTTATTTACCTGCCACAGCTGGTCTGAGAGTTCTTCTCAAAATGGCAAGTTCTTGTTTCACAGTTTTAGAATTCATCTGGACTCTTCGATAGAAGGCTATGGACTTAGCAGCATCCTGAAATCACAGAGTAAGAGAAGTTGTAATCTTAATTGTTACAGTCATTCTTTAATGCATACTGAGCTTGAATTTGTCACTCTTGATATAGATTGGATAAAAGTTCTTTAACGACTTTAAAATAATTACGCGGCCAACCACAAGGCCCATTCCCTAACTTTTTTTGACAGTTGAAAGTGATAATCACCGAACTATTTACTAATTAATACATTGCTGTTATCACAGGACAAGTGTCACAATAGCATTATGGTAGAGTAGCAATGGATAAGTAAATAGTTCGGTGATCATCACTTTCAACTGTCAAAAGGCAAAAAAAATGGGGAATAGGACTACAGAACGTCCTGCTTAGCCGCACCAGCCCAGTGGCCAATCTATAGAACGCATGGAAGACAATAGTATGAAACTGACGTATTATTTTCTCTGTAATAGATAGAACACTTACTGCCGCACTCAGTGACGTCATTTAACTTTAATGAGTATTTAATGTCAAAAATTTTCATTCAAATCTAGACCATAGACCCGGCAAGAATAGCGACTAGTTATGAATTGTCATTTTTTGACGTTAAGTACTTTTGGGAGATGGATGAGTGGTACAAAAGAAGGCAAGGTGATGGAGAATACTATGTAATATTAATCAATTAGGTTCCATTAACAATCCGTAAAATAACCTACCTACCGGCCTACCGCCTAACTCGATTGCTAAAGCAAAAGCTATAGTTTATGACGCCATGCTGTCATTTCTCACCAAATCTACTTAAACTATTAGCGATAGCTTTGAACGAATAACCACCGAATGATTTTGGCACGGAATCCGTGCCGCCTAAAAATTCAGGATGGCTGCTATAGCCGTAAGCAGTGCATTGCAATATAGCTATCATCAGCAATCGAGTTAGGCGGTAGGCCCCCAGGGGGCCTAACACAAATTCATACAAAATCATTCGGTGATCATTCGTTCAAAGCTATCGCTGATAGTTTAGGTACATTTTGTGCGAAATGACAGCATGACGCCATAAACTATAGCTTTTGCTTTAGCAATCGAGTTAGGCGGTAGGCCTCCAGATCTCTCTTGACATAGATGTCAAATGTCATTCTAATGACAGACTGTTCCCGCCTACGTTCGGAAACGAGTCGCCACACCCTCATTAACGTTATTTGACGTCTCTGAGTGCGGCAGTTAATTGGCTAGGCCCTCAGATTTATTCAGTTCCTGCGTCAGGATAGAATAATTTTATGACCTATTTATTTTACTTTGAAATATAATTTTTCTAACATTAAAGTATTACAATATTTTTCAATTCGAAATAATAATGATAAGTCATGATTTAACTAGGTATTCTTTCTTTTGTCTGAAATGTTAATTTTGGTTCACCAGGGATAATTTTCATATTCTATTATGTTTCAAATTATAAACTCACCTCTTCCATGCCATTCTTCAGCAGATATACCGGCGATTCCTTCAACCAGACCATGACCGCCACCTCAGCCGTCGCCACCGTCATTGCCACGTAAATCATCATCTTGTAACTCAAGCACCCGCCAAGAATGTAGGAGATCAGCGAGCCGATGCCGTAGAAGACCATCGAGCCAGATGTCATCGTTCCTCTGATGGACTCCTGACAGAATTCGCTGACGAAGACTGGCACTATCAGGAACGAGGCTCCACTCAGACCGGCTATGAAGACGGCTGCCAGAATAGCCTCGACTGAAGTGGTGGATGCGATAATGACCCACGAGACCTGGAAAGAAAAAAAAATAATCAGAAAGGGATCGAAAATTCTTGAAAAACTCTTTTATGAAATGTTTTTCAGAATCCACAACACTGACCCAGTGCTTTGATTGGTAGGTGTTGCGATGCGGAAGTTTTTTGAGGAATGCGAAAACCTTGAATGGTCCTCTAGCCTTGGTCTTGGTCGTGGAAAAAATCTTTTCACCACTTGGAGCGAGAGGTAAATATTTTATTTTCCCCGAGAAGATTCTCTCCACGTCCCGAGATACGGGGGCTGAGAGGGTTTCTTTACGGCAGGCATCTCCTGGGAGTCCCACGAGCGTAGAGAGCCTCGCAGGGCGCAGCGAATGGTACGCCGTATTATCTACATACATCAATCACGCTATATCCCCCAAAGGGTAGGCAGAGGTGAACTAGCACCCACGTTTCGCCAACTATGTCAAGTCCCATGTAATAGGTGGCGAGTCTATTGCCAATTATCGGGCACAAAAGTCGCAGTACATTGCTAGGCAGTATAAGAGGAATGCTGCTGCCCATTCCTCATCACTGGTTTATCCTTAGTCACCTTGTACGGGGGAGATTTGGGGAGGTGACAATTGTATTCTACTCTGCCGTCACCACACGGCCGTATTATCTGCGACATAGAACATGTTCCTCTGAGCCGGGTGTGTGCTCGGGGACCGCGGTTTGACTGTACTTTGTCAAATTTTGTACATATAAATTATATTCTGAATGCCGCCAGAAACTTTATAATCGTGATTTAGGTCTTACTGTTTTGTTCTGCCTTATTAAAATAGTAATTAGGTCTAGTATAGAATTAACTCTTTTGTTAATCGTCAGCTGTCGCACTTTTCGCTGATCAACCATTTCTCGGTTAGTCGAAACTTTGTTTGTGTAGCGCTATGACGTAGCTGCTTGTTGACACGTTGTTGGTGTCTATTCCATCTGCAGTTGTTATTAATCACTAGTAAGCGTCGTCGGTTTTGGCTTATAGCCCATAGGGGCTAACATAGGTTCTTCGTGATGCTAACATGGCTGTACGAGTAAGAGGATTCCGAAGCACGGAGGAAATCGAAAAATTTATTTTTGGTCACCCATCCTACGGCCGGTCTTGGCGAACATTGTCAGCGAACAAGTTTGCGTGCTAACCACTGGGCTATCCAGATCCACGGATCGGAGTATAGTGCCTGCCAGACACCGGCTCTATTTGGGTATGCTAGTGTTGGTGGTTTGCCCTCCACCATTCGGGTGCCCCAAGGTGCTTATTAGTCTACACCGGGCAATCCCCTTAGTCGACTTTTACGACACCCATGCGATGAGTGGGAGTTGGCACATTCTACGTTATATTTTCGATCCCATGGAAGACTGCAGTGTAAAGTAAATTAAGCATTTTTTTTCTCTTTATTGTTTAAGAGGAAGTAAATTAAGCATTTTTTTTCTCTTTATTGTTTGAGGAAGTAAATTAGGCTGAAATGATCGCTTACAACACTCGTTAATCCGGACAATATCGAACAGAACTTTCTTCCGTACCGGTCCAACAGCACAGCAGTCAGCAGCGTGCCAATCATGGCACCCATGGTTGCCATGCTTCCGAACAGTGACATTTCCAACTCAGACATTGGCCGGTCCAGGGTTGTGTTTGGGGAGGTGAAGACGAGGACGGTGGAGGATGGCCATGCGTATATAACGCCCATGTTGAGGCAGGGGAAGCATACTGGAATGGAAAATTCAGGCATCATTATTTATGTTGATTTCAATTTGAAAATTATATTATAAATGTTAGAAAAATTAGTACAGAGAAAATAGTGCTTAGAAAAATTTTATTTGGAATAATATTTTATCTGTGTTGCGGCCTACTTTGGAAACTAGCCGGCAAGGGGGCCACAAGTGCAACTTTGCCTCGAAGAATCGTCAAGGCGAGACTCTCTTGTGTGCCGTACAACGGCTGTGCCCCTACCCCCCAACAATCACTCTAAATTCATTCGTTGCACCGAAAGCACGAAAATTGTTTGTCATATACTAAATTCGCATTAAATACTTGTTAATCATTATCTTGAGTTTAAATTAAAGCTCCATAGTGTTCACTACGAGACAATCTGGTTAAATTAATTTATATATATGTTTAACTTCCGCACTCAGAGACGTCTATTAATTTTAATGAGTATTTAATGTCAAAAATTTTCATTCAAATCTGGACCATAGACCCGGCAAGAATAGCGACTAGTTTTGAATAATAATTTTTTGACGTTAAGTACTCATTAACGTTAGTTCTCTGAGTGCGGTAGTTAGTGTTACAAAGAAAAATAGATTTAAAAAACATCGAAATATTTATTTTATATTTATTTATTAATTATAAAACATAGAAATCTTGAGACGGGAATCGAGTTGTTGGTTTACAACGTAAATGTTGGAGAAATTTCGGCAAGTTAATTAACGTCTTGTTTGGCCGAGTGGTATAGGCATCTGCCCGGATTGTAGAGGACGCGGATTCGATTCCCGCATCAAGACTTTACTTTTTCGAACTTTTTACCACACTTTTCTTCATACATCATCATAATCATAATCATTATCCTGCTCTGTTCCCAGTTTATCTGGGGTTAACGAAGTAAGTTTCCTTTTCCATTCATAATTATAACGTAAACTTTATCAAATGACTAAGTTCATACAAACATACATACACAAATCACGCCTATATCCCCGAAGGGGTAGGCAGAGGTGAACCAGCACCCACGTTTCGCCAATTATATTAGGTCCCATGTAATAGGTGGCGAGTCCATTGCCATTTATCGGGCACAAAATCGCAGTACATTGCTAGCCTATGGCAGTACAGTGGTATAAGAGGAACGCTGCTGCCCATTTCTCATCACTGATTTATCCTTAGTCGCCTTGTACGACACCCACGGAAGAGATTTGGGGTGGTGACAATTGTATTCTACTCTGCCGTCACCACTAAGTTCACTACTATAAAAAAAAGGTAATTAATACCTATCCAAGTGCCAAACGATTCTGTCAAATGTAAATTTTTGACAGCTTCTCTTACATTTGACACGAAGGTCGCCATTTTGTTTTCTCTGCAATACGTCAGTTTCATACATCTGTAGACCTAGCACGGGACGGAAAATCTCTCTCCACAACTTGACAGTGTGTTGTCTCCGGATTCAGTGGGAGTCACAGCGAGAGGAGATTTTCTCCACGTCCCATGCCTATAGGGGACATGTCTATAGGGGCTTGAAGCAACGACAAATAACTTACCCACAGCCGTAGCAAGAACTTGAATCAAGACGCTCATTGCTCAACACTTAGGCTTTACTTTATTAATTTTTATCACAGGCGATATTGAAATTCCTCAGCTCTCCTCATCATGCTATTTCGAATGTCACTTGGCGATATGAAGTTATCAAGATAATTAATTGTCGTAACTGTAGGCTGGTTAGTCGGCGACTGCCTTCGAATAGTTTTGGATGTTTTGTGTGTCTGTTTGTTTAGCTATTATTATTATAAATAAACTATGATTTGATTTGAATTTGATCATTTTATTAGAAAAAAAATTACAAAGACAATAAATTCAGAAAAGTTTCGTTCGGGAAACAAACAACGAACCGACGGGACAAAAAATTAAAGATTTCTTCTTAGTTTTTATTTTCGACAGACAAGGAATATTCAATTCGAAAAAATGCGATGCCACAAACAACAATTGCTATAACCGAAAAAATATTCCGGATAGCTAAAAAAAACCTACGCAATTTTCTTTGCTAAAGATCCTTCTACAAAGTATTATAAAACTCTAATAAAACATAACAACTTTTCGAACAAGATGAGTGTTGACTAGTTGTGAAGGGGCCCCGTAAACCTACACTTGGGTCACAAGTCCCTGGCGCTGCCACTAACTTATTTTCCCACTGCCACATGGAATATTAAGAGTTTTCGACTCTGTTTTTCATTTTTTTATCACTACGTGGCCAAGCACGGGGAGTGTTCCCCGTGAGTACGGCCGCTTTTGAAGTGATCGAAACGTCGGGTTGGATAACATCGTCACCATTGTCGTCTGAGCCCATAGCCAAGTGGCAATCGTTTCATAACGATAACGTGTCGAAGTTCGTCACGATCGGCCATGTTAGTTTGGTATCTACAGCGTCTTAGCTTGCGCTACCAACATAACTAGGAACTTCCGAAGACGATTTTGATCACGTGATTTCACGACGACTTACGTCAAATCCCATACATTTTGCTTTATCGAAAGTCGTTATCTTTGTCAGTGTGTTACTTTGTCTAGGCGCCCAGCTCCCATAAGGAGACGAGTGTAATAAAAAGTAACATTCTCCTAGTCAGCCGTCAGCACGTGGCTTAATCAAACCAATACAATAACAATAATAAAAGGTTATATAATAATGTTTAATATTTCGCTCAACGCAAACGAAGACGCGCCAAAAACTATGTATTCAAATTGATAAGTGCTCTACAAACATAATATAAGCCGTAGGTTTTATAAATATACTATTATTAGGAGGACAGAAATGCGGCCGTCTAGTTTTAAGTCGTACTTAATTACTGCAATAAAAAGAACTGACGACGTGAGTGCAAGTATTCTAATTAGATACTAATCTATTTACAAAAAGAGGCACAATAATCTTCTACAAGATGCAAGTAGCTGGAGCAAGTAAAGGCGCGAGCTACTTGCGAAAGCAGTATGCTGAACTATTTGATTTTTAATTTTAACATTATATAAATGTTAGAAAAATTAGTACAAAGATTTTGGTGGTTAGAAAAAGAATTTCGAAAAATTATGATCTTGAGGCGGGAATCGAACCCGCGTCCGCTGCTATCCGGGCAGGTGCCTGACCGCTCGGCCACCCAAGACACTAATTAACTTGCCGAAATTCTTCCAACCTTTACACTTCACGTTGTAAGCCAACGGGTACCCTCGCAATGCAGAAACAAACTTCAAACATTCCAAAGCAGATATTTTTACAAAAACCGTGCGTTCGGTTAAGCTTGGGTTTGCTTTATAAACTATTTGATTTTTAATTTTAACATTATATAAATGTTAGAAAAATTAGTACAAAGATTTTGGTGGTTAGAAAAAGAATTTCGAAAAATTATGATCTTGAGGCGGGAATCGAACCCGCGTCCGCTGCTATCCGGGCAGGTGCCTGACCGCTCGGCCACCCAAGACACTAATTAACTTGCCGAAATTCTTCCAACCTTTACACTTCACGCTGTAAGCCAACGGGTACCCTCGCAATGCAGAAACAAACTTCAAACATTCCAAAGCAGATATTTTTACAAAAACCGTGCGTTCGGTTAAGCTTGGGTTTGCTTTATAAACTATTTGATTTTTAATTTTAACATTATATAAATGTTAGAAAAATTAGTAAAAAGATTTTGGTGGTTAGAAAAAGAATTTCGAAAAATTATGATCTTGAGGCGGGAATCGAACCCGCGTCCGCTGCTATCCGGGCAGGTGCCTGACCGCTCGGCCACCCAAGACACTAATTAACTTGCCGAAATTCTTCCAACCTTTACACTTCACGTTGTAAGCCAACGGGTACCCTCGCAATGCAGAAACAAACTTCAAACATTCCAAAGCAGATATTTTTACAAAAACCGTGCATTCGGTTAAGCTTGGGTTTGCTTTATAAACTATTTGATTTTTAATTTTAACATTATATAAATGTTAGAAAAATTAGTACAAAGATTTTGGTGGTTAGAAAAAGAATTTCGAAAAATTATGATCTTGAGGCGGGAATCGAACCCGCGTCCGCTGCTATCCGGGCAGGTGCCTGACCGCTCGGCCACCCAAGACACTAATTAACTTGCCGAAATTCTTCCAACCTTTACACTTCACGTTGTAAGCCAACGGGTACCCTCGCAATGCAGAAACAAACTTCAAACATTCCAAAGCAGATATTTTTACAAAAACCGTGCGTTCGGTTAAGCTTGGGTTTGCTTTATAAACTATTTGATTTTTAATTTTAACATTATATAAATGTTAGAAAAATTAGTACAAAGATTTTGGTGGTTAGAAAAAGAATTTCGAAAAATTATGATCTTTAGGCGGGAAGTTAGTGTCTTGGTGGCCGAGCGGTCAGGCACCTGCCCGGATAGCAGCGGACGCGGGTTCGATTCCCGCCTCAAGATCATAATTTTTCGAAATTCTTTTT
>OZ008360.1:8979327-9141770 GCA_963931975.1 Cataclysta lemnata
ACGACTTGTTTTCAAGTTGAAAGGCGTTGGAAGACTTGATACGGAAAGCCTGTTGATGGCATAATTCGCGTGGCGTTTTTTAATCGAGCACAAAAGCGACGCATTTGATAATAATAATAAAATAAGAATTCTTCATTGTACATATACAAAAAAAATACAAATAAGAAATTAATGAAAACATCATAAAAACCGTGCCGTGTGGTGACGGCAGAGTAGAATACAATTGTCACCACCCCAAATCTCTCCCGTGGGTATCGTATAAGGCGACTAAGGATAAATCAATGATGAGCAATGGGCAGCAGCGTTCCTCTTATACCATCTAGCTATGTACCTACTGCGACTTTTGTCCCCGATAAATGGCAATAGGCTCGCCACCTATTACATGGGACCTAACATAACTGGCGAAAAGTTGGTGCTAGTTCACCTCTGCCTAGCCCTTCGGGGATATAAGCGTGACTTATGTATGTATGTATGTCATTAAAATTCCCCAAACAGGAAAGTAGAAACAGACCAAAAAGTGCCCAAAAGCAATCTCTTCCAAGCAACCGCGGGTGAGAGGAGTAAACAAGATACCGGCATGATTCTTCTATCATCATCATAACTATTAAACGTCTCCACTGCTGGGACACAGGCCTTCCTCAAGGATTGAAGAAAATAGGGAGAATGTGCCATTGCCTATCACTTACCACGCTGGATTGGTTGGTATTAACGACTGCAGATGCAGCTGTGGCCAAAGGCTTAACTTGCCCTCCGAAGCACGCAGGAAATCGAGATAATATTATTTTGGTCACCCATCCAGTGACCGGCCTTAACAAACGTTGCTTAGTTTACGCAATCGCAGGCCGAGCGCGCTGTGCCACTGCGCTAACGAGCATCCCGAGCGACCTAGTTCTAATTATACTTCGCAATTATGTAATTTTATAAAATGACATGTCCCATTTTATACAACAACGGGTTAATCGTACCTATTGAATTTTCGTCCCGAATCTTATTAAAATTTTCACGGCTTCACATCCAGACAATATCTGTGTCTGTTATGAAAGGCGATTGCAATTCAGACGCGAATTAATAACTCTCGGTTCTGTGTACAATTTACACCGAGCATTCGCTCTCTTTTGTGATGTGTTAATTACTATTTCGTCCAGCTCCTATTCAGCGTTCATTTGTTATTAGCTAGCCCGTGCACTGACTGACAAATTTAAACAAAAATGTATGTGAAAGTTTTGATCAAAATATGTAGAACAAGCTGTGCCCGCGTCTTGGTTCGCGTGCATCAGGGAATAGCAACAAAATTTCGTACGTTGGTGGAAAGGTTACATGATTTTACTAGAGTATTTATTATTTTCCCCACATCTTTAGCGATGATTTTCATTGATGCTCAGCTCTTTTTGGCCGTAGCACGGTGGTATAGGCTATAATATAGCCCATAGCCTTCCTCGTTAAAAGAACTATCCAACACAAAAATAATGTTTCAGTCGGTCCTTAGATTAGCGCGTTCAATTAAACAAACTTTTCAGTTTTATATTATTAGTAAAAATATGCTGTCATGCCCACCATCCAAAGTCAGTCTATTCATCTTTAAAAATACATACTAAATAATTTTTAAATTAAAAAATCGGATATGATATGATAAAAATACACTTGTAAGTACACACTAACTAAGTAACATTTTGTAAGGATAATTATAACTAGTACCACACAGGCTCTGTACCAAGATTGATCGAATTTTTCACAGAAATGTTTGTCAGAGGGGCTAAGTACGGTACCTCAAACTCCTACAAATCGGCACTTACATTATTATTTATTGACATTATAATAATTAAGGAATTAAAAAAACATAGAATAATAATAAAAGGAATAAAAATATATGAAAGGAGTTAAGAGTTAGTTAGGGAGGAGTGTAATATATGAAAGGAGTGTGGAAGATGCTCTAAAACACTTAGTTAGGGTTTTAGAGCATCTTCCACGTTTTGCATACATACTTATATAAATCACGCCTATATCCCCGAAGGGGTAGGCAGAGGTGAACTAGCACCCACGTTTCGCCAGTTATGTTAGGTCCCATGTAATAGGTGGCGAGCTTATTGCCATTTATCGGGCACAAAAGTCGCAGTACATTGCCAGGACGGTGGTATAAGAGGAACGCTGCTGCCCATTCCTCATCACTGATTTATCCTAAGTCACCTTGTACGACACCCACGGGAGAGATTTGGGATGGTGACAATTGTATTCTACTCTGCCGTCACCACACGGCCAACTGCCACTTCCACGTTTTGGCTTTTGTAAAATACTTTTAGTTAATCTCTCAGGAAAAATTTGAGTAAATCCTTATTAAAATATGTTGAATATTTGCTACGAAGGTAGCTTCTTAAGAAGAAAAGCTATTATTATATGCGAGCATTTCGCGAAGCGGGGATTTTCCAAAGGGACAATATGTTTTTGCTCATAACATTTCACATAGCGCGGCTCGAAGATTACGAATTTTATGTAGGCACGTTTCGCAGATAGGAATTTCGACGCAAAGATATTATTTGGGCCTTTGCCTCTCAAAGACTCAATGTTCGCTCTAACAAAGAATCCTCTGAACATTCAGCTCTCTATTAGACATTAACATACATATAACACGCCTACTTATCCCTATCTCGACTAGTTATCTCTATTAACATAGGTATGCTACTTCCTGCCCTGTTCCCAGTCTATCTGACATAATTATCACGGATACTTATCCCTAACTCGTGTTGTGTAGTCCCGGCTAAGAATAGGACTACCCCTTCTCATCCCGAGGGTGTCGTAGAAGCCGACTGAGGGAAAAATGGACCCGTGCAGACCTTCGCACATAGGGCCACCATGTAGTCCCGGCTAAGAATAGGACTACCCCTTCTCATCCCGAGGGTATCGTAGAAGCCGACTGAGGCAAATAATGGACCCATGCAGACCTTCGCACATAGGGCCACCATGTAGTCCCGGCTAAGAATAGGACTACCCCTTCTCATCCCGAGGGTGTCGTAGAGCCGACTGAGGGAAATAATGGACCCGTGCAGACCTTCGCACATAGGGCCACCATGTAGTCCCGGCTAAGAATAGGACTACCCCTTCTCATCCCGAGGGTGTCGTAGAGCCGACTGAGGGAAATAATGGACCCGTGCAGACCTTCGCACATAGGGCCACCATGTAGTCCCGGCTAAGAATAGGACTACCCCTTCTCATCCCGAGGGTGTCGTAGAAGCCGACTGAGGGAAAAATGGACCCGTGCAGACCTTCGCACATAGGGTCACCCGTGTGGTGACGGGAGTACAAAACACCATTCCCAAGGAGGGTTGGTGTCAGGCAGGCGGCCGACCGTAAAAATAAATTGCCAAAACAAGTTAGCAGTCTGTCAAGTATGAATAATATGACCGATAGTGCTAGGGCGTACCCTGTAGGCGACGCGCAGGGGCAGCACCCGGTCCTGTGGGAAATGGACGAGGGTTGTTGCACCAGGCCGGGCGAGGGTAACGTAAGAAGTTAGCTCGGAAGGTAAGAATGAGGTTTGCTAGTTGGAATGTTGGAACGATGAATGGAAGAGCCAGAGAGTTAGCTGATGTATTAAAGAGACGAAGAATAAATGTAGCTTGCTTGCAGGAAACTAAGTGGAAGGGGAAAAAGGCGAGAGAGATTGGTGAAGGATACAAGTTCTTCTATTGTGGGAGTGATGGTAAAAGGAATGGAGTGGAAATAGTGTTAGACCAAAAACTTAAAGAATGCGTGATGAATGTAAAAAGAGTGAATGATAGGTTGATTGCTTTGAAACTGCAGTTAGAAAGTGGAATTCTTAATGTTATAAGTGTGTATGCACCACAGGTAGGATGTGACGAGAGAGCGAAAGAGAAATTCTGGGAGGACTTTTGACTCGGTGATAACATTTATACCGATGCATGAAGAAATCTGTGTAGGTGGAGATTTCAACGGACATGTGGAAAGAATGAGAGTAGGGTATGAACGAGTACATGGCGGGTGGGGTTTTGGCCTGCGTAATTCGGAAGGCGACACCTTTTTAGACACTGCAGTAGCACACGACTTAGCTGTAGTCAATACATGGTTTCAGAAAAAGGATGGTCACCTGATTACGTATGGGAGTGGGAACCATAAGACACAAATTGACTACTTCCTTATAAGACGGAACCATCTAAACCTCGTCAAAAATTGTAAAGTCGTACCGGGTGAAGACTTGGTCACACAGCACAGACTTTTAATAACGGAAGTAGTCAATGAGTTCAAATACAGTAAAAGGAAAGAACGCCCGCCTCCAAGAATAAAATGGCAAATGCTAGAGTTTAAGAAACGTGTAGAGAGTAAAATTATTGAAATTGGAGATATGTATGAGAGAACGGTAAATGAATGTTGGGATGAGATGGCAGAGTGTATCAGAAACGTTGCGAAAGATGTTCTGGGGGTGACGAAAGGGAAACGTGTGATTGAGAGAGAAACGTGGTGGTGGTCGGAAGAAGTTAGGAAGGCTTTGAAAGATAAGAAGGATAAATTCAAAGAATGGTAGAGTATTGATGATAGGAATGTTAGCATGAAAGAAATGAAGAAGTCGGAGTATGATGAATGTAAGAAAAAAGCCAAAAAGGCCGTCGCCGTTGCAAGAGCATCAGCCCAGGATACTTTGTATCATACCTTGGATACACCAGCTGGCCAAAAAAATCTATATCGGCTCGTCAAGGCAAGGGAAAGAATGACGAAGGATGTATCAAAAATTAAATGTATAAAAGATGAAGAAGGAGAGGTCCTGTCAGATGATGGAAAAATAAGGGAAAGATGGAAGGTATATTTTGAAAGATTGATGAATGAAGAAAACGATTGGGATGGTGTGTTAGCTGAAAAGCCAGTTAATGTAGGATTAGTAAAAGAGATTACAGTGAATGAAGTGAAAGATGTTATAAGTGGAATGAAGAATGGGAAAGCCGCGGGACCAGATGATATACCTGTAGAAGTATGGAAGTTATTAAAAATGGATGGATGGAAATGGTTAGCTTTATTCTTCAATATGTTATTACAGGAAGAAGAGCTACCCCATGAATGGTGTATCAGCAGTTTGGTACCCATCTTTAAAAATAAGGGCGATGTTCTTGAGTGTAACAATTATCGGGGAATAAAGCTAATGTCACATAGTATGAAAGCATGGGAAAAAGTAATTGAAAGAAGACTGAGAGAAGAGACTGAAGTGTCACAAAACCAGTACGGGTTTATGCCTGGTCGGGGAACAACAGATGCCATTTTCGCACTTCGCCAACTGTGCGAGAAGTACGGACGTGCACATAAAAACTTGCACATGGTTTTTATAGACCTCGAAAAGGCATACGACCGGGTACCTCGTAAGGTTTTGTGGTGGGCCCTGAAGGAGAAAGGCGTGCCTGGGAAGTATGTGGAGTTGATCCGAGTTATGTACAGCAGATGTAGTACCCAAGTCCGCTATACTGCTGGTACTACTACCAGCTTCAATGTGGCAGTCGGCTTGCACCAAAGTTCGGCTCTGAGCCCGTACCTCTTCCTGTTAATATTGGACGCCCTGACGTCGGATATACAGGAGGAGGCTCCTTGGTGCATGCTTTTTGCGGATGACATTGTGCTGGTAGCGGAGAATGGCCTAGAGATCCAGAACAGAATGGAAGAATGGCTACAGAGGATAGAGTGTGTTGAACTTAGAGTGAGCCGGACCAAAACAGAATTTATGTTTTGTGATTTTGGTGGTGACTCTGGTCCAATACCCATTAATCTAGCCGAATGCCTCTGCCAGTCTGTTCCAATTTTCAGTGCCTAGGTTCATTTGTGCAAGCAGATGGGGAGATCGATCGGGAAATTACAAACCGGATCAACGCAGGTTGGATGAAATGGCGACAGGTCACAGCAACTACATGCGACCCAAGAATGCCACTGAAACTAAAAGGAAAGATCTACAAGTCTGTTATAAGACCTGTCGTTATGTATGGATCGGAATGTTGGGCTGTGAAAAAGACGGATGAAAGAAAATTGCATGCGGCAGAGATGAGAATGTTGAGATGGATGTGCGGAGTGACAAAAATGGACAAAATACGGAATGAGTACGTAAGAGGGAGTTTGAAAGTAGCGCCAGTAACAAAGAAGATGAAAGGGAGCCGTTTAGCTTGGTATGGACACGTTATGAGACGTGATGCCATGAATGTGAGTAAGAAAGTTATGGACATGAATGTTGATGGATGTCAAAGTAGAGGAAGACCACTGAAAAGATGGATGGATTGTGTGAGGTGTGATATGAAGGTGATGGATGTGAATGAGGAGATGACGAGTGACAGAAGAGAATGGAAAAAGAGGAAAAAAATTTTTGACATTAAATACTCATTAAAGTTAATTACGTCTCTGAGTGCGGCAGTATGAACTTTAACTGCCACTCTCAGAGACGTCAAATAACGTGAATGAGTACATAATGTCAAAAACTGAGAATTCAAAACTCGTCGCTATACTTGCGGGGTCTATGGTCCAGATTTAAATGAAAATTTTCAATTAGCTTTAATGAGTATTTAATGTCAAAAATTTTCATTCAAATCTAGACCATAGACTCGGCAAGAATAGCGACTAGTTTTGAATTGTCATTTTTTGACTTTAAGTACTCACTAACGTTATTTGACGTCTCTGAGTGCGGCAGTTAGAGTTTAATTTTAAATATGTCAGTTAAGTTAATGAGGTAGGTATGTACTGAGATAAGAAAAGCATGGCTGGCGTTTCGTTATTTCCATAGACTGTCTTCGTCCACACGGGTCAGCTAGTATATAGTAATACAATAATCTCATCTCATCAACATCGAAGGAGGGAGGAGAGAAATTGACGGTACGGCTCACCCTCAGGATGTAAGGAACACATTATTTTTATTATCCACTTAACATCAAGTGGGATGGTCTTATTTGGCGATTTTGTGGCACGATGCCTACAAGACGGCGATCGCCATCCGACCTTCATTTATCGAACTACGAGCTGCGAGTATCTAAAACGACGTACCTCTACACCGTAAGTTATAAGCAGCGTTTCGCACATGCTATGTTTCACTCTGTTATAAGCGAGATGGGCAAGTTGCGCCCTTGTCTATACAGTGGGCCTAGACAAAGTAACATACCGACAAAGATAACGAAGTTCGTTAAAGCAAAATGTATGGGATTTGACGTAAGTCGTCGTGAAATCACGTGACCAAAATCGTCTTCGTCAGTTCCTAGTTATGTTGGTAGCGTAAGCTCAGATGAGGAGCTCGCTAGCGCAGTGGCACAGCGCGCTTGGCCTGCGATTGCGTAAACTAAGCCATTTCGCTAAGGCCGGTTATTGGATGGGTGACCAAAATTTATTATCACAAGCTCCTCCATGCTTCGGAAGGCACGTTAAGCCGTTGGTCCCGGCTGCATCAGCAGTCGTTAATACCCACCAACCCGCACTGGGCCAGCGTGGTGGGTTATGGCGCAATCTCCCGATATTCTTCCATCCATTGATATGCCGTGTGGTGACGGCAGAGTAGAATACAATTGTCACCACCCCAAATCTCTCCCGTGGGTGTCGTACAAGGCGACTAAGGATAAATTAGCGATGAGGAATGGGCAGCAGCGTTCCTCTTATACCACCTAGCAATAGCAATGTACTGCGACTTTTGTGCCCGATAAATGGCAATAGGCTCGCCACCTAATACATGGGACCTAACATAATTGGCGAAACGTGGGTCCTAGTTCACCTCTACCTACCCCTTCGGGGATATAGGCGTGATTTATGTATGTATGCATAGGCAAGGCCCGTGCCCCAGCACTGGGGACATTAAAGGGCTGGTGATTATCCCGAGTTATATGCAGTTGAACATGCATAAGGCTCGCCCTCTATTACATACATACACAAATCACGCCTATATCCCCGAAGGGGTAGGCAGAGGTGAAACTAGCACTCACGTATCGCCAGTTATGTTAGGTCCCATGTAATAGGTGGCGAGTCTATTGCCATTTATCTCATCCATTTATCTGTGCTCTATTACATGGGACTGAAAATAGCGAAATGTGGGTGTTTTTACACCTATGCCTACTCCTTCGGGGATATACAGGCGTTATTTATGTAGAGTGTAAATTTAACCATGCGTATGAACGCCTTGCTCGAATTCACATTCGTAACCTTCCTCGTAAATTAATGCCTACCACATAAAATTGTCATAATCTCATTGTTTATACAATCTTAAAACAAATTATCGTACCTGTAATGTGATGGTCACAGATAACATCACATTATCACTAAGACAGTAGCTTAAAGCAGTTTACTGGTTCAGTCGACAGTTGGGCGTCTACGCTAAAAGATAATCCTAGATCCTCCTGTGTGGGTATACAAAATTTTGATTTTTGACTTAGCTTATTTTAGCATCTAAGGCGAGTCTTTAACACCCACAGGCTGTTCCAAATACGAAAAACAAATTGAAGGGTGTCAAACCTTATTTTGAACTATGGAAATAATATTATTTTTTCTCTTACAAGGCAATAACAATTCCCTGTAAAAAGATTTTCTAGTTTTTCCCTGTGAACTTTTTCTGAACTTTCAAGTAGGTCAAATAAGATAAAACAAGACAAAAGGTTTTTTTTACCCAAAGACAGTTGGTAAGTATCAGGCTAGCGACCGGCTTTTAAACCAAAGCCTAAACATGTAGGAGTACAGATTAGAATGTTGTCGTCTCATTCAGTCTCCGCTCATCGGCCTCTCGACATGGTCCTTTCCCTCACTTTTCTGTAGATTCATTCATCACAAGCATCTTGCCGCTGTGATGGATGAATAAGAATCAAAATGGAGCGAAGCTTTAATTATGACGTCTGACTTTTATGAATGGTAGAGGAAACATACTTCAGATAAACTAGGATGATTCAAAACTAAAGCATTTATTTTACTATGTTGATTATGGAGCACAAATCCGCGCTGGGCTAGCGTGGATTTTATTATATTATGGTCCATTCTCTCTATTTTTTCCATCCATTGGAAGGTCCGTCCCAACATTAACCCCCTTATTATAAAACATGCACTAAAGGTAATCATAGCTTAAAACTGATGCCGTCACTTTTATTTGCTGAATGAAATACACAGTTAGCATCAATTTTAAACCACGACTAACTTTAGCCCATGTTTTATAATAACCCAAATATGATAAAAAATATGGACTAAAGTTAGTCACGGTTTAAAATTGATGCTAACTCTTTCTTTAACCTTTAACTTTCGCCCACCTTTAGCCCCCTAAAGGTTTAGTGATGATGAAGATTTCAGAGCCAATGTCGACCGAAAACCTTCAAGCTAGATAACACATATCTCGCCGTATACGTGCAACCACTGCCTTATTACACATCGGACCGGGTATTGACACAATTGGTATCAGCGTCTCGACTCTTGACAGAGCCACGCACCAGTCGGCTCGCACCAGAATCCTTTCTTAATAAAACCGCGAGATAACCAACTATGAGTTTATTCTCTCCAAATATTTGTACAGTGTGTCACTGCTCTACTGTTTTAAATACGTGAGAGATAGTGTTTAAGCATAGAATATAAAGGGGATTTTGTGATGTGACCGTGGCAGATAGTGTTTAAGAATAGAATATAAAGGGGATTTTGCGATGTGACGGGTCTTTCCTCCCAGTATGATATTCACGGTGACAGAGAGCAGGGATATCTCGGTGAAAAATGAGGACCCCGGATCCGTCTTCAAGGGAGTTCTGTTGTCCTTTATTGGTACGTACCTGCGCTGTGTTGTGAATTGTTTCAATCCCATCGTGTGACTGACGTCGCGTATGTACGTAGGTGTGTATACCCCGAATACAGAAACGCTACTCAAAGTTTGAGCCCTGCTTAACATTTAAGTATTGTCAAAATTGACGTTTCTCCATACAAATTCTGACAGGTATTGTTCACTCAACTTTTTAGGCGGTGCTTAAAAAAGTAGCGTTTCTATATTCGGGGGTATATTATGTACTAAAGTTCGTTCCACAAAATGAGTCCCGCCAATAGCATTATTTTCGCTCTTATTGCAAAGAGTTAAGGTTTAAGCCACGGGACTACTTTCGTGAAATGCACTTTAAATTTTAACCTGCGGCTTAAAGTCTTTTTTATTATTTTAATTTTTAGTTGAAAATTATATGTATAGATAAAACTTACAAAAATAATCTTAAACAAAATTGTGGATATAAATAAATGTTCGATAAATCAATGTCGTTTCAAGTCTGTAATTATTATTTTTCGAACTTTTTCTAACCTAAATTTTATTTAGTGCAAACGAAAACAATTTGAATCATACAATCTACATAAAGTAGTATTTAAATATTATGAACCGGACCAAAATCTTCGATCTACTTTTGTCAAGTTCCACATAACATTTCTACCTAAGGCGAACCTAACCGTTTGTGTTGGTTAAGATGTGCGGACAATGCGCGCGTTTGACAAAAGTAAGATTTGATGGGGCCTCACAAAAGTCCCGGCTGACGTATTGAATACCTTTTAGATGTATATTTGGGAAGAATAAGATTCCGTGTATTTAAGTGATTCGATTGGAAGGCGCTGACTTTCTTTCGTTACCAAAAATAAGCGTGAGGGCTCACTGAAGAAATATAAAATTAAATAATTTACCTAAGTACCTACCTACGTCGGGCATGGCGTTATGACAAAATGTTTATTTGCCCAAAACAGATATAATAGTATATTATGCTACGAGTATGCTACGTTGGTCATTACATACGAGGCATTATTGCAAGCGCGAGCCGCAGGCGAGCGCGGTAAGGAAGATGAGTATGTAATGATCAATGCATACGAGTTGTATACGACGTTTTTCAACACAATTGCGAGAAAAAAACAAACTTGTATTGTTATTATCTTTATCAAATATTTACGGAAAATGCCGCCTACAAGTTTGGTTTATAAAATATAGGGAGAATTTAACAAAAAAAAACAAAAGAATTAAGGAGTGTTTGGCACGTTTCGTGGTGTCAGTCAGATTTATTTTCACTAATTCAAAAATTGTTACAGAGTGGATTTTGTGCAGTGAAAGTAGTGTTATTTTGATGCACAAGCATCCGTGTTGATGTGCAATTATGCAGAATCATCGAAAATAAGTCTCATGATGTGTTTGATGTTGTGGTGAAGATCACTATAAAAAGTGGTTTTATCCATTTCATCAAGCACCATCATTGAGTCTGTTACCATTCAATTCGCGTCAAGCACTCCCTAGATGCGTTACAATATGTGGCACCCATATTTCACTTCATTCATACTTTTCACCCACTCATTATTTCATAAGACTACAGATAAAATATACACTAAAAACTTGGCTGTATGGGCTTGACCCTTTGCCTTCCCTAAAATATAGGGAGAATTAAAAAAAAGAAAAAAAAAGAATAAAAAAATATACGATTACGCACTAGTACGTAATATATTATGCACTAGTGCATAATATGCTGCATTATGGACCTTAAAACGGTGTAATAAGAGTCAATTTACGAGCAACTGTGTTGAAAAAAGATATTACAATATTAATTAATACCACGGAGGCTCGATTTCATCTTTCGGCACTTATCGTCACTTAGCATCAGGATGATGAAGGGCAAGAGTTTCCCTGTCTAGCATTAAAACAAAAATAATAATAATATTTCTAACTTTTTCTAACCACAAATTTCATTGTGATAATTTTTCTAAATTTTTAAAGTATTCAAATAAAAATGAAAATAACAAAATTGGTTAATTCATTGTCGCCAACAAACATTCACAAATTCTCCCGTCCACTATGATTGGTCTCAATTGGGGAATGATGTGTCCGGTGGAGTACAATTAGGGACGCCGCATACAGGGACGGTTCGTAAAATGCGGTTCGGACATACGAATTAATATAATTAATATACATATGCAAAAATAGATAAATTACCAATGGATTTAGATACATTAAAATAGTATCAATGTATAATGGTTTCACGCCACTGAATTACATGCCTTAAATAGCAAAAAGTTTTTATTATTATTACATTCAAAAGTATATCTTACTCTCATACCTATTACTCTAGCCCTAAGTAAGTAAGCTAGCTTAAACATCTGTGTTATCGATACTAGATGTCGAAAAAACGTTTAATGATATATAAAAACGTTTAATTATATATCTAAATGTTTGTAATATACAACCATATAAAACCATATATACAACCATATAAACATTTAAAGAACAAATGTCGGTGGTCCAAAATTTGCCCCTAACAGGATTCGAACCCGGGACCTCGTGACCATAACAGTAAGATAGCCTGCGATCTTACTGTTCAACCAGTCAGCCGTCAAACGTTTCCTAATATAAAGATAGCGAACATCTAGTTATTCCAGACAGTTACTCTATTTAGAGGAGCTCGATAGCGCAGTGGCACAGCGCGCTTGGCCTGCGATTGCGTAAACTAAGCAATTTCGCAAAGGCCGGTCATTGAATGGGTGACCAAAAGTTTATTATCTCGAGTTCCTCCGTGCTTCGGAAGGCACGTTAAGCCGTTGGTCCCGGCTGCATCAGCAGTCGTTAATACCCACCAACTCGCACTGGGCCAGCGTGGTGGGTTATGGCCCAATCTCCCTTTATTCTTCCATCCATAGGGAAGGCCCGTGCCCCAGCAGTGGGGACATTAAAGGGCTGGTGATGATGATGATGACTATTTTGTTAGAACTCTTCGTAGAAGTCTTGTGGCAGAGCAGAATACAATTGTCACCACCAACATCTCTTCTAGTAAAGACAGCAACGAGGATCTAACTTGATTGGCGTAAAGTAGGTGTTTAATTCACTTATACTTTAATTCACCCCTTCCAGGATAAAGGCGTGATTTATGTATGTATGTTCGTGAAAGGTTAAGTAATAATGTCGCTCTACCAACCTCAGATAACTAATTTCCCGCCTAGAATTTACCACCATATAGTACACTCGTAAACGCAAACATAATGTAGTCAGGTAATTAGGAGGGTACGTTTTATTAACCCATCCCACCGGTAAATTGGCATTTAGTTCATTTTTACCTCACCAATGAACTTGGGACAGACACCTTTTTAAGGCCTATACGTGGGAGTTTTAGCCTGTTCTTTTATTCTAGCTACTTGATTGTGGCCTAGATCCAAATATAGCTTTTGTTGTGGTATTCGTTCATAGGCTAAAGCTATATGTTTCCCTGCGTGATCATAATTATCAGAAATGATGAGATCCGATGAAAGCCGTGTGGTGACGGCAGAGTAGAATACAATTTGCCACCACCCCAAATCTCCCCCGTGGGTGTCGTATAAGGCGACTAAGGATTAAACAGTGATGAGGAATGGGCAGCAGCGTTCCTGGGTGCTAGTTCATCTCTGCCTACCCCTTCGGGGATGTGGGCGTGATTTGTGTATGTGTATGAGATCCGTAGGAGAATAGTCACCGACATAGCCCGTTGGAGTAGAATAGAATTGGGGGCCTTAAGTGGGAGAGACATTATTGCACATTGCGAGGAGGACGCGTACATTCTTCTAAAAATATTGTTTATTTATTTATTAAAAGTCTTACCAATAGATATGTCGTGGCCAAATCGTAGAATTGATCACTTCATGATGTGGCCGACCATTTCATGAAATGGTTGCATTTCAATTTCAAACTGACCATATCGTTGAAATGTCAACGTTTGATGATATTTCCATCCACGTTTGGCCATATCATTAATGTAGTAAATGTTTAGTATTTTTACGTTGCGCTCGTTTTTTTAATTGACTTAAAACGTAAAATTCTAGTAATTTGATGTGGTACGACATTTCTCTTCACTTTTATCTTTCATAACAACGTTACTAATAGTTTGTTTATTAGGATAATTGTCCGCCGCCATGATGCATCACAAAAACAAATCGAAATAAGCGCCTCTAACGGTGGTTAATGTAACTATTTAATTATGATTAATAATGTTTGGCCATATCATGAAATAGCCATGCGTTTAGCTGTTCATATCGTTAAACGTTGTTATTCATTGATCTGGCCAGACCATTATCATGATATGGTCAGTTAGAGTTGGCCATTTCATGAAATGCCACTATTTCATGAAATGGTCGGCCACATCATGAAGTGATCAATTCTACGATTTGGCCACGACAGATACATTGAATTAATAGATAATAGTGTGTATATACCTGTGTTTAAAATATAGGCATGCATAGCATCTCTTCTTCCTGCCCTGTTCCCAGTCTGTCTAGGGTTAGCGCAGTATGTTTCCTCTTCCATTCATATCGGTCAGACGTCATCAAGCCATCCACTCCCTTTTGATTCATATCATCCATCACACCGTAACGGTGCTAGTGATGAATGAATGTATAGAAAAGAGACGGAACGGACCATGTCGAGAGACCGATAAACGGTGAGAGTGATTGGAATGACAACATTCCAATCCATACTGCTTAAAGTTTTGGCTTAGGTTTGAAAGCCGGCCTGACACTAACCCTCTTTGGGTATGCTGTTGTTGGTGGTTTGCCCTCCACCATTTGGGTGCCCCAAGGTGCTTATTGGTCTACACCGGGTAATCTCCCTTAGTCGACTTTTACGACACCCATGGGATGAGTCGGCATAGGCATAGGCATGCATAGCATATTAACATTAAAACATTCACATAGGTAAATCACGTCCACTCACATTTCGCCAATGTGAGGTCCCGTGTTATAGGTGGCAAGCCTATTAAGTATCTGGCACATAAATCGCAGTACTGGAAAGCAGGGTTCCTCTTATACTAGATCGTAATAACTATTACTCGTCTCTGTCTTTACCCATGACAGAGATGGGGGTCAGTGTAAATTGTATTCTACTCCGCCCTCACTACACGGTGCAAACATTAAAAACCTATAAATGTTTTAAATTACTAGAAAAATATTGTTATTCTTAACCATCACTAGCTTACGGAAGACATGAAGTTTATAAGGACTATTTTGTGAAAAACAAAAAAAAAAAAACTTTTAAAAAGTTTGTGGAGATCACGGAAGATTTTAACGTCACAGTTTTTCGACAGTTCGCTATAGCTTCTGATCATATTACACAAAGGAGAACGAACGGTATAATTTTTATTTTTAACAATATCAAAAGTTCTAAAATTTCACAGTGTAATTATTTTACCATGTGGTGACTGCAGAGGAGAATACAATAATAGGGGTGAAAGTATGAAATTTCCGATGTTCCCTCATTATTTAGTAGTAGTGTATAATTACTTTAAAATAATAGTTATGTCCATTATTCTTTTTTTATTTTAAACTTAATTTCAAGGACTTATATTTATGAATAAAATTTTAACTTATTTTTATTTCTTTCACTACCAATAAATCTTCAAAAACAGCTCGTCCTAAGTATCACTTAGATCCACGGAAACGGACACCAGTCCGTCTCCGTTATAAAAAAAAAATCTCTAGGTATCCTAGGAATCCTATAGCTTAATGTTGTCTAAATATACCCACAAATTTTCATAAAATTTAGATGTGTGGTTCCTTATAAAATCGCAAATATTTTTGTATGGAAAAATGAATTTTCGCTAAGTTCTCCATACAAAACGGCAATTTGATACGTAAACCCCTAATATCATCACCACCCATATCTCTCCCGTGGGTGTCGTACAACGCGCCTAAGGGTAAAGACTGCCATGAGTAATGGGCAGCAGCTTTCCTCTTTATACCACTTTGCAATATACCGCGATTTATGTGCCCGATAGATGGCAATAGATTTAACCTAACCTAACGTAATTGGCCGTGTGGTGACGGCAGAGTAGAATACAATTGTCACCATCCCAAATCTCTCCCGTGGGTGTCGTACAATGGGATAAATCAGTGATGAGGAATGGGCAGCAGCGTTCCTCTTATACTACCGTCCTGACAATGTACTGCGACTTTTGTGCCGGATAAATGGCAATAGGCTCGCCACCTATTACATGGGACTTGACATAATTGGCGAAACGCGGGTGAGAATTCACCTCTGCCTACCCCTTCGGGGATATGGGCGTGATTTATGTATGTATGTATGTAACGTAATTGGCGAAAAGTGGGTGTTAATTCTCTTCTGCCCAGCCTTCGGGGATATAGGCGTGGTTTATGTATTTATGTGTGTATTTATTTATGTATCTTATGTAAATTTCACGATACGGCTGTTGTTCTTGGAACTTTGAAACTAATTTGTGATAGAAGGGCCGAACAGTCAGGTTTACCTTAGAGTAACTTATGCGGCAACAAAGAGGCAAGGTAAACCTTGCTCTAATGACAATATTCTGAATTGGGTCAATCCTTCTACTGCGTAGTTTCGAACCCGCTAATGTACTACGAGATTTGGCTCGGAAACCTTTTCTGGATTCTTTCCATAATTATGCTGAATATTATTTTGTCACGATGGATACAACTCTGTCAGTAATTAAGGGAAAGACAGGGAGGATAGGTCCTACGGCGTAATGATTTTTCGAAAATTTTCTTAAATATGAGGCGAGTTCAAAGATATTTCCTCAATAATTAATTTAATTTTTAATAATTATTTTTACATTCACACCTATCATCTAGCCCAAAGTAAGTAGCCTAAGCACTTGTGTTATGGATACTAGATGACAGACATATTTTTAATATAATTATGCATATAAATGTTGAAAATATACTACATAAACATATACACAACCATGACTCGGAAACAAACATTTGTGGTCTCACCAAGTTTGCCCCTACCAGTATTCGAACCCGGCACCTCTGGGCCAATACCCAGCAATCTGAGCATTCGACCAAGGCGGCCGTCCTACATAAATTGTATTATAATCAAATTTAATTAGAAATTATAGACGCCTAAAGGTTGGATAAAACAAAAGAATATATTGATTTTTGTGCGATAGTCATTTTATTCGAAATAATTGTCACTTTTCACTCACAATTTTGTCACCATACCCAATCTCTCCCGTGGGTGTCGTACTAGGCGGCTAACTTTCGGCGGCATTACTTTCATACCACCTATAGGAATATTACATAGGACCGAACATGTCCTATGTAATATTCTTAGTGTAATATTCCAACGTGGGTGTTAATTTGCTTCTATAGTAAGGTAACTGAGATGTAATAAAGAACAACAAACAAACAGAAACAAATAATGTTTTCTTATATTTGCACGAGCACTACACATTTGAAATAAAACAAAAAAAAAACGAATATTATGACGGTAGTTAATTATTACTTTATTGTGAGGACACCTGTCATCTTTAGTCCCCCCGTGACCACGGCCACTGTAAAGTGATCGAAACGTCGGGTTAAACAATAAATATGCAAACACCAAATTATACGCGAGTCTTATCCGTAAAAGTTGTTTTATTTCAAACAGAAACAAAGTTGATGAGTCTTTTAATATAAAAAACAAAAATAAAAATTTGTAACACCTATTTCTCAAAGTAGCTAATCATTTTGATTTTCCATGCATGTATTTTTAAATACATCTTTCTTGTTTTTAAATGCATTTCCTCGATAAAGAGACAATATCAAAACGGTTTCCATTTTTTATCTCGTTAATGGCAATAGTATCTAATAGCTTATGTTTATTTCCAGCCACATTACCCTTCTTCACCCATGGCCTGCAAACCACGGCGCTGTACTCCTCGACGCACGGAGGCCACTTCATCAGCTCCTCGGAGGCGGTTCCATGGAACGCCACGGCGCTGATCGTGGCTGCCATCGTCACCGCCCCCCTATACGCACTGCTGATAGACAAATTCGGGAGAATAGTCGGCATCTTTTTAGTGGTATTCTTTCAGGGGGTAAGTGTTTTTTGCGATTTTCTAAAATAACGCTAGAAGCTAAGCTTTTCTTCTCCTGCCCTGTTCCCGGTCTATCTGGGGTCGACGCAGTATGTTCCTCTTCCATTCATATCGGTCAGACGTCATCAAGCCTTCCACTCCCTTTTGATTAATATCATCTATCACACCGGAAAGGTGCTCGTGATGAATTAATATATAGAAAGAGACAGGACGGACCTGTCGGATGATTGATAAAGGAAAAGAAGAAACGGAAAGAGTAATTGGAATGACAACATTCCAACCCATACCGCTCAAGGTATGGAAACCTGACTTGGGTTTACAGCCGGCCGCCTGCCTGACACCAACCCTCTTTTGTAAGTTATTATTTAGAGCTGACTTTGGCAGACTAGCCGACTAGCCGGTTGTAAGAAAGCCGACTAATCGGCAGACTAGTTTGCCCAGCCGATCACAGTTTCACAATTACTGGTGAACATCACTGGTGAATATTTTACGAATTAAACTATTCTTCTTCTTCCTGCCCTTATCTCACCCCTCTTCGGACTTCCTCAAATTCTCGGTCCATTAACCCCCTAAGGGGTAGGCAGAAGTAATAATAATACTAATTTCTTTATTGACATAATGGTTGTCTACAAATTCCTATGAAGGCTCTGACTCCCAAACTAGGCTAAGTACTTGTATCTGAGGAGTCAGTGGCTTCTCCCATTTTAGCAGCTCAGTTGTCAAAAAAGCTTAGTAAAAAAACAATACAAGCGAACATGAGCGAGACAAATGCTTTCGAATTATCATTTAACATTAACATGTTATATTAAATTATAAATAAGTATAAATATATAAAAAATTATATCATTATTATATATACCTATAATATACATACAAACATAAAAATAATACCTATACATTATTTAGTAAAGCACAAAAGTAATCAATGTTTATTTTACAATAGTTATTAAAATTTAAAAATTGAATGATTATATTGTAGTTTAACATTTTTATTATATTGTATTGTATTAGTATATTAGTTATATATAAGTGAATTGACACACACGTTTTTTAATGAAAATACTTCGATCCAACAAACCGACCCAGCAAAACCAATCTTTATGCGAAGCCACTTTATTCATAATTGACCAGATACGCTCCAAAAGGAATGGACATACAATGTGATCTGGATTTTTAGAAAGCCTCTCTGCAATCCCCGGCTCGCTCAAATGGGACCAAATTATCTCAGATAACCCGAGGGACAAAAATTCTCAAGCCAGATAACTCAATAACATCTTAATGGAATCTGACTATAACAATAAATCATTTGGAAATTCTATTCGCAGGCAATCGCTGTTAAAATTATTATTACGAGATGACCACGCGAGTTTGCAATTGGATTTTGGAATAATCTAGAATAATCTGCGAAATGTAAGGAAGCCTGCGATAAATTTTTCATCCCACCATCTCGGATTTTGATGGTGGGATGAAAAATTTTGCTCTTCGATATCTGAGTGCAAAAGCCGTTTTTATCTTCTAGAGGATAAAGTAAATTTGAATTTAGAACATCGTGTGCAATGAGTTTGTGAATTCAAAACATAATTAGACCTATTTATTTCTACTTCTACTTCCATAGTGCCGAAATAATCATGCAACCTATTTTAATTTGTTAAAAACTCACTGCCGCACTCAGAGACGTCAATTAAATTTAATTTTAAATCTAGACCACAGACTCGGCAAGAATAGAGACTAATTTTGAATTGTCATTTTTTGACATTGTGCACTCATTAACGTTATTTGACGTTTCTGAGTGCGGCAGTAAGACTCGGAACCTTCTTGGTGTGCTTTTTTTGTAATTTGCTTTGCGCGCGCCATTTTCTTTTCACGTCATACATTTGTTAAAAACCTAGGAGTTCCGTGACGGTCAATCAGCTTGGCGTCAATCTTGCTTTAAACATTTTGATCGTCTACAACGCTTGCTTGATGCTTGAGTCATGCATTTAAAAGCTTTTTAGGTCTGTTTGATTTGTTGACGCTAGCAACGGAACAAAAACATACAGAAAATCAATGTGCTTGACTCAAGCTGATTGACCGTCTCGGAACTCCATTTAGGGACGGTAATTTATATTAGGTACTTACATGTGTGTCTGGATGAATGTTGCGGGTGTGGCTGGGTGGATGGGTGGGTGTTGGAAGTGTGTCTGGGTGAATGGGTGTTTTGTGGGTGTGTCTGAATGGATGGCTGAGTATTGTGGGTGTGACTGGGTGAATAGGTATTTTGTGGGTGTTTCTGGGTGAATGGGTTTTTTGTGGGTGTTTCTGGGTGATTGGGTGTTTTGTGGGTGTTTCTGGGTCAATGGGTGTTTTTGGGTGTTTCTGGGTGAATGGGTGTTTTGTGGAAGTTTCTGGGTGAATGGGTGTTTTTTGGGTGTGTCTGAGTGGATGGGTGTGTATTGCGGGTGTGAGTGTTATGGGTGTTTCTGGGTGGATGGGTGGGTGTTGTGATTGTGTCTGGGTGTATGCTGTGGATGTGTCTGAGTGGATGTTCTGGGTGTTTCTGGGTGGGTGTTGAGAGTGTGTTTGGGTTGATGGGAGGGTGTTGTGGAAGTTTCTGGGTCAAAAGAGAAACTGTAGTGATTGTATTTTTTTTTGTATTTTGCAATTTCCTCGTTAGGGGGGATGAAAAGTTACGTGTTGCACTCGAGTGCAAAGATTATTGTTCCTCCGTGATTCGGATGGCCCGTTAAGCCGTTGGTGCCGTGCGCATTTGATGTTGTTAATACACAAAAATCCGCACTGGGCCACAGTGGTGGGTTATGGCCCATTCTCCTTATTCTTCCATCCATAGGGAAGGCCTGTGCCCCAGCAGTGGGGACATTTTGGGGTTGATGGTGATGATGAGTAATCATGTACGAGCGAGAGAGATAGGTGCCAGTTATCAGTTGTATTTGTCTCTTCTGTCACCGGGCGGCAATGACGATTATACATACATACATTACATACATACATAAATCACGCCTATATCCCCAAAGGGGTAGGCAGAGGTGAACTAGCACCCACGTTTCGCCAGTTATGTTAGGTCCCATGTAATAGGTGGCGAGCCTATTGCCATTTATCGGGCACAAAAGTCGCATTACTTTGCTGGGTGGTAGGTATAAGAAGAACGCTGCTGCCCATTCCTCATCACTGACTTATCCTTAGTCGCCTTGTACGACACCCACAGGAGAGACTTGGGGTGGTGACAATTGTATTCTGCTCTGCCGTCACCACACGGCCGAATATTTGAAATGCTTTGAGATATTTTACTTTTCTTATCAACTCATCTCTTTCCAGTAAACTTTTAACTCCCCGGAGGTAGTTAAACCTTTGTATTAACAATTTTTCATTAGTCGCTATAAAATTCTATTCTGAGAGTCCAATATTAAATTTAATCTGAGATGGTTCCTTTCAGACTTGACAGTTATTAATAAATAGCTGTCCAGTGAGCTCTGGAAATTAATACTACTACTTATTTCTATTGCAGCATTATAAAAAAGCATAATTCAAAACATATTTTCAAAATATTCCTTCCTAATAATAAGTCTTATAGGTATTTTATAGCTGCTATAAGATTTCAAATTTCAAGTATTTCAAATTATGAGAATTGATTTAGTTTGACTAAAAACAAAGAAGAAAACTGATAGGTATGCCAACAAAGTAACGTGTAAGTGATGACCATGAATGTTAAGGGAAGAAAAGGAAGAGGATGACTGCAGAAGAGATGGATGAATTTCGTGTAGCTAATGAAGAGATGGCAGCTAATGGGAGTGAATGGAAGATAAAAAACTGCACCGACCCAAACAAATTGGATAAGGGCAAGAGATTATATATAGCAAGAGACGATGATTCTCTAACATTATCGACCTCTTGTCCTTATTATCTCTTAGCACCTGTACCCCAATCATGATGACGCCAAAAAGCGTAAATGCGAATCTTACGCAAGAACGAAAACTGTCATTTAGTAAAAATATAGCTATTCTTTTTGATTTTAATGTGGACGCTATATTATTATAAGAGTTGGCTTACAACGTGAAGTGTAAAGGTTAGAACAATTTGGGCAAGTTAATACCGAGTGGTATAGGGATCTGCCCGGATTGTTTACGATGCTGGTTCGATTTCCCCAAATCCCACATCAGGACTACAATTTATCTAATCAAAATATTCTTTCTTATAAAAAAGCTCACAATATTTTCTTTCTTTTACAGGCGACTTGTCTCCCGTTGTACTTGGATTACAATGAAATCACCGTATACATACTCCACGTGCTAGCTGGGGTATCAGCAGCCGGATTGTTCACCGTGCTACCTACTTATGTGGTGGAAATCAACGCCATTCCGAGCAAAGGGCTTTCGCTGTCGTTGATAATGCTGATGGCGACTGTCGGATATCTGATGAAGGTTGCTTTGGAGCAAGACGTGATACTGTATCTCATGACAGCGTTGGTGGTAGCCCAATTGATATCCCTGTTTGTATTAATTGAATCTCCTGGTTACTTGGTGAAGAGTGGCAAGACAGAGGTGAGTTGAAAAGGATAGTAGTGGAAGGATCCGAGAGCCTAGTGGCTAATCTGTTCGAACGCATAGAAGACAAAATTGTGAAACTGACGTATTGAAACGCCTGTTTATTCCCTGTATAGTGTTATCTTTATAATACTTCAGTTTCATATATTTTGTATTCTATACGTTCGATAGATTGAACACTTGGCTAGGGGGCTGATCATCATCTTCCAGCCCTGTTCCCAGTGTTTGCCAATCACTCCCGTCTGATTCATTATCATCCTGTTCGATTTTAATTTCAACATTATATAAATTTCAGAAAAATTAGTACAAACATTTTGGTGGTTTGTAAAGAATTTCGAAAAATTATGGTCTTGATGCGGGAATCGAACCCGCGTCCGCTGCTATCTGGGCAGGTGCCCGACCGCTCGGCTAACCAAGACACTAATTAACTTGCCGAAATTTTTCTAACCACCAATCTTTGTACTCATTATCATTCATCACACCGGAGAGAAACGACGTGATTAAGATGGCAACATTCCTAACCATACTGCTCAAAGTTTTGACTCAGGTTTTACAGTTGGCCGCCTGCCTGACACCAGCCCTCTTTGGGTATGCTGTTGTTCGTAGTTTGCCCTCCGATTCGTGTGCCTTAAGGTGCTTATTGGTCTATACCGGGCAATCTCCCGTAGTCTACTTTTAAGACAACCCTTGGGCGAATCGTGGTGGCTGGCACATTCTTTGCTATGTTTTCGTGCTGAGGTCTTCATGGGATAATAGTACGTACAAGCCTAAGTAGGTAGTGGCTATTTTTCCATTTTTAGCTAGTCTTAACAGACCCGTCTGTTAAGATTAGATAAAAATGGAAAAATTCCCAAAAATAAGTACCGAAAGCTTTCAATTAAATAGATGCTTCTGTGTTAAGAACGTTAACGTGGGTGTATAGCACAACAGATAAAAGGGCCCCGTTTCTCTTTATGTTGTAATGAGAAATTGGCTGCAACGTTTCTGGTAAATGACTGTGAATAAAGTTCCCGGGGATTTATAATAATTATGTGAAGAGGACCCTTTTAAACCCGTGGAAACTAGAAATTAGTGGACTGTACAAAAAAGAAGGGTTGGACTGCCGTTGAAAATGATCCCGGACACAATGGACTTTGTGGCTGGCTGTAAAACTTTGGTGTATGGCGGTGACGTTTACATACATACATAAATCACGCCTATATCCCCGAAGGGGTAGGCAGGGGTGAGGCAAACATCCACTTTTCTGCAGGTAAATGAAGTTTAATAGATGGCGAGCCGATTGCCATCTATCGGGCACATAAATCGCAGTATATTGCTAGGTGGTATTAGAGGAATGCTGCTGCTCATTACTCATCGCTGTGTTTGCCGTTAGTCGCCTTGTACGACACCAACCGGAGAGAAGGGGGCGGTGACAATTGTATTCTGCTCTGCCGTTACCACACGGGGCGTATAAAAAACAAGGGTTATAGTTTATTGTCGTTGAAAATTATTTGTGATTTTGTGCATGGCTGGCTGTAAGACCCTAGTGTATGGCGGTGACGTTTTACCGTTAAATGGTAGTAAATATTATCTGAAATTTCCAGAAGGCAATATCTGCAATATTCAGACTGAGATGCCTGAAAGAAGACAACCTCACCGTGTTGAAGGAATTGCAGAGCCTGAAGGACGAAAGCAGCAGAGCCAAAGTGAACGGGAAACTGAACCTGATTACAATCCGTGAGTCATGTCTAATGTCATTTTTTAAAGCACCTTTTAACTAAACTAATCAACTTACTAAATCAAAGCAGTGTAGTGACGTCAGATCAGAATAAAATTGTCACTACCCCCATCTCTCCCGCGGGTGTCGTATAAGGCGAGTAATGGTTAAAATAACAATGAGTAATGGGCAGCAGCGTTCCTCTTAGACCACCTTCAGGGATATAGGCGTGATTTATGTATGTATGTATGTAAAAGAAACCTCTATGAGTTTTGACTGGTGAAATACAGACAGCATCTATTGCTATCAAATAAGAGTTCATTATCCAAACGATAATGAACTCTTATTTGATAGCAATAGATGCTGTTTTGGAGGAGCTCGAAAGCGCAGTAGCTTGGCTCGCTCGGCCTGCGATTGCGTAAACCAAACAATGTTCGTTAAGGCCGGTCATCGGATGGGTGAGCAAAAATTTTTTATCTTGGGTTTCTCCGTGCCTCGGTAGACACGTTAAGCCGTTGGTGCCGGCTGTATCTGCAGTCGTTAATACCCACCAGCCCGCACTGGGCCAGCGTGGTGGGCTAGGGCCCATTCGCCTTATATTCATCTGTCCATAGGCAGTGCCCCAGCAGTGGGGACATTAAAAGGGCTGGTCATGATGATGGTGGTGATTGTTTGTGATAAATTGAAAAAAAAAAAGAAATGATATGAGCTTAGATATTATCTACATACATACATATTCATCTATATCCCCACACGCCTATATCCCCGAAGGGGTAGGCAGAGGTGAACAAGCACTCACGTTTCGTCGATTATGTTAGGTCCCATGTAATATGTGGCGAGCCTATTGCCATTTATCGGGCACAAAAGTCGCAGTACTATTGCTAGGTGGTATAAGAGGAACGCTGCTGCCCATTCCTCATCGCTGATTTATCCTTAGTCGCATTGTACGACACCCACGGGAGAGATATGGGGTGGTGACAATTGTATTATACTCTGCCGTCACCACACGGCTACTAATGAGCTTAGATATTATCTAAGCTCATTATTTAGGGTTCCAACCTAGTTTAATAAGTAATAAGTCTAAGTTTTATCGCTTTTTTATTGGCTTAAATAAACAAACAAAGTATTCTGTATTATTTTATCGGCCTCGAAGGACCAAACACATTCGGGCGAAGCATTTTTCTACTAGCCCAGGGGTCGGCAACATTTTGTGTCGGCAGGGAAAAATAATTAAAATTGATTACATTTCAAAGTTTTTAAAGAGCCACAAAAAGTTTTGTTGCTAACAATAAATAATATTTGCAGTAATAAAGGTGTTTTGATAAAAAAAAACTAATTCATTAGAAAAAATAGTTTCTGACGGACTGACGATCGCGGGTCACGGAGGCAGGGTGTGATGTCAAAGTAAAAGTCTAAATTCGTTTATTTATATGATTACAATACACTTATGAATCGTCAAGACGTTAGATATCGAAAACGTGTGTCCAAGGGAGAATAGAGGATGGGATGGGGGGATGAAAAGCGAGTACAAGCGGTCGAGAGATAGAAATGGTGTCTAATTGTTGTTCATAGATTCAGAATGGTTTAATGTTTTTTTTTTGTATAAAATATATAATATTTGCGAATGGAACTAAAGAGCCGCAACTTCTCTGCCAAAGAGCCGTAGGTTGCCAACCCCTGGGTACAATCAGCCTAATGTTGTCGTGATGGATTAAGTACCATTCGACACTGCCATTTCGGGTAACCAATTAATGAACTACGGTTGCTAATTTAACGCTAGCGTTTAGTAATGGATGTCAGGTACCTACATGTATACCTATATGTATAGTTTTGGGAGTTGCCATGTCTCTGTATGTATTCGTTAATCACGTATCTTTGTTCTTGAAGGGGTAGGCAGAGCAGATGTGTGTAGAATATTAGTGCAATACAATACAATACTAGAATACTATTGTTAGGGGACGTACAGTCAACTGGAGGAGCTCGCTAGCGCAGTGGCATAGCGCGCTCGGCCTGCGATTGCGTAAACTAAGCAATGTTCGCTAAGGCCGGTCGTTGGAGGTGACCAAAAATTTATTATCTCGAGTTCCTCCTTGCACATGGTCTTTATAGACCTGGAGAAAGCATACGACCGAGTTCCGTACAGTTCTGTGGTGGGCTATGAGAGAAAAGAGAGTGCCTGAGAAGTATGTGAGGCTTGTGTCTGAAATGTATAGAAGAGCTAGTACGAATGTTCGGTCCGAGGCTGGCGTTACCGACAAGTTCGATGTGGCCGTAGGCTTGCACCAGGGATCGGCTTTAAGCTCGTATTTGTTCCTCCTGATTATGGATGCTCTGACATCGGACATACAGGAGGAGGCACCCTGGTGTATGCTGTTCGCCGATGACATTGTACTTGTCGGAGAAGATGCATCCGAGGTACAAAGTAGGCTGGGAAAATGGCAGGAGAGATTGGAGAGCGTCGGGCTTAAGATCAGCCGGACCAAAACAGAACACATGTTCTGTGACTTTGGTGGCCCCTCCAGTTTCTCCCGAATTGCCTTAGGTGGTGTGTTCCTACCAGTTTGCTCGGATTTTTCGGTACCTTGGATCGCTCTTCCAAAGCGACGGTGATATTGACCGGGATGTAAGGAATAGAGCGAACGTAGGATGGATGAAGTGGCGACAGGTCTCAGCAAAAATATGTGACCCACGGATGCCCCTTAAGCTTAAGGGGAAAATCTATAAGGCGGTCATTAGACCTGTTGTCATGTATGGATCAGAGTGTTGGGCTATGAAGAAGACTGATGAAAGAAGAGTGCATGTAACAGAGATGCGTATGTTAAGATGGATGTGTGGTGTGACACGGGGAGATAAGATAAGAAATGAGTATATCAGGGAAAGTTTGAAAGTAGCGCCAGTGACAGAGAGACTGCGGAATAATAGACTGGGATGGTTTGGTCATGTTATGCGAAGAGATGAAAGCTATGTTGGCAGAAGAATGTTAGGCATGGACGTGGAAGGACGTAAAAGGAGAGGAAGACCAAAGAAGAGATGGATGGACTGTGTAAAGGAGGATATGATAGCGAGAGGGGTGGATGAGAAATTAGTGAAGGATAGAGAGAAATGGAAGAAGAAAACATGTTGTGCCGAGCCCGCCTAGAGCGGGATAAGGGCAGGAAGAAGAAGAGTTCCTCCGTGCTTCGGAAGCCACGGTAAGCCGTTGGTCCCGGTTGCATTTGCAACAATGACTAATGGGCAGCAGCGTTCCTCTTATGCCACCCAGCAAAGTACTGCGATTTCCGAGCCCGATAAATGGCAATAGGCTCGCCACCTATTACCATACATGGGACCTTATCTAATTTGCGAAACGTGGGTGTTTATTCACCACTGCCTACCTACATAGGCGTGATTTATGTATGTATGTATTTGATTGAACAAATTTTACAGTTTTGTTTTTGCTCTGCCGTCACCACACGGCATTCACGTCGACTCACGACTTAAATATGTATTGTGTTTCAGAGAAGAATCTCATATGGAGAGACGCAACGAAGATAAGCATTCTTCTCACCACAACCATGGTCCTGTGTGGCAGCATAGTGTTCTTGGACCAGGACAAAACGCTGATGCAGTTGAGAATGGGTTCGGACCCTGACAAGGTCGTGGTGTTGGTGGGCATGTGCGCTGGTAGTCTATTCACCGTCATGTTAGTGAAGTTCATTGAAAAGAAGGTATGTTTCGATTAATAATCCACTTAATGTAAAAGCTTCTTTTTGTATTTTTTTGTAGAATAAATTATTAAATAAAAAAAATATGCTTTGAGGCTTTGAGGGTATTAAAATAAATATATTACTAAAATTAACTAATTTTATTAATATATTTATTTTTACAAAGATTTTGGTGGTTAGAAAAAGAATTTCAAAAAAATTATGATCTTGAGGCGGGAATCCAACCCGCGTCCGCTGCTTTCCGGGCAGGTGCCTGTCCGCTCGGCCACCCAAGACACTAATTAACTTGCCGAAATTCTTCTAACCTTTACACTTCACGTTGTAAGCCAACGGGTACCCTCGCAATGTAGAAATAAATTTTAAACATTCCAAAGCAGATATTTTTACAAATAACGTGCGTTCGGTTAAGCGTGGGTTTGCTTTATAAACTATTCGATTTTAATTTTAAAATTATATAAATGTTAGAAAAATTAGCACAAAGATTTTAGTGGTTAGAATATTTAGTTATTTATTTTTGTTCCAGTACCTTTTAACAGTTGGCTATATAACAATGGTTCTGGCGATGGGAGTGCTCGCAGTATATACTCAAATAGACCTGACTGTGACGTCAGAAAGATGGCTGCCGGTCTGGGCACTGGGGCTTCTGGTCTACGGGTACGGCATATCTTGGTGCTTACCCACCATAATAGCGGTGGAGATGTTCAATTTTGAGGTGAGAACTCTATTTACATACATACATAAATCACGCCTATACCTATATCCCCAAAGGGGTAGGCAGAGGTGAAACTAGCACACACGTTCCGCCAATTATATTAGGTCCCATGTAATAGGTGGCGAGCCTATTGCCATTTATCGGGCACAAAAGTCGCAGTATATTGCTAGGTGGTATAAGAGAAACGCCGCTGCCGATTCCTTGTCACTGATTAATCCTAGTCGCCTTGTACGACACTCACGGGAGAGATTTGGGTTGGTGACAATTGTATTCTACTCTGCCGTCACCACACGGCTATAGCAATCTCTATTTAGATGATTCAAATACCCCCAAATACAGAAACGCTTCTTAAAGTTCGAGCCCTGCTTAACATTTAAGTATTGTCAAAATTGACGTTTTTTCATACAAATTCTGTCAGGCATTGTCCACTTCACTTTATAAGCAGTGCTCAAAATATGAGGAGCGTTTCTATTCGGGGGTCAGTGGTTTAGAATGTGGCATATTGGTAAATCAGCTTTCTGCCCTGTTTCCAGTTTATCTGGGGCCGGTGCAGTATGTTTCCTTTTCCATTAATATCGTTCAGAAGTCATCAAGCCATCCACTCCCTTTTGATTCATATCATCCACCACAGCGCAAAGGTGCTAGTGATGATTTAATGTATAGGAAATAGACGGAAAGGACCGTGTTGAGAGACCGATGAACGGAGAGTGATTGGGATGGCAGTATTCCAATCCATACTGCTCAAGGTTTTGGCTTAGGTTTTCCAGCTGGCTACCAGACTGACACTAACTCTCTTTGGGTATGCTGTTGTTAGTGGTTTACCCTCCACCATTCGGGTGTTTAGACGCTTATTGGTCTACACCGGGCAATCTCTCTTAATCGACTTATACGACACCCCAGGGCGAGTCGGGGCTGGCGCATATTACGTTATTTTTTCGTGTAATATTTAAATATTATTCCAGATAAGAGCAACCATGATTGGCGCCCTGTTCTCATACGCACAGATAATAAAACTGGTCCAACTACACTGCTACCAGTATATCGAAGACTACATGGGAGTGTATACTCTGTTTTACATATTCGCTGGTATCAATCTGTACGGTGGAGTATACGGAATGTTTGTGATACCAGACTTTAAGGGGAAGACCTTAAGACAAGTAGAGAAGCAACTAAAGAGGATACCCTTGTTAAAGATGTGAAGTGAATTATTATTTTTATAATTAGTTTTTATTTTAGGTTGGCGTGAAAGGGAGGGATGATTGTTTAGTATGAATGTGCATGGAGCTAGAATGAGAGGAAGACCGAAGAAGTGATGAGTGGAGTGTGTGAAAGATGATGAAGAGGGGGGTTCATACTGAACACATGTTGTGCCGACACTTCTTAGAAATATTCTGTATGAATTTTTCATCATTGTGACGTTGATTTCATATTATTTAATAATTTTGCTGTGAAAATGTATAATTGAAATTAATATAACTTGAGAAATGTATAATGTATAATTAACAAAATGTTTAATTTGAAAACAATAAAAACCCTTTGAATTCTGCTCTTATTACTATTTTATTGTGTTCTAATACTTTTATAAGATGGAAAATTAAATCTAAGTTAAGTAATGTGAATGTGTGTAAGTTGAGTAGAGTCCTTGTCGTATTATTATTACAAATAAAAATTACCAGGTAAAAAAATATATTATGGTAATCCCTCTGATATTTTATTCGTACTTATTCTGTTATGTTCGAAGCACTATTCAAGATCAAAGATTTTTTAAGATATACATCTTTCATTAAATGTAAATATTTTTGTTAAGAAATATCTGTTAGCAGACTTAATAAATAATTTTATTCTGATAATATTTTCTTTGATATATCAATTAATATTTAAAAGTGTCATCTAGTGCCGTGTCATGAGGGTAGAGCAGAATACAAATTGTCACCATCCCAAGTGGCCCGTGGGTGTCGTACAAGGCGACTAAGGATAAATCAGTGATAAGGAATGGGCGGCAGCGTTCCTCTTATACCACCTAGCAATAGCAATGTATTGCGACTTTTGTGCCCGATAAATGGCAATAGGCTCGCCACCTATTACATGGGACCTAATATATATTAATTGGCGAAACGTGGGTGCTAGTAACAGTTCACCTCTGCCTACCCCTTCGGTGATATAGACGTGATTTATGTATGTATGTATGTATGATTGGGGCCAAACGCTCTGCCTATATAAATATTAAAAAAAATGTGGGGCTTAAAACACCCCCGCTTTCACGTTCGGTGAGTGATTTATGCGAGTTTGTATACAGAAATAAACGAGCCTTATCGCGAAGTCGTAGAATTTAATTTGCCTCTAAGTGCGAGTTTAACGAGCAACTGCCGCTTGCTTCGTCGTAGACATTGTTTGTTATTAATTCGGTCTTGTTTTAATTACCTCTTAAAAAGTTGTAAGAGGCATTGTAGAATTGCTTGTTGAATACGGTCTAAGCCTGTAATTGGATTCAATAACATTTCAATTGTTATTTAAACTTCTTCTCCTGCACTCGTCATCATCATCATCATCACCAGCCTTTTAGAGTCCCCACTGTTGGGGCACAGGACTTATCAGTGGATGGAAGAATATAGGGTGTTGGGGATCAGGTGCCATTATCGCGGTCCTAACGATCCCACTTTAATATTTAATAAAATAAGTGAAAAAAAAAACAATATTCAGCACATTTAAAAGAAAAAGACTGTATTATATATAGCACAGAACAAAAAAAATATAATTAGAGACATCTTGTTATTTTACACGTTGCTTAGCAACCGTCACCTGTTATTTTACATGGTTGCCAAGCAACCGCAACATAGGGAGAATGGGCTATAAATCACCACGCTGGCACAGTGCGGATTGGTGGGTATTAAGGACTGTAGATGCCGTGTGGTGACGGCAGAGTACAATACAATTGTCACCACCCCAAGTCTCTCCCGTGGGTGTCGTACAAGGCGACTAAGGATAAATCAGCGATGAGGAATGGGCAGCAGCGTTCCTCTTATATCACCTAGCAATAGTACTGCGACTTTTGTGCCCGATAAATGGCAATAGGCTCGCCACCTATTACTTGCGACCTGACATATTTGGCGAAACGTGGGTGCTAGTGCACCTCTGCCTACCCCTTCGGGGATATAGGCGTGATTTATGTATGTATGTATGTATGCATATTGCATACATACATAAATCACGCCTATATCCCCGAAGGGGTAGGCAGAGGTGAACTAGCACCACGTCCCCTTCGGGGATATAGGCGTGATTTATGTCTGTATGTATGTATGCATATTGCATACATACATAAATCACGCCTATATCCCCGAAGGGGTAGGCAGAGGTAAACTAGCACCCACATTTCGCCAATTATGTTAGGTACCATGTAATAGGTGGCGAGCCTATTGCCATTTATCGGGCACAAAAGTCGCAGTTCATTGCTATTGCTAGGTGGTATAAGAGGAACGCTGCTGCTCATTCCTCATCGCTAATATATCCTTAGTCGCCTTGTACGACACCCACGGGAGAGATTTGGGGTGGTGACAATTGTATTCTACTCTGCCGTCACCACACGCCGGCATGTATGTATGTATGTATGTAAGATACAGCTGGACATTCCTTCGTGCCCGATAGATGTTGGCTCGCCACCTATGTAAGGTGCATGGGACCTAACCTACTTTAACGTGATTTATGTAGTAAGTATGTGTTGTGTTGGCTTTTGTAAAATACTTTATTTGATTAGTCAACTCTGACATATTTGCTAATCAGAATAACAGTAGTAGGATAAATAGGAGTAAATAAATCCCCATTAAAAGTGTTGAATGTTCCCGAGAAAACGCCCAATGTGGTGATAGTAAGCAGTAGAACGAGCGTTTTTGTTTTTGTTTTATATATTGATAATAAAATTTTGAAACGTGTCAATTACACTCACTGTGGTCTTAGAAATTAAGCTCACCTCACACTAGAACTTATGTGTAAAGACGTAATCACATTGCCAGCCAACTCGTTAAATACCTTATTTAAGGCGAGCTCGCTATAAGATCCAATTAAATTAAGCTCTGCTCACACAGGCAACGGTTTTATCAGGAAACGGTTTTCTTGTCTTAGCTGATAAATCTGTTTTGGTGAGGCTGAAGGAACTCTTCAGGCCCATTATGTCAACATTCCAATGATATTCGTCATAGAACACTGTTGACGCCGAGTGGTGGTGGCAGAGTTGAATACCTAATGTCATGTCACCACGAAGGGTTAAGATACGACAGCGATGAGTAATAGGCAGCAGCGTCCCTCTTTTACCACATAGCAATATACTGCGATTTACGTGCCCGATAGACTGCATACTTTGTTTCCCCTTCAGGGCTAAAAGCATGATTTACCTATGTACATACATACATATATACATAATTCACGCCTATATCCCCGAAGGGGTAGGCAGAGGTGAACTAGCACCCACACTTCTATGCTAGGTCTCATGTAATAGGTGGCGGGCCTATTGCCATTTATCGGGCACAAAAGTCGCAGTACTTTGCTAGGTGGTAGGTACAAGAAGAACGCTGCTGCCCATTCCTCATCACTGATTTATCCTTAGTCGCCTTGTACGACACCCACGGGAGAGATTTGGGGTGGTGACAATTGTATTCTACTCTGCCGTCACCACACGGCCGTTGGATTTACCTATGTAGGTATGTATATTCTATGCTGGCCTGGGACTAAGCAAATAACGTTGAATGGGCCAGCCCCTACCCATCCCATGGGTGCCGTAAAAGTCGACTAAGGGAGATTGTTCGGTGTAGACCAATAAGCATACATTAGGGCACCCGAATGGTGGAGGGCAAACCACCAACAACAGCATACCCAAAGAGGGTTGGTGTCAGGCAGGCGGCCGGCTGTAAAACCTAAGCCAAAACCTTGAGCAGTATGGATTGGAATGTTGTCATTCCAACAACTCTCTCCATTCATTGGTCTCTCGACATGGTCCATTCCATCTCTTTTCTATACATTCATTGATGACTAGCAACTTTACGGTGTGATGGATGATATGAACCATAAGGGAGTGGATGGCTTGATGACGTCTGACCGATATGAATGGAAGAGGCAAAATACTGCGCTAACCCCAGATAGACTGGGAACAGGACAGGGAGAAGAAGAAGTATATTTAAAACAAAAGTATACTTCTAAATATAATGTAAAGAGGTTAGTCCTCAATATTCGCAGACTTTTTAGCACCATCCAAGAGCTTATAACATGTGTTCGCTTTTTGAACGTCACTTAACTGATATGACATGTGCCCTTGACTGAAACAAGCATTTAAAGTTAGGCACGATCTCAAATGATCACGAAAATATTGCGAAGTATTTTCGCGAGTAATAAAGAGGGGGGACGGAGCAAAAGTTTGGCTGTATATCCCTCACAGAAAAGCGTACAAAGCGACTGGATCGCGAACAAACAATTACTTAGTGTAACAACTTTTTAAATGGAAAATGCGTGTAAGGCGGCCTTATTTTCTTGGCCCATTTTCGGGGAGTGTAAATGGTTTTTTAATACTGCTAGTTCAATTTTAGACTTGCCAGCAGACCAACCCTGTAAATGGGGCAATGTGGGGAGAGTGTGTCGTGTGAATAGGCTCTTAATTATACTAATTGTACGTAGGTATTTCTCTTAGGCATTTGTTACGTTGTCATGTGTTATATGAGTGATATAGTACTTGCAAATATCAGGCCTTTGGTAGGCAATTAGGAGTCGCACATCACAGTCAGTATTTCATTGCGTGGTTTCATTTGACACTTCCGATTAACTCAGTGCGAGTGATGCAATATTGCATGGACTCTGCCCATGCCGCCATGCAATATTGCGTCACAGACATCCAATGGCACAGACCTAAGTTATGCGTTATTTTTTGGCCAGAGTACCTACTGCTAGAACGGAACCCAATTTACATGATGTTGTTATGTCTTTAAAATCACACTAGCGGCTTAAAAGTTCAATAAAATATTTTCACATGAAGTATTTTATCAATCAAAATCTGAATCGCGTCAATCATCATACGATGCGGATTTCATGTATTGAAAATAAAACTGTTTTGGCTGTAAAACCAGGCTCTATCAGAGGGCCTAGCCAAGCCTAGCTTATCTATTCGAACGCATAGAATGTAAAGTATAAAAAGTATGAACCTGTACGTATTGTTTTCTCTGTAATACGTTAGTTCCATCTATTATTTGTTTTCTGTTCTATATTATTTTATTTCCGCATCGTTACCCGTTCCATGTTTTGTGTTACAAACGCGCGTTAGTGTGGCACGAGTATTAACATAATTATTATTGTAGGAAGCCCATACTATTACAGATTTACAGTCCCGGTTGAAACTGCAGTCGAATCTGCAGTCAATACCCATCAAAACGCACTGGCCCAGCGTGGTGGGTTATGGCCAATTCCCATTATATTCACCCATTCATGGGGAAGGCTTTGCCCCAGCAGTGGGGACATTAAAGGGCTGGTGATGACGAACAACTTCTTCTCCGTGCCTGTTTCCAGTCTATCTGGGGCCAGCGCAGTATGTTTGCTCTTCCATTCATATCGGTTAGACGTCATCAAGCCATCCACTCCCTTTTGATTCCTATCATCCATCACACCGTAAAAGTGCTAGTGATGAATGAATGTATAGAAAAGAGACCGATGAATGGAGAGAGTGATGAACGGAGAGTGATTCAAATGGCGACATGCCAATCCATACTGCTCAAGGTTTTTGATTAGGTTTTATAGCCGGCCGCCTGCCTGACACCAACCCTCTTTGCTGTCTCTTTGCAAAGTGCTTATTGGTCTACACCGGGCAATCTCCCTTAGTCGCCTTTACGACGCCCATGAGATGAGTCGGGCCTAGCACATTCTACGCAATTTTTTCGCTCCCATGTCAGCATGGAAGACTGAAATAACATAAAGTTACCATCTGCTGGGCTGCGCTAAACCACCGGTCTTCCGTAGCCTGCGGCGGCTTTTGAACGAAAGTTGCAAAAGTTAAAGTTAGTACACGTCGTAAGTCCGCTCCTCTTTACGATGTCAGCGTCAATTGAAGGCTAGCCTTTGACGGCAAAGCCTGACCTCGCCTTTGACCTATCACTGTGTTTTACTGTAACATAGACGATAACATTTTAAGGGTTGGCACAAGCCACAGGTTTATTTTTATTACTTAATTTATTTGAAGATCATCTTACAAAGAGGAAGTCAGCAAAATTTCATAAATTATTACAAAGATTTTGGTGGTTAGAAAAAGAAATTCTTTTTCTAACCACCAAAATCTTTGTACTAATTTTTCTAACATTTATTTAATGTTAAAATTAAAAAAATTTAATAGTTAGTTAATAGTTCATAAATTATTGTTCAAATGTAAAAAAAAATCATGAATTTATTGACTTCTCTTTCTTTGTGATAATTTTTCTAACATTTATATAATGTTCAAATAAGAATGAAATGATCATCATAGTTATGGTAGATAAAATATTAAGTACTTGCTTACAAAGAAAAAGAGTTCAGAAAAGTTATTCAGGACGTTATTGTAAGTGTTTTTGCTCTTTTTAAGTAAATTTCAATAATGATTGATGAGAGTTTAAGAAATATCAATAGGTATTAAAAGACCCCTCTTTTAATACCTATTGATATTTCTTAAAGCTAGCTTCCCAATGGAAAAAGAAACCCAAAGTCTTGAGTAGTATATGGGTTGGTATTGGAATATGTATTGTCATTCCAATCACTATCCTCGTTTATCAGTCTGAGCGGGGATAGTTGAAATAGTGATGAGGAATAGGCAGCGTTCCTGGTGCACTATCTACTAAATTACCACGATTAAATGAATGGCTATTGGCTCGTCCCCTATTTTATGCGACCCAAAGTTAGTTAATACACCTCTGTATATCTAAGGCGTGATTTATGTATGTTTGTGTGATCATTAAAATCTCCATTTTAGACTCCACAGAAATTTTACTCGTAACCCTTTTCTCATACTATGACGTTACCTTCAAGGCCGTCTTTATATTGAAAAGGAAATTACGTTCATAATAATGTAATCTCTGGCATCTAAACTACACAACATCTGTTTTTGGGGTGACGTGACTTCACTATATTCCCTTTGAGATTGGTATGACGTAAACATGAAATAGCAATGCTTGTGATTACGACAGTTGACATAAGTAAGTAAATCGTAGGTATATCCCTAATTATTGTACTATATAAACAAAATATCGGTGATAATCCTCTATTATATATATAAAAATGAATTGCTCTTCGTTTGTCTCGCTAAAACTCGAGAACGGCTGGGCCGATTTAGCTGATTTTGGTTTTGAAATGATTGTCTTGCAAGGCATAAAAGGTGAGAACGTATAGGAAACTTGTGGGGGGGGGGGAAAAGTAAAAACAACAATTTTATTTTCCTATAAATTTTTTCTTTCCTTTTAAGGCTTTCCTGTTAAATATTTAACGCTCGTCCGTTCAGTACGGTAGAGTCGGGGTCCGCTCTAGTATTGCCGTGTTTGGACATGACAGCACCAATTCGTGACCATTGCTACGGGATTATTTATATGCCATAACAACCTATGCCGGGTCAGATATTATTGAAATAAACATACACATACAAATATAAACATAGAAGTAGATAACATACCTAATGAATACCCAAAGTTTTCCACAGGTGACGTACTAAATGACTAAAGGTTAAAACAGTGACAAGGAATTGGCTGCAGCGTTCCTTTTTACTGTGATTTACGTACCTGAAGGATAGCAATGGGCTCGCTCTCTGTTAGATATAGGTACCTAATTAACTAACATAGTTGTCGCAATTTCAGTGTTAATACACCTCTGCCTACCTATATATATGTTTATAATTGAAACATGGTACAAAATTTCAAGTTTCTAATCCGCATGTAGTTTTGTCTGTGCGTTGATACGTCAGTCAAACAGCCATTTAGTCAGTCACATAAATCACGCTTATATCCCCGAAGGGGTAGGCAGAGGTGAACTAGCACCCACGTTTCGCCAATTATGTTAGGTCCCGTGTAATAGGTGGCGAGCCTATTGCCATTAATCGGGCACAAAAGTCGCAGTACATCGCTATTGTTAGGTGGTCTAAGAGGAATGCTGCTGCCCATTTCTCATCATTGATTTATCCATAATCGCCTTGTACGACACCCACTGGAGAGATCTGGGGTGGTGAAAACTATATTCTACTCTGAACCGTGTCGTGACGGACACGGTTCAGTCAGTGTTCCTTTTTTATCTAATTATATTTAGATCTTTCGGCTGCTTTAAGGTTTTTAACAACGTTCCAATCCATACTGCTCAAGTTTTTTCCATTCCTCAATAGTTTGCGGCGGCCCTATCGTCTGGGTGCAAGAGCATGGTGTCGTGTGGTGATGGCATAGCAGAGTACAATTGTCACAACCCCCATCGTTCAAGGCGATCAAGTGTACCGCAATGAGTAATCGGCTGCAGCATTCCTCTTGTACCACCAAGCTACGAGTATATACTGCGATTTATGTGCCCGATAGATGACAATAAACTCGCCACCTATAGAACCCTTTTTTTTTTTTTGACGGAGTGGAATTCATTTACGCATCGTATCGGCCGCTAGCTAGACGGCCGACGTGTGTGGGACTCACCCGACTCAAGATCGAGTCGGGAATACGCCACTAAACCACTCCGGTGTCCCTCCAGCCCTTCTAGCGGGGAGAGTCTGGGATCTGCCGCAAGGCAATTCACCAGTCTCTTCCCAGGGCCTCCCGGCTTACGCCGGGGTCAGCGCCGAGGAGGGGATGTCCGGAACACTGGACATACCCCCAGACGGGGTGGCCTGTGCAATGCACACACGGGGGCTAACCCGAGTGTGCCGGCCACTCTTGTCGGGCCTAAGGAGGACGAACATGAGCTCGCCTCCTTCGTCCGCCTACGCCGGAGGGGAGCGGCTAGAGCATCCTCTTCCCGCTCCCTCTCTGCTGCCTCCTTCTGCGACATGACAGCCTCGCAGAAGGAGGCGGCAGCCTCCCAGATCCTCTCACTCCCAACCATGAATCTGACCAGAGTCGAAAGCGAGAGGTGACCCCCGCCTAGCGCCGCGCGAAGTTCGCGGCGCTCAGGTCGCCAGGCTGGGCACACGCAGAGTGTGTGCTCTGCCGTGTCATCTGGAGCGTCGCAGTGGTGACACCGCGACGACTCTTCCCGACGGGCGTCCTTGTGCAGGTAGTGACCGAAGCACCCATGTCTGGTCAGTAGGCGGTAGGTGAGGCTGCCGTGCCGGCGCCCAACCCACTCTTCCAACACCGGACGGATGGCTTCTACTGTCCGGTGGCCGGCACGCGGGGCAAGAAGTGCCTCTGCCCACTGGCCAAAAACGCGTCTTTTGGCCAGTGTCCGCACCCGTCTCACTTCCTCGAGAACGGGGCGTTCCCCCCGCTCTCTTGCCGCGACCAGCACTTGATGCACCTGTGCCAGAACCAGGGCATCAAGTTCCCACGGAGGCAGGCCTGATAGGACGCAGGCAGCTTCGTGTCCAACCGTGCGGTAGGCCCGCACGGTCATGGTCGCGATGGCCCTCTGCGGTTGTCGCAAAAGGGCCTTCGTGCGGGGGGAGAGGCACTCCACCCACACGGGGGCTCCGTAGAGAGCCATCGACCGTATTACGTTCAGGTACAGTCGACGGCAGGCCGCACCGGGGCCCCCCAGATTGGGGAGGACTCGTCCGAGGGCGGCTGCGGCGGAGCACAGCCGGGGAGCAAGAAGCTTGAAATGCTCCTCAAAGCTCCACCGGGAGTCCAGGATGAGGCCGAGGTACTTTCGCCACCTATAGAACCTAACTTAACTGGCGAAAAGTGGATGTTTAATACACCTCTGCCTACGTCTTCGGGGAATATAGACGTGATTTATGTATGTATGAATAATAGATTTACTTAAATTGCCGCTCCTCAATAATTTGTGGCAGCCCTATCGTCTGGGTGTAACAGAATGGTGTTTGATGGCTCCAACTGATTTATACATTGTTTTATGTAAGTGCGCCGCGGTAGTTGTGGCGTCCTGAAAATGCAAACATCGTAAAACAACTGGTGGATGGATCGATTTGCAGTTAGGACACACTATTAAAGCGGGGTTGAGTGTATCTATAATGCGACAGCGGACTTGGCCCTCTAAATTAAGTCTTTTAAGGATGAGAATCGCTTGAATGAAGTGTACGTTGGTATGGGTGAGGTCGTTACGTATTTGTGGCTGATAAAACTTGTAGATGTAGGTCAAAGGTGGTTATTCCAATTTGATTCCGCTTTCGTAATTTTTTTTCTGCTATTACATTTGAATCACAAATTGTTGCAAAACCCTTGTACACGACTTGTATGTGGTGAACATTAATTTTTTATTTGTATTATTTATTTTATCGACTTTAAAAAAGTCGAAGAGAGTTATTGCTTGTATGAAAGGTAAAAATAAAAAAATAATAGTAACTTGATTTTTTAACAATCAGAGATCTATCATATATTGTTGACGCTCAGGCAGCAGCGTTTACCTATGTGTTTCGGCCCCTATTACATGGGCTATATGGAGAAATGTGGTTGTTTATTCAACTCTGCCTACTCCTTTGGGGGCAATCAGGCGTGATTTAGGTATGTATGGCATAAAATCCATAATAAAATGCCAAACAATGTTCAGGAAAACCTCCAGCGAGCTACACTTAAAACTATCTAATTAAAACAAGGTAACTGCATTAAATAATTTACGAGTTCCCTCGACCGTCTTTCAGTTCCATCATCGGATCGACTCCAGATCTTCATTATGATGTTATCATCATCACCAGCCCTTTAATGTCCCCACTGCTGGGGCACGGGCCTTCCCTATGGATGGAAGAATATAGGGAGATTGGGCCGTAACCCACCACGCTGGCCCACTGCAGATGCAGCCGGGACCACCGGCTTAACGTGCCTTCCGAAGCACGGAGGAAATCGAGATCATAAATTTTTGGTCACCCTTAGCGAACATTGTTTAATTTACGCAATCGTAAGCCAAGCGTAAGTCTTACGTAGTATTGTATTCTCTTTGGCGCGTAGTGCCACTGCGTTAGCGAGCTCCTCTCATTTCATGTTACCTCCTCCGTTATTTCGTCGGTTAAAAAATAATTATATTCAGAATATCAAAGAGGTTTGATAACACCAAAACTTTTCACAAAGAAACCAAGATTGTTTGGCCGAATGGTTTAGGCATCTGCCCTGAATGCGGAGGTTCGATTCCCGTATCAAGACTATACTTTTTCGAACTTTTTCTAATCACATTTTTTTTTGTGATAACTTTCTAACATTTTATATAATGTTGAAATAAAAATCAAATAGGTGTTATTTGATTTATACCTATCTAATTAAAAAAATATTCCGCATAGCAAAGAGGTTTGATAGCACCAAAACTTTTTATTTCGCCACTGGCCAAATAATTCTCTTTTTCTCGGAACAGATAAACTAAACCTGTTATCCGGTTATTTTGTTTTTTTGCTGAAACCAGCTAGAGATCCCGCGGATTCAATACATTTAACGGCTTACCGTTCGTTCTGTTCTCCCGAAACAATTGAACTAGTTCGCGCTGAAAAACGATCTTGTCTTGTTTGAGCAAAAACAAAATGGTGTCTGGATTCCGTTCACATCTGTTGCGGACGGTACGAGGGGAATAGTTCTGGCTTTAGGAATGTTGATAAAAAAATGTTGTTGTAAAAATTCCACTGTTTACGCTGGCAAAGGAAAATAGGATCGAGTACTAAATGCATACATATTATACGTAATTCACGCCTTTCTCCCGAAGGCAGAGATCACTTCTTTCCACTTGCTACGATCCTTACATACTTCTTTCGCTTCATCCAATCTCATTACAGTTTTCATGCATGCCCGTCGGTTTCGGGTACTCTTGACCTGGCCCTTTTTTAATAAACTTTCAATTTGATTATGAAAGATCCGCCTAGGCCTTCCCCTTCCCATTTCTCCATTCACTTTCGCCATGTATATCCTTTTTGTCAGTCTCCTTTCATCCATTCTTTCGACGTGACCAAACCATGCGAGCATCCCTTTCTCAATCCTTGTCATTACATCTTCTTTCAAACCACACGTTTCTCTTATCACACTGTTATACAATCGATCGCTCAACCTTGCCCCAGCCATGCTCCTCAACGCTCTCATTTCTACTGCATTTATTCTACTTTCATGCTTCTTCTCCCACACCCAACTTTCACTTCCATACATTAATGTCGGAACCAGCACTCCGTTATGAACAGCCAGAGCCTTTCTGGACACGCTTTGGCTGTTCATAAAAGTGTAGGCGGATCTTTCAATTTGATTGTGAAAGATCCGCCTAGGCCTTCCCCTTCCCATTTCCCCATTCACTTACGCCACACGAATCCTTTTTAACCGACGCAAAACCGGAGGTGGTTACTCAATTCGTAACGTATGTATTGTTTTATGTTTGTTCGCGGAAAACTCCGTCGTTTTTGTCATTCTCCTTATATTCGTTCTTTGGACGTGACCGAACCACGCGATTCTTTTTTATAGGAAATGCTGTTTACGACACCCTAGGGACATGTGGGCCGGTGAAAAAGGCTGTATTTCGCTCAGCGGTCACCGCACGAGACCACAGATATACACATTTCACATAAACATCATATTTTTATACATAAATCACGCCTTTAACACTGGCCTTTACGCCAGTTTTGTTACTTTTTTTTTTAAATATAACTGTTGATGCAGATATGATGTGATGAGGAATGGGCAGCAGCGTTCCTCTTATACCACCTAGCAATGTACTGCGACTTTTTGTGCCCGATAAATGGCAATAGGCTCGCCCCCTATTACATGGGACCAAACATGTTTGGCGAAACGCGGGTGCTAGTTCACCTGTGCCTACCCCTTTGGGGATATTGATTGTGATTTATGTATGTATGTACGTATGTAAGTAGATGGTTATTGGGAATTCTGCCCCACCTCCGTTCTTCGGGCTCACGCCCTCACTCACTTCGGTTGACCAGAATTCCCAATAACCATTATGTATGCTAGAATCCTCAGGAAGATCATGCAACAAATACTTCTAAACTGTTCGGTTGGAAGCACCGTAGTTAACTTCCTGCGAGCCCGTGGTAAGATCACGCACTGAACAGACTCCTAAACTGTTCAGCTGGAAGCACCATGTTAGAGTAACTCCCTGCGAGCCCGTGGTAAGATCACGCACTGAACAGACTCCTAACAGGTGTTGGCTGAGAGAACCGTGGTAAGTATCCCTCTGCGAGCCCATGGTAAGATCACGCACCAACACCTTCTAAACTGTTCGGCTGGAAGCACCGTAGTTAACTCCCTGCGAGCCCGTGGTAAGATCACGCACCGAACAGACTCCTAAACTGTTCAGCTGGAAGCACCGCAGTAACTTCCTGCGAGCCCGTGGTAAGATCACGCACTGAACAGACTCCTAACAGGTGTTGGCTGAGAGAACCGTGGTAAGTATCCCTCTGCGAGCCCATGGTAAGATCACGCACCAACACCTTCTAAACTGTTCGGCTGGAAGCACCGTAGTTAACTCCCTGCGAGCCCGTGGTAAGATCACGCACCGAACAGACTCCTAAACTGTTCAGCTGGAAGCACCGCAGTAACTTCCTGCGAGCCCGTGGTAAGATCACGCACTGAACAGACTCCTAAACTGTTCAGCTGGAAGCACCGTGTTAGAGTAACTCCCTGCGAGCCCGTGGTAAGATCACGCACTGAACAGACTCCTAACAGGTGTTGGCTGAGAGAACCGTGGTAAGTATCCCTCTGCGAGCCCATGGTAAGATCACGCACCAACACCTTCTAAACTGTTCGGCTGGAAGCACCGTAGTTAACTCCCTGCGAGCCCGTGGTAAGATCACGCACCGAACAGACTCCTAAACTGTTCAGCTGGAAGCACCGCAGTAACTTCCTGCGAGCCCGTGGTAAGATCACGCACTGAACAGACTCCTAAACTGTTCAGCTGGAAGCACCGTGTTAGAGTAACTCCCTGCGAGCCCGTGGTAAGATCACGCACTGAACAGACTCCTAACAGGTGTTGGCTGAGAGAACCGTGGTAAGTATCCCTCTGCGAGCCCATGGTAAGATCACGCACCAACACCTTCTAAACTGTTCGGCTGGAAGCACCGTAGTTAACTCCCTGCGAGCCCGTGGTAAGATCACGCACCGAACAGACTCCTAAACTGTTCAGCTGGAAGCACCGCAGTAACTTCCTGCGAGCCCGTGGTAAGATCACGCACTGAACAGACTCCTAAACTGTTCAGCTGGAAGCACCGTGTTAGAGTAACTCCCTGCGTGCCCGTGGTAAGATCACGCACTGAACAGACTCCTAACAGGTGTTGGCTGAGAGAACCGTGGTAAGTATCCCTCTGCGAGCCCATGGTAAGATCACGCACCAACACCTTCTAAACTGTTCGGCTGGAAGCACCGTAGTTAACTCCCTGCGAGCCCGTGGTAAGATCACGCACCGAACAGACTCCTAAACTGTTCAGCTGGAAGCACCGCAGTAACTTCCTGCGAGCCCGTGGTAAGATCACGCACTGAACAGACTCCTAAACTGTTCAGCTGGAAGCACCGTGTTAGAGTAACTCCCTGCGAGCCCGTGGTAAGATCACGCACTGAACAGACTCCTAACAGGGGTTGGCTGAGAGAACCGTGGTAAGTATCCCTCTGCGAGCCCATGGTAAGATCACGCACCAACACCTTCTAAACTGTTCGGTTGGAAGCACCGTAGTTAACTCCCTGCGAGCCCGTGGTAAGATCACGCACCGAACAGACTCCTAAACTGTTCAGCTGGAAGCACCGCAGTAACTTCCTGCGAGCCCGTGGTAAGATCACGCACTGAACAGACTCCTAAACTGTTCAGCTGGAAGCACCGTGTTAGAGTAACTCCCTGCGAGCCCGTGGTAAGATCACGCACTGAACAGACTCCTAACTACCTAATATATCAAAACTGTACTAGCTTTCTAAATATCTCTCTTTCTCTCTCTCGCTCTAGAGACTTCATATACTTACTACTTATACTTACTTTGTTACCTTTTTAGCAAAACCAACCATTAAAACCTTTAGCTATCACATACTAGGCAAACTTGTATGTGATCGCTTATTACCTTTTATTACCTTTTACTACCAAAACTTCGAGTACCTTAAGCTATCACATACAATAAGTAAACTGTATGTGATCGCTTATTACCTTTTATTACCTTTTAATACCTTTTACTACCAAAACTTCGAGTACCTTAAGCTATCACATACAATAAGTAAACTGTATGTGATTGCTTATTACCAAATAATCATACTATCTCTAAGGGAATGGGGAATATGGGGTAGCATTTTTTAATAAAATTTTACATTGTTATCGTGCATACTAAAATTCTACGTTTGCTGAACATCCCTGTTGTCTTGCAATGAGCAGGAACTCACTCTCTGACCTGAAATCAACAACAATAAAAAATATTACATTAATTGAAAACTTTTCCTCATAATGCCCTTTGTTGCAGTGGGATACTTACAAGTTACATAAAGCAAACACCTTGTCGTTGTAATCACCAACACCCAACTCCATTATCGAGCAAGTATCCTAAAATTAAAAACATGTATTAACTTTTATTACTAGCTAAAAATAAATAGATAATAATATGTCAATTTCATAATCATAATAATTATGCACTTTAATATATTCATTAGGAATAAAGAGGTTAGTGTGTCGCCTTTTTGGGGAAAACTTGGAGTAAGCGTTTGGGGCTCTATGAGAATTCAATAAAACTAACAAATAATTTTTTCTGCTTAAATCGTTAGGTAAAGTTGTAATAATTTTTGGGTCTTTAAATTTTTAAGATTTTTTTTCCAATTGCTAATTTTAACAAGTTAGTATCATCGACCCAATAAATGCATTTTATTAACCTTTGACTCATAATTTTCAAGAATATTTAAAAAATAACAAAATATATAAATCTTTGAAATAAATTACCTTGGTAAATATGCATTTTATGAAAATAGTTTATATGATGTATATTGGTCTAATAGATGTCCTGAATCGATTGAGACCGAAAAAGAGGTTGTCTGTTCGTCGATTATTTTGTCGAAATTTGTTCCTTACCTTTATATTTAAAGTAATATGACAAAACTATTTAATCGTTATAGATTATATTACTACCACGTGTTGCATTTACAAAAATTATTAGCAATAAATAGTACATTAATACATTTTGATCAGTTTCAAAAATATACTATTCTGGATTTTGAAGTATGTAATTAGTTAATTTAAAGTAATATGATAAAACTATTTAATCGTTATAAATTATATAACTACCACGTGTTGCATTTACCAAATTTATTAGCAATAAATCGTACATTATTTTGATCAGTTTCAAAAATATACTATTCTGGATTTTGAAGTATGTAATTAGTTAATTTAAAGTAATATGATAAAACTATTTAATCGTTATAAATTATATAACTACCACGTGTTGCATTTACCAAATTTATTAGCAATAAATCGTACATTATTTTGATCAGTTTCAAAAATATACTATTCTGGATTTTGAAGTATGTAATTAGTTAATTTAAAGTAATGTGATAAAACTATTTAATCGTTATAAATTATATAACTACCACGTGTTGCATTTACCAAATTTATTAGCAATAAATCGTACATTATTTTGATCAGTTTCAAAAATATACTATTCTGGATTTTGAAGTATGTAATTAGTTAATTTAAAGTAATATGATAAAACTATTTAATCGTTATAAATTATATAACTACCACGTGTTGCATTTACCAAATTTATTAGCAATAAATCGTACATTATTTTAATCAGTTTAAAATATATACTCTTCTGGCTTTAAATTAATAAAAGATAGGTTTGATAGGAAAAAATTAAAATAAAGAATAATTCTTGAAATATTTTTTTTTATAACCAGAAATACCTAATTGGACAAAAAAAGTAAGCAGAAATAATTGTGAGCACTTACCTGATGTTATTTATAATATTTCACAATTTTCTTCGTTTATTGTAATTAACATTGAATAGAAAATGTTAATTATTAATACACTGAACACGCACGTGGTCGATAGCTAGTTGCCGAAGTCGTCGCCGTTCCCATTGCAATGGACGAGAACGTGGGAACAGAAACTCGAGCTTCGCTGTTGCACTCCCCCCGCACTAAAGTCTGAGAGCTTAGCACTATTTTATCAACACATTAAAACATACCAATAAGTCAAATTATAATAAAATATGATACGTTAGTTTTCATAAACTAAATGCTCTTAAATAATAATGAAATATTTTTAAAATAAATATGAAAACAAAAAAAAATACAATTCTAATTATACCATTGTTTTCAGTCATAAATCTTTATTTTTCTGTCACAAACAAGAGCATATAATATTTTTTTTAGTTTTTTAATTGTTTCATGTTGTTATAATGGATTTTAATATGAAGGTCCTAATTATTTGAAAGAATATTGCTACTTACACAATTACCTTTAAAGCTAGCTCTCGAACTATAATAGTGATGTTAAAAATTTAATATGTGTTCGATGGTGTTTTATATTTACTCGATATTCCAATACATAAGGGTTAAAGTTTATGCAATGTTTTCTTTTACTTACAACTAAATAAATATTGGGTAAAACATTGTTCCTGCGGTATTTTGTTACAAATTATTAGCTTTCAACTACTGGTACTAGTTTTATAACTAAACTATTTTAGTATTAGATATATTGTTAAACGATAGAGAGGAGCCCTCTCAACACAGATTGTTAAAGAGAGGACACCTTCAACAATCTGTAAAATTGTGATACCAAAAATACATTCATTACTTAAGTTAAAACAAAAATACCCCGGGATCATTTAACATTCACAAAATTGAAATAACATGTCTTGAAAGTTTTATATGTAAGTAAGTACATTGTATTGAAAAACGAATGAAAAAATCAATGTTTTTAATGGGCTTGATAATTTACGATATGAATCGATTTATAAATTAACTCGATGTTTATTTCTATTGGAACGTCCCTAAGCAATAAAACGCAATCATAGCGTTTTCGCAACCAGCCACTGCAGCTTAAATTACAATGTAGTAGAATTAATAAAATGTTACTTGTAATATGATGTATTATAAAATGTCTTATGTGCAGCTGTCAGTTTCAAACAAATAATTGTTCTATTTAAGTTTCAGCAAAGTTTGGATTCAGAATTAATGAGTCGTTCTATGCTATAATAGTAATGATTAAACACTGTTAAAATCTTAGCGACCTTATTCTATTTACAATAAGAGTCATAAAAATGATCAGATTTTCATAAAAAGTATTACTTTATGCTCTACTGATTTTGACTGATTTTATTTAATGATGACATCTACCTTTTTCAACATAAAAACACAACAATTGAGGAAATTTCGTTATTTCCACAATTCACTTCGGTGGTTCAACATAATCGTGACTCCATCATAGTACCCATCAGTACCCGCCAGTGCTCAACAGTCACCATCAGTTTCCATCAGTGTTTGATTCCATCAAAGATAATATAATTAAAATGTGCGTAAGTACTTTTAGTTTTTTTTCAATAATTTACTTATTTTCCACAGATGGATAGCAAGCATATCGTACACATGTGTTGTTGAGGATAGCACATAATGTCTATGTTATAGATTGTTATGAAAATTATTAATTATTTGTGTGTCAGTGTTTCAACTGTAAATGATACATGTATAAATATTTATTTTAACAGGTCTGACTCAGAGTTTGAATCCACCGTGTTCGAGGCGCCCGAAAAGAAAACCACTACGAAAAGGAAATCGGTTGCTGTCAAGAGTGCCAAGCCACGCATTCGCCGGACGTCGACCGAATCCACGTCATACGAGTCTGTCTCTGCTCAGAGGTACATAATCATATACTATACCATAGTTACATACATACTATCTCATTACATAGTTATTATAAACTGAAGTCCCTCACCCCGTTTTTTCTTAATAAAAACACTATTACAACTATGCTAATCTTAGAAAATAGTTCAATAAGAAATGTAATTTTTTATTAATATTATTAATCCATCAGGCAGCACCACCGGCTTGCCTGCGAGCCAATCCGTATACTTGTTTCTTACATTATTATCCTAAAATAATAGTATCTGTAAATAACAGTATTTACGCTAACATAATAAAATGAACTTAAACTATAAATATCTTTTTTTTTACAGAGTAAACAAGAAACCACGCACTGACTTGTTCAACATATTACGGTCAGAGGAGGTCGCCAGCAACCAACCTAAGCAGGGTGGAGTGTTGACGTCAAGCTTCTCTAGCCGGGTCTCAACTGGTACCTCTCGTCGGACTGCCGTGACAACTGGGGACTATGTTATAGACCTTAAGGTCTATAATAAACGTGACTATCTAACTAAGCCGATCGATGTTAGATACAAGGCTGCGTTAGTGTCCGTCCGACTACAGAGCGACGACCAATCACCATCGTGGGAAGCAGTTCAAGGCTTCCTGAGCCAAGCCTGGAAGGAGTTCGAGCTTTCTGAGCCCACGCACTACTCGGATAAAGTTAATTTTAAATAATTAAGTTCATTTTAATTAAATTTTTTATATATGCTTATTATTATTATTATTTTCCATATTGGTAGGTAGGTATTTTCAAACCACGTAATACTTATATTTTACTTAGGTAACTGATAATAATAGAATATTAAAGTATTTTGTGGTATTCAATAACATGCCTTTCTGTACGACGTGTAACATATCTGTACAGAATAAATCATGGGTGGGTCATTTGAGAAGTAAATTGCACAAGCAAAACAACCACTCAATAAAACATAGCGATGGTGTGGAAATTATAACATCCGCTTTTCGCAATCGTATAATAACTTATAAAATAGTAGCAATCAATGATTACCAACTAACGTCTGTTGATAGATTTTTTGATGAAATACATATCAAAATAAAGTCACTCCTAGATGAATTCCTTATTAAGCACATATGTGTGAAAGTCAATTTTGAACTATTTGCAACATTTCTGCAATTTAAAAATAATTCACAATCAATAAAATCCTTTGGGTCGAAAAATAAACTTTTGTACTTTAATTATAACTTCGAAAATTTTTATCTCGAAGTGGTTAATTATCTAAAAAAACGTATCGAAGAATTTGAGCACCGTGACAGCGGGTGGGCTTTTTTAAACAATTCACATGTTGAGATCAATCTAAATAAATACCAGCCACTCGGAGGTTCTAGTTTTATTGAATTGCCTAAATCAATTCAACTAAAAAAGGCATGTCTAAATATCAATAATAAAGATCAATACTGTTTTTTATGGTGTGTGTCGGCAGCTCTCTATCCAGCCAAAAAACACCCAGAAAGAGTTACATCTTATCCAAATACTTTTAAAATGTTTGATATTTCTGGAATGCGTTTTCCTGTCACTTTTCGCGACATACAGACTTTCGAAGGTAATAATTCGAATATTAAGTTTATAATATATGGCTTAAAAAATAATAAAACTATAATAGGTCCGCTGTATAAATCAGACTTTAATAAAGATGACAACAACAAAATTATACATTTGTTGTATCTCGATAATGGTAATACTGCACATTATTGTTTAATTAAAGATTGTTCCAGACTTTTTCGAAGCCAGGTTACTTCACATCACAGCAGGTTATATTTCTGTGATTTATGTCTTATATTTTTTAATACGCCACAAGAAGTTGATTATCATATATGTAGCGGTGTAGTGACGGTGCTACCTGAAAAAGGTTCAGTAATTCAATTTAAAAACTTCCATCGTAAACAAAACATACCTTTTTGTATCTACGCTGATTTCGAATCGATGCTACAAAGATCTGATGTTGACTGTACCGCCACTGGCAGCAACACGTCTACGTTACATCAACATATACCCATCGCGTTCGCGTATCATATTGTTTGTTGCGAAGATCCGAGCTATAATCGATACGTGTCATATCGAGGGCCTGATTGCGACCAGCGGTTTGTGCGCTGTATATTTGAGGATGTGAAAAAAATCTATGAAATAGTGAGTTCAATCTCTCCCATGATATTTAGTGAGATGGACAAAGTAAATTTTGAGAAATCAACACGTTGTCACATTTGCCAACATTTAGTATTTTCAGACAAAGTCCGCGATCACTGTCACTTGACGGGACGATACCGTGGGGCCGCACATCCCTATTGCAATTTGCAATATAAGCGCCCTTCATTTGTTCCCATATTTTTCCATAATTTAAGTGGATACGATTGCCACTTATTTATTAAAGCATTAGGTGAAGCCGATGGAGATATAAAAATTATCCCAAAAACGAAAGAAAATTACATTTCTTTTACTAAATTTGTACCAGTTTCCAATAATAAGTTTTTTCAGCTCCGTTTTGTCGATTCATTCAAATTTTTGGGTACCAGTTTAAGTCAATTAGCTGAAACTTTAAAGCCAGAAGACTTTAAATATTTAAAAAGTCACTTTCCCAATGATAAAAAATTTCAGTTGCTTACTCGCAAGGGCATCTATCCTTACGAATATATGGACTCATGGGAAAGGTATCAAGAAAGATCCCTTCCTCAGAAGGAATGCTTTTTTAGTGCGCTCAATGGTCACGGAATTTCTGACGATGATTATCAACATGCTCGTTTGATATGGTCAACATTTAATATTTGTGATTTAGGAAGTTATACGGATTTATATCTGAAAACTGATGTGCTTTTATTAACCGATATTTTTGAACATTTTAGAAAAACTTGCAGACAACATTATCAATTAGATCCGGCTTTCTACCTAACCGCACCTAGTTTGTCTTTTGACGCGATGTTGTTAAAGACGGGAGTACAGCTTGAACTTATTGATGACTTAGCTATGTTACGAATGTTACAAAGCGGTATCAGAGGCGGTGTGTGCTTGTGTTCTCACAGATACGCTAAAGCAAATAACGTATTTTTATCAGATTATGATCGTTCTAAACCTAGTTCTTATATTGCTTACATTGACTGCAATAATTTATATGGACATAGCATGTGTCAATTTTTACCGTTATCGAATTTCAGATTTTTAGAACAACACGAAATTGATAATTTGATAGTATCTGATATTTCAATAGATGCAGAGTATGGTTTTATTCTTGAAGTAGATTTAGAATATCCCAAACATCTGCATCACTTGCATAACGACCTACCGTTCTGTCCCGAAAAATGTATCCCACCGGGTGGAAAGAATCATAAACTCGTTCCTAATTTATATGACAAATTCAATTATGTTATACATTATATACATTTGAAAACCTGTCTTAAACATGGGTTGATATTAAGGAAAATTCATCGAGTAATCAGTTTTAAGCAAAGTCCATACTTAAAACAGTACATTGATTTAAATACAGAACTAAGACAGAAAAGTACCTCAAAATTTGAACAAGATTTTTTTAAGCTTTTAAATAACAGTGTGTTTGGAAAAACTTTGGAAAATACTGAGAAACGTGTTAACGTTTATATGGTTAATCAGTGGTCAGATCACAAAAATATTACCAAAAAAAGGAAGAGCGCACGACAACTTATTGTTAAACCTAATTTTCATAGTGCGTCAGTATTTACAGAAAATTTAGTTGCAGTACAATTAAAGCCAGAGCAAGTCATTTTAAACAAACCAATTTATATAGGTTTTACGGTCTTAGAATTATCAAAAAGTCATATGTATGATTTCCACTACTCTATAATTCAACCTTATTACAGCACGAACGTACAGATGTGTTACACGGATACTGATAGTTTTATATACCACATATATACACATAATTTTTATAAAGATTTAAAAGAAAATTTCCTACGATATATTGATACAAGTAATTACCGAGAGACTAATAAATATAACTTGCCCATACAAAATAAAAAAATTCCAGGCTTGTTTAAAGACGAAATGGGGGGTAAAATTGTTTCTGAATTTGTTGGACTTCGTTCTAAGCTATATTGTATAAAAACTGTAGACAACACAATAAAAAAAGCAAAGGGAATAAAAAAAAATATTGTAGCAAAATTGGATGTAGCGGACTATGAAAAAACACTGTTTGAGGGTGACATTGTCCGCAAAACCAACGTTTTATTTAAATCCATTAAACACGACATTTTCACATGTGCAGTGAACAAAATAGCTTTATCCGGTGATGATGACAAGAGGTTGATACTAAAAGATAAAGTTTCTACAAGAGCATGGGGACATACTAACATACTTAATTTTTAAACCTCTTTTTAACATGTGTGTTAAGTATATTAAGTTATAAGTTTAAGTTGGTTGTAAATTTAGTTAATACTATTAGTGTCTAAAAACTTTTGAATTTTATTATAAATGTACTTATATAAATATCAAATTTATCATAATAATATGTAATATGAAACTGTGTATACCTACCTACATTTATATGAAACAAAAATTACTTAATAAAACTATATGAATTATTATTTTTGTTTTTTTTTTTTCAATTAATACTCAATATTTGCTTTAGATTACGGTAGAGCCTTGTTATAATAACCCAAGTGAATAAATCACACTTAAAAATCATGTTCTAACATGTTCATAGAATAATGCAATCCGATCCACAACGTTCCGCCATGTTGCGTTGTCAGCGTTAGGTTTTTACGAACACACACACACACCACACCACAACACTCGTGTAATGAAATACCTATATATATGAAATATTTTTATGAAATAAATTCACTTTTGTTTGCATACAAAACGGATTTGACGTTATTATGGTAAGTTCATTTGCGAAATTTAAGATTTTGATAATAATAAATCGATTTTGTCTGTAGCCATCTAACAAAATATACATTTCAGGATACTCCACCGCCGTCCCCAGTTTTGGCTCTACCAGATGAAGAACTCCAATATCTGAGACCAGCATTTTATCAACAAGATGCTCAAGACCTGAATCTATACCTTGAAGAAACGAATCACTTTGAACCACAGAATACACGCACGAAGCCTTATGTTAGGAAGTTAAAAAAACATCGCAAGAAAAGATGTTATCTAAAACATTTCCACAACCAACAACATTCGTTTGTTTTAAAAAGTGCTCCAAAAAAAGGTCGATATTTAATTAAAATTAAAATTGTGGACTTAGAAGCACCAGTGCCTTGTGATTCCGATGAAGATAACACGATGCTGCGTGCACAATACGTGGTTGAAGACAACGTTGATGGTATTATGGACCAGACTGAATGTCTCATTAGTAATATCTCCAAAAAGTTGTGTGGATATAGTTATAATAGTTTTTAATTGAATATCTGCAATTAACTTAAATATTAAAGGTCTCAAGAAGGTTCAGTTTATGTGTGATTTATCATAATTCATACAATAACACCTACCGAGATACATTTCAATAACCAATCTTAAGGTTATAGTTTCACTGTGTGAAAAATTCTGTATTATGTATAAATTAAATGAACTTAATTAATAAATATTTTATTATTTCATTTTCAAAATACCTAGTTTTTTTTCTAACATAATCTGCTTTTATAAGAGAAAAACAATAAAATAAATGTTATCAATATTTATTAAAGAAAGAAAATCATTACAGACATGTAAAAGTTACACTACAATAGTTACTTAATATATAAAAAAAAAATTAAATAGTAATGTTATTATCTACACACCACTTTCTTATACATATAACATTTTTTAAAGCACAGTATTTTAAATGGTTAAAACAATTATATGCAAATATATCTTTACAGTAGAGTTCAGTTAAAGTATTTAAATTAGGAATGCCCGTGTTACATATATCCAAAACATTTTTATGTCCACATAGCTCTTGCACCCACATAACTTTTTCTTCGCCTTTTACAATGATTTTTCTTTGTTTCAAGTAGGGTATAATAAGCCTTCTAAATTCTCTGTAATCAATATAACCCTCACTCCATCGATATCCTCTATTTCTTTCTATCCACCAAACATGTTTTCTTTCTTCAAGCGTTAATGTAGAGAATGGATAGGGTGGTTTTATTAAGAATACTTGAGTATGCTGTTCAGTGGCTATAACTAATTCTTTAACAATAAACTCATTTTTTTCATTTTTAAATCCCTGCACGTCCACTATGATTGTATCCTTATTCATGATATTTTTTTTACAATATTACTTAATGGTTTATATTCGAATATGCAATCATTAAAAATGAGACAATATGCAGCGGTCTGATCCGGTATTTCTTGATCAGTTTCTATTTCAATTCTCACGTCTATAGAACCTTTTAACATTTCTTGTTATTGATTGTTCCCGTCAGGGAACAATCAATAACGAACAAAGGTGCAATGTCTTTGAATTCTTTTGGGCTCAATAATGGTTCTGGTCTACGTCCATAATAAGACTGTTGAAATCTAACATATTCTTCATATAATAAGCTAAATTTGTCTTCCGAAAAGCTAATATTTAAGCTTTCATAAGGAAAATATCTAGAATTTAAATATACTTTTACGTCGCGTACATTGCAATGATCAAATTCAGCCATTGATAATTCAGCTTGATTTTTTCTATTAGTTTGAAGTGCAAGAACAACAAACCTTGGTTTTTCTGTTTGTGATGAAGTCTTAATAGACCATGTATGCTTGCGTGTTTTTGGTAACAAAGGATATTCATAAAGATCCCAATTTCTAAATGCTAGAGTTATTGGACGATCTTTTTCTAAATGCTTCAGTAAATGAATCCTCTCCCGGTCAGATACTTTTACATGGGGTACACGCCATACCACTTTGTTGATTATAATATCATCCACTATTTCACCCTCATTTAATTTCAAAGCATTGAGGTCTGTGTTACTTCTTAGTAATACCAACTCGTGTTTGCAGTTCATTATAATTTTATCATAATCTTCTGCGAATCCTAAGATTTTATTCAAAGGTATAGAAGCTGAGAACATACCATCCTTTATATTGTTTATACCAGTAGTAGACCAACCCCAAACTTTCGCAGACTTAGATTCATTTTCATTTAACGACAGATAAGATTTAATAGTAGCAGAAACACCAACATTCTTAATTTTGTCTATTTCAATTCCATTTAATTCATACCGAATATCTTGAAATAAAAATAGCACTGGATTATTTACAAAATGTACATTTGGTACTTTTGTTTTAGTAGTGCTATCATACACGATAACCTTGCCCTCAATATACAAAGTGCTGAGCGAGGGTAATACGTATAAGTCTTGTTGGTTGATAGGTATTCGTATTTCATCATTCTTGTTGAAACTTGTCACGTATGGTTTATACGAATGATATTCGAAACTTTCTATGCTGTTATCGCATGAAGTTGATTGAGATATGTTTAAAATGTTCATTTTAATAACCCTACTAGTTTAAGAAATTCCTTGTTGGCTTTTGTCAGTTTCTTCTTTATTTGTAGAGGTCTTTCTTTTTTAACTGTTCTCTTAGAACTGATTTCATTACAAGATGTAGTATAGTTTTTATTGAAATTTAACATTTTTTCTTAAAATGTAAATACAACTGTACCTCTTCGCCTCGTAAATTAATTAACTTGTTTTCAGAGTCTAATAATCTTATATTGACTGCACTTATTGAGGTTTGATTAACAGGAAAATAGATTAAGTTCTTGGGTATTTCAATGATTCGATATCCTGGTGGTACGTTAGGCACAAATTCATAAATAATGTGACTTGCTCTTCCATTCACGAACGATCCACTTACAATATCACATTCTATGCGCACGATGGTTGTTGATAAAATGTTTACAGGGTACTGGGACTCGCTACTTATATTAGCCTTTACTGTTTCTATACCAAAACCCAAAATTTTACCTATTGAATCATTTTTGTTAAAGAAAATATCTTTCGAACAGAACATATTTGTCTTCAAAGTATTATTATTACAAGTTAATTTCAATGTGGCATTTTTTATATTATTTCTCAAGTAATCACAAATATCTTGAAGTTCATATGATCCTTCAGGAATCTCAATGACTTCATTGTCACCATAGTAGAACTTGTTATTTCTCTTATCTATATTCGGAATGGAATTAAATGTCGAAAAATATAAAAGTCCACATTCATATTCTCCATCTAATTCTAAGGTTGGTGAATAATATGTTGTTAAGGAGGCTTCTTTTCCAGTTATCGACACAGTGAAAGACATTTTTGTACTGATAAACATTTTAATTGAATTCTTCATTTAAATGCAGTTTCCAGAAAGTTTTTAAAAATTTCAAACAAAGATGTCCACAGTTTACTGATCCAAATTTCTGATGTTGTATATAATTGTAGGTTATAGGAGTCCCTTTTAAGTATTTTAATAGTTCTAATGGCGGTTTTAAGTTACCGAAACTATCAAAATATTCAGCGTAATTAAATTTCTTAACGTAGGCTACCCAATGTGTTCCAGAGTTCTCAGAGCTGTCCAAATTTACTATCGCACACTCTATTTTTCTTGGTTTTGATGGTAAAGTATCTCTCATAAAAACACCACGGAAATATGGAATAGTGCTTGCATGCTCTAATATATCCAAATTAGTTAACGCTCTTCTGGGCAGCCGACGTATTAGTTTTTTGAAGGATTCAAGTATAAACCTGCTCCTTTTTTATAAGGTTTGATATATACGCCTTTTCCAAGAGCAACCGCTTCCATCATTCTATTATGTCGCTCAGATTCCTGAAGATTTTTTTGAGAGGCCTTATAATCGTTTACAGCTTTTGCTATTCCTGCTGCGCCACCCGCTAATGAACCCAAAGCTGACAGTCCAGCAAAGATTGGAATCAAAGGTAATATTCCACCACTTTTTGGGAGGGGTATACAACGTGGCAAACGAACTCCTTTTTTATTAGTAAATAATTTTTTAGCAGCTGCATATGCACATTTAATTGCGACATGATTGTTTTTCGATTTTAGTTTTTTTATTTTAGATTGTATTTTTTTCACAGTTGACATAAATGAGCGTACACCACCACCAGCTCTGAGTTTTGCTTTCATTGCATTTTTTACAATCCACGAAGCAATCTTTTCTCCTTTTTTAGCGTCTTTAGATTTTAGTCTTCTCTTAGCCATGTTCAAAAGTTCCAAGTCAGCTTTACGTCGAACGTTTAAATCGTTATCGTTGTAAGCAATATCGTGATTCATACATGCGTTGTCTAATTGGTTTATTCCTCGATCACCCTTCAGTAAACGTTTTTTAAGCTTTGTCCCAGGTCCACAATATTGATACCCAGGTAGGTGTAATTCAAAAGGTATTTTATTTATTAAACTGTTAATGATACCACTTCCTTCCTTCATTGGTACAGGCAAAGTGATTTTATGGATAAATAGTATCTCATTTATATTAGAACACCAATGCTTTTTTTTCAACCCAGCTATTTTCATTATCTTTAAGCCCTAACCATTTCACAAAAAGTTTGTTTCCCTTTCTTTTTATAATTTTCTCAATGAGGTAAAGGTCAGGAAATTTCGTTTTCTGCAATTCATACTCATAAAATGATCCTAAGATTATTTGTTTATTCTTATCTTCTATTTCATAACTTGGTGGATTGGTATGTTTTACTTTTACCACGGAAAATATTTCCGTTGACCAATTAGGTGTATAACCTTTGTAAAAATCTCCTTTATATTTACTAATACGAACATGATCACCAACATTAAATTTAGATATCCTAATTTTCTTTTGTTTTTGCGTTCTAATAATGTTAGACCTAACTAACATCTCATTAAATTTATTTACTTCTTTTGGTTTAAATTTTGTTATACGATGAATTGTGTTGTTATAACTTTGTACAGAGGTTTCCAAATTTTTCCCCAACCATCGATACTCACCACATAGGCTGAATAGTTTATAAAGTCGACATTTTAATGTTCTTATCACTCGTTCTACAATAGAGGCTTTTTTTATAGAATATGTAGAATAATGATTTATTTTATACTTAGTCGTTAATTGCTTAAATTTTTCATTATAAAACTCCTTCCCCCCATCCGTTTGCAGATTTTTTGGTTTTCTACATGAGTCATCTAATATACATTCCATTGCATTCGTAACATCATCTTTGGCTTTAGATTTCAGAGGATGGACCCATACATATTTCGACAAAGCATCAATAACTACTAATATGTATTTATATCCTTTATTGAATTTTGAAAACTTTTGAAAATCTATTAGGTCAGCTTGCCATAAATCATCCATCGTTTTTATAATTGTACATCGACGTGGGAAATTTTTTCGCACAGCTCTATGCAGTTCATCAACAATATTTTGCTTACTCATTTTTGGCTCGCTTTATCTTGTATTAATTGATCTATTTCAGTTTTTGTATAATAATCGGTATTCAAACGATCTGAAACACTTTTTCCTAAAACGGTATTGAAACGATCTAAAACAATTTTTTCTAAATTATTTAGATAATGTTTAACATCACTCGAAACTTTTTTCAATTCTTTTTCCATGTGCTGGATTGATTTATCCAGATATCCTTTATTCACAGCTTCGTCGTCGTTATCTGGAGGCAGTAATCCTTTCAATCTTGTTGATTTTAAATCGTAGTCTCCTGTTTCTGATTTTAGTAAACAACTGTTGTTGGTATCAAATAATTCAGATAATCGTAAACGCTTATGAACGTGATGACCAAATTTGTCTATATTCATTGCAATGCCAATGTTTCTCAGCTGCTTACTGTAAGTATACTGCTTAATTATTCTTATGTAGTTTGTTTATATTTTTTGTTAATGATGCCTGCTTCATATAGTTCTTCAATTATTGCAATAATTTCATTATCTAAACTAGTATTACCTGCGTCTCGCGATGCAAATAATAATTTTAGTCTATCTACTAGCTCGTTTGGGTCATCCCAATAAATTAAGTCAGTATTTTTTTTTACTTCCTTCAAGAGTTCTAATCCTTTCCCCAGTGAAAGATTCTCAGTACTTGTTGTACTTATACTTCTTGAGTACTTGAATAATGGTTTGATAATGTGTGTATATTTGTACCCTTTATTGCTGTTTATGGTTTTAGTAGAGTCAAAATTACGCCTATGAGCATTCGTGTCAATCAACAATATTTTATAATTTTGTAAATCTTCTTCCGTTATCACATCCATATTCGGTGTTTTTTTAAATAATAATTCTTTTAAACCGAGGGTTTTCATAACAATACGATTTCCAATTCGCCAGGTGCAATTTCGGTCGAAGACACGTGTTTTACCCAGAAAAAGTTTTCCACGCTCAAGTTTAACTCCGTATGGTATGTTTTTCTCAATTTCAGATGATCCAGACCAGATAGACTGATCTTTTATGCTTGGTGATGATTGAAAGGACTTAAACGACTCTCCGCTCACGTTATGATCCACAAAAGGCGAGACCGTAAGAGTTTTGTTAGATTGGTTAGTACCAGCACCATCCAAGTTATCATCATCACTAAGAGGTCTTTCAGAGTCTTCGTTGGAAGAATACGACTCTTCACTCTCACTATCCTTATTTTTCTTTAGTACAGGTTTATACTCAAATTCTTCTTCTTCAAATTTTTCATCGTTTTTATTTACCAATTGATTAAGGGGGTTAACTATTGGTTGAAAAATTGTTTCCAGAGCCATGTTGTTAGCATTTTTTACATCTTTTATCATTTTCACCTTCCTTTTTACTGCTTCCGCAGATTTTACAATTTGTTCTTTAAGATTTCTTTCCATGTTTAGAATTCTACTCCTTTCGAAATCACAAATGAAAGTGATAGTAAACAATGTTACAATCACTTATGAACGTTAATCTAACACTATAAAGGTATCAAATTTCATTCTGTAGCATCCTTTGTTTCGTTCACAGTCCTTATTTATTACAAGATAACTGTAAGGTTTGGTCCAAACAGTAGAACACATTTCACGAAATTGGAGCCATGACATGTCAGGACCTACATGTTCATCATAAACGTGTTTTAAATTTATATCATCTTGTTTAAATAAAATTATTAGGTTAGAGTTGTCCCTCACAAGTTGTTTTGGAATTTTAGAATATGTCTGATTAATATAAAAACAATCAATATTCTTGTGACGTCCCATAGCAAAATAATCTCGAATGTTGTTTTGGTTTTCACAAGCAACGTCATCAAAAATAATAATTGAGTCGACCAAAGCTTCATGAGGACTCAAAATCTCACTGTTGTTGTTGTATTTGTAAAATGAAGTACCAGGTACTAATTGTAGAACGTCTTCTAGAAATCTATACTTAGGTTGGTACAAAGATTTTGAATACACATACAAATTACGGAAGCGAGGACCGTTTTTATGCAACAACAAACTAATAACTAAGTTAGTTTTTCCGCAATTTGACGGACCACAAACAAGACAACGAATAGTGTTAGGTAATAAGTTACCATGACGCTTAGCTTCATTAGATGATGTTGGACTAATGCATTCTAATTTTAAAGTATCTTTTTGTTTTATAAACTTCATAATTAATTATTAGCTTATTTGCAGTGTATCAAAGGCACACACACAATGACTTCAAATTATTATGTTGTTATATTTAAACATCCTTCACACCTTCCTCAGAGCTCATGATAAGGTTAACCACCGAAACTGCTCGACTGGAAAAACTATGGTACAGGACGTAAGGAACAATAGCATACATTTGGTTATTGGGAATTCTGTACAACCGAAGTGAGTGAGGGCGTGAGTGAGGGCGTGAGCCCGAAGAGCGGAGGTGGGGCAGAATTCCCAATAACCATCTACTTATGTATGATGCAGATACCCGGCGCGAATAATGCCTACATTTTCATTTTGAGTACTTGTCTGGAGCGAAAACGTTTTCACTACCATAAAATACTTTCCAAAATTTATGTTTCTTTCAATGTTCCTTTTTAATTACCTAAGTCTTGGGTGGCCGAGCGGTCAGGCACCTGCCCGGATAGCAGCGGACGCGGGTTCGATTCCCGCCTCAAGATCATAACTTTTCGAAATTCTTTTTCTAACCACCAAAATCTTTGTACCTAATTCTGTTGAGTTAAATTAAAAAACATATAATGCTCGAGGAAGTATTTATGCCAAAATTAAAGATATTCCGATGCTAACAACTTTTATCGTGAGCAATATTTCGTAAAAATAAAAAAGGATGAACCTAGTTTATTATATTTACAACATATCCAACATATATTAAAGTTGGACTATTTTTACTGGGTGATATTTTTTATCGCTTTTTGTACTAATATTTTGAGCTTCAGAATCCTCTTATCGGAAAATACTATTATTATTAATAATAAGGAAACGTGTATACATTATTATAACCCTGATATTGAGCAGCCGCGAGTCTTGGAAGGCCATTCATACAGCACTGTTCTATTTATTGAAATATGTAGCTGTCATAGCGTTTTACGAGAGGGGTGCTGCGAAACGAAATACTGTATTCGAATTGACGAGATGTACAATAGTCCTATTGTGAATTCGGAGGTTGCATAGGAAAAACTGGCATTCTTGAAATACTTACCTATCTAATATATAAAAATCTATGATCTGTGTGTATCTTATCTTATAATACATATTATAAAAATCTCGTGTCACAGTGTTTGTCCTATAGACATATAATACAATGACTGCTAAAGTTCTCGGAGAATGGCAATAGGCCAGCCTCCTAATGCATAGGATCTGAAATAGGTACATACATACATAAATCACGTCTATATCCCCGAAGGGGTAGGCAGAGGTGAATTACTACCAACGTTTTCGCCAATTAAATTAGGTCCCATGTAAGCTTATAGCCATTTATAGGGCTCGAAAATCACAGTACATTTCTCGGTGGTATAAGAGGAAAGCTACTGCCCATTTCTCATCACTGTTTTAAGCCTTAGTCGCGTTGTACGATACCCGCAGGAGAGATTTGGGGTGGTGACAGTTATATTCTGCTCTGCCGTCACCTCACGGCATGGTTTTGAAATAAGCGACAGTTAACCTCTGCCTACTCTTTAGATGTACAAGGCGTATGTGTATGTATTTGTATGTAGGTTTACGTATCCAGTTTGTTTTCATTTATATACTTTATTCAATTTGGACAAATTCTAGGCACATAATGGAACCGCCTATTTTGACAGTGACAGCTACAGTGTCAAAGAGCATCATTGGAGTAGTAAAATGTAAGGTTGCGAGGCTGTCATCTACTGCTAGCCTAAACAGAGCGGCCGCACACGAACGACTTTCTCAATAGGTATCTTTATTGCAAATCCATAATGTACAATAAGGTCATACAGTAATTTATTATTCGACAGCATTATGGACCCCGTCGGACACGCAAATAGGTGTAGAAGAGAAAAAACGCCCTTTATTAAGGAATGAAGCTTAAAAGCTTTCTTCTTCTTCTTGCCCTGGGGGCCTACCGCCTAAATGGATTGCTAAGCCAAAAGCTATAGTTTATGACGTCATGCTGTCTTTTCGCACCAAATGTGCCTATACTATTAGCGATAGCTTTGAACGAATGATCATCGAATGATTTTGTAAGAATTTGGCACAAAATCCGTACCGCCTAAAAATTCAGGATGTCTGCTATAGCCGTTAGCAGTGCATTGCTTTACAGCTATCATCAGCAATAGAGTTAGGCGGTAGGCCCCCAGATCCCATCCCATTTTATCTGGAGTCGACGCAGTATGTTTCCTCTTCCATTCATATCGGTCAGACGTCATCAAGCCACCCACTCCCTTTTGATTCATATCATCCATCACACCGTAAAGGTGCTAGTAATAAATGAATGTATAGGAAAGAGACTGAACGAATCATGTCGAAAGACCGACGAACGGAGAGAGTGATTGGGATGACAACATTCCAATACATACTGCTGAAGCCAGGCAAAACCTGGCACGCTCAATGCCGGCAGATATAAACGGACCTTGAAGCGTGCGGGTAGACTAAAAATTAATTCAATATTGAATACCTCTAATTCGATATTATGATAGTTTTACTTCTTTATTGTTACGATGTCATAAATAAGAGTATTGCAATAATAAACTTTATACGTTTTTTATTCGCATAGCTGGGTGAGCTCGTATAATATTTTGCATATATCATAGGTACAGACAGCAATTCAGAATACCCAAAACAGTAAAATTTATTCAATCGATTATCAACCTTAGCTTGTTGATAGTAAAGCACAAAGTCGATTAGGAAATTTTGACATTTTATGGTACCCTGACGTGCTGCTGACTGTACCTAGAGTCTGTTTTGTAGGATTAGTTTTATTTGGCCACCCCTTCAGCGATAGACTGGTGAGGTAAAGAGATAAAACGTGTGGTGACGGCAAAGCAGAATACATACACAGAACACCATCTGTGAAAATTTTAACCGTGTAGGTCACTATCACTAATTCATGAGACACGACCAGGGGGCCTTGTCAAGTGGCTTTTCTATTGGAACACATAGAATACCATACAAAATTATGAAACCGACGATTTGTTTTCACTGTAATACGTTAGTTTCACACATTTGTTTTCTATGCGTTCAATTGGATCGGCCACTTGGCTAGGGCCACTGGTGACAGACGGACGGGTTGATAGACAGCGGAGTCTTAGTAATAGGGTCCCGTTTTACCCTTTGGCTGCGGAACCCCAAAAATCACATTACGGTGTGACAGGCAGTGTTATAATGAGGTTTCCGAACAAAAAGCCTCCAATCTCGGTCAATTACAATGAAGGAACGGCTTTTAGCGAGAAGTAAATTCGACCTGAGTACACTGACATTATATCAGTCATGTTCCTCGGGTTAGAATACATACGTACATACATTAATGACGCCTATATCTCCTAAGGGGTGGGCAATTGGCAAAAAGTACATACATGCATAAATCACGCCTATATCCCCGAAGGGGTAGGCAGAGGTGAACTAGCACCCACGATTCGCCAATTATGTTAGGGCCCATGTAATAGGTGCTATTACTAGGTGGAATAAGAGGAACGCTGCTTCCCATTCCTCATAGCAAAAAGTGGGTGTAATTAAGTGGGTGTAAGGCGGCTGATTAAGATTAAGATTGCTGGGTATTGGTCAAGAGGTCCCGGGTTCGAATCCTGGTAGGGGTAAATTTTGTGATGAACACAAATATTTGTTCCGGAGTCATGGTTGTGTATATGGTTATGTCATATATTTTCAACATTAAACATACATAATTATTATGATATATAAAATATTTTCCGTCTTCTAGTATCCATTACACAAGTGCCTAGGCTACTTATTTAGGCTAGATGATATGTGTGAGAGTAAAAAAAAATCTAATTTAATTTAATTCACCTCTGCTTGCCCGTTCGGGGATATAGGTATGTATGTATGTATAATAGAAACCTATTTGACTTCTCACGAAAAACCTATACCAATATGTGTACTCGATACAATCTAGTACGCACTGTAAAGTTTGCACATCGTAAAAATTTATGCGACCGTATATTGCGTTCGCCGAGAACATATAGGAATTGAAACTGCGACTGTTATGGTAATCCAATGTACATTCTAGTCTAGAATTCGGACATTAGAGATGTATGAACGTTGCCAAACGTCTGTGTCCAACCAATTGATGTCCGAAATAAAATAATGGCAAAAAATTACATACACTCAAACATACATAGGTACATACATAAATCACGCATATATCCATGAAGGGGTAGGCAGAGGTGAACTAGCACCCACGTTTCAATAATACCCATTTTTCGCCAACTATGTCAAGTCTCATGTAATAGGTGCCTATTGCCATTTATCGGGCACAAAAGTCGCAGTACATTGCTAGGTGGTATAAAAGAGAACGCCGCTGCCCATTTCTCATCACTGATTTATCCTTAGTCGCCTTGTACGACACCCACGGGACAGATTTGGGGTGGTGACAATTGTATTCTACTCTGCCGTCACCATACGGCTTATAGGTACATACAAACATTATAGGAAATTAATCTCCCGTAAAGTGTTTCAACGCCCGCGTCTCGCTACGCTGTACTGCGGTTTATATGCCCGATATTATAAAGTGGGTGTTATTTCACCTCTGCCTGTCCCTTCGGGGATATAGGAGCGATTTATGTATGTATGTATGTAATTCTGGTCTTGATGCGGGAAACGAACCGAAACGGGCAGGTGCTTTTTCTAACCACCAACTAATCCGACTAATCCAACTAATCCACAATATTCTCTGTACTCATTTTTCTAACAATTTTAAGTATAATGTTCTGATTAAAATCAAAATAGTACCTTACTAACTAATTCTTACAAGACAAACCTTTTCATAATAATTTTATAGAATCATACACATACATAAGTCACGATTTATCACCCAAGAGGTAGATAGAGGTGAGATAACATTTGACGGCTGCCTTGGTCAAATGCTCAGATTGCTGGGTATTGGCCAAGACGTCCCGGGTTCGAATCCTGGTAGGGGCAAACTTTGTGGTGACCACAAATGTTTGTTTCCGAGTCATGGTTGTGTATATGTTTATGTAGTATATTTTCAACATTTATATACATGTCGTGGCCAAATCGTAAAATTGATCACTTCATGATGTGGCCGACCATTTCATGAAATGGTGGCCTTTCATGAAATGGCCAACTAAAACTGACCATATCATGATAATGGTCTGGCCAGATCAATGAATAAACAACGTTTAACGATATGAACAGCTAAACGCATGGCTATTTCATGATATGGCCAAACATTATTAATCATATCGTAAAATAGTTACATTAACCACCGTCAGAGGCGCTTATTTCGATTTGTTTTTGTGATGCATCATGGCGGCGGACAATTATCCTAATAAACAAACTATTAGTAATGTTGTAATGGAAGATAAAAGTGAAGTGAAATGTCTAGAAGACATGTCTAGACTAGAATTTTACGTTTTAAGTCACTCAAAAAACGAGCGCAATGTAAAAATACAAAACAATAACTACATTAATGATATGGCCAAACGTGCATGGACATATCATCAAACGTTGACGTTTCAACGATATGGTCAGTTTCAGCTGGCCATTTCATGAAATGCAACCATTTCATGAAATGGTCGGCCACATCATGAAGTGATCAATTCTACGATTTGGCCACGACATACATAATTAAATTAAAAATATGTCCGTCATCTAGAATCCATAACACAACTGCTTAGGCTACTTACTTTGGGCTAGATGATAGGTGTGAGTGTAAAAAAAATAATATTTATTTATTTATTTAACACCACGATAATACCCAAGTTTCGCCAATTATTTTAGGTACGTAAATTGCAGTTATATTCCGAGACGTTATAAGAGGACCCTGCTGCCCAGAACGCATCGAGAGATTGGGGGTGGTGACAATTGACCTAATAAACTACCTTTTATACCGCCTCCGTTGTCTAGTGGGTCCACCGGAATGAAGATCCGGAGGTCCCGGGTTCAATCCCCAGGGGGGTACAAATTTGAGCTCGCTTTTGTTTGTGGTAGGAGTTCTTTGAAGTCCGCCTGGCTAGCTACCACCATCTTATCAAAATCTGTCGCCATAATAATAATGTTAACAGTATTATTGTGTTCCGACAATGTGTGATAAAGATAGCCAGCCCCTCTGTGGTTGAGGGTTCAAGGTGAAGCTCGATTCCATTTCCAGCCCTTATCGACACTTACCATCAGGTGAGATAAAGGGCAAAAGATTCCCTGTCTAACATAAAAAATATATCTTATAATTCAATGGTGGTGACTTGTTGTATTTTGCTCTACCGTTACCCAAGGCACTGTAGAATGTGGGCACCCTTTGTAAATAAATAAATTTATGCATTAATTTCTTAATGGTCTGACTTTTTCTAACTTTTTTATTACGGCCCTTACGGATCTCTAATTAAAGAGTCCTTAGAGATCCTTAGAGAGATCCTTAGAGAACTTTTCAAAGTTTTTACTTAATGTAACTTAAACTTAAAGTGTACCTACTAGACACTAATGGTATTGGTAAAGTTATTATAATCTGGCGCTCTGTGAGAACTGAGTAAACATACATTTTTTTAAATTATCTTTGGTTTAATCGTTTTACAAAAAAGAGATATTGTTTTTCGAATAGTCATACTGCCGCACTCAGAGACGTTAATTATAATATAAATTAATTAAATTAAAGTTAATGAGTGCCTAATGTCAAAAATTTCATTCAAATCTAGACCATAGACCCGACAAGAATAGCGATTAGTTATGAATTGTCATTTTTTGACAGTAAATACTCGTTAACGTTATTTGATGTCTCTGATTGCGGCAGTTGGATCATTTACAAATCGATGCATAGATTTTTTTATATTTTCAGACGGTTATCACTCAGTCCACACGCAGTTAAGGTTAGGTAGGAAAGGCACGCTAACCCGTTGTTGGTCCCGGCTGCATCTGCAGTCGTTAATACCCACCGATCCGCACTGGGCCAGCATGGTGGGTTATAGCCCATTCTCCCTACACTCTTCCACTCATAGGGGAGATCTGTGCCCCCGCAGTGGTGACTAAGGGCCGGTTTTTTGATCCATAGTTATCTCAACCAATTGTTAAAAACTGTTACTAATTGCTAAATATAAGTCTGATACAGTAACCATTAGTATCAATTTTAGTTACTAATATTACCAATGCATAAATATCAGTCTGATATTGTTACTAATTGTTAAATATCAGTTTTTAACAATTAGTTAACAGTTAACTATGGATAAAAAAAACCGACCCTTAAGGGCTGGTGATGATGATACAGAGGTTTAAATATAATAATATAGATATATCTAAATAGATATAGCGATCGCAGAACAGTAAAAGAGGCACTTTCTCTGCTCTGTGATCGCGATGCTGTTTTGTTTTTCACGCCAAAGTAAGTAGGTTCGAACGTGTTTGTTGGGTGATTGTGAAAAATTTGCTGTCACAATATTATTATAATCAGAATGGAATAACGGTATTAATGTTACAGCTGCTGGAAAACATATTTAGTTTGTTATAATAAGTATATTTTCCTTTGTAGTAGTGGAGGAAAGAATTGAATTTGTTTTGATGAGTGCAATAATTTAGAAATTTTTGTTCTATGCTCCATTACCTTAAAGGCCGGGTCTCATAAATTGTGGCGTTGTTTTTCTTGCAACTTTACGATGTTAGATTAATAATATTTATATTTCACATTTCGAGCAGTTTTGAAACGAAAACAACAGATTATATAAAAAATTTAAAATTTGATCTGAAAAAATTAATTTTGTTTTACGTGAACTGTAAAAACTCCGACACATCTTTTAAAAATGCATACCCCCGAAGGGGTAGGCTGAGGTGAACTAGCACCCACGTTTCGCCAATTATGTTAGGTCCCATGTAATAGTAGGTGGCGAGCCCATTACTATACACCGGGCACAAAAGTACATTGCTATTGCTAGGTGGTATTAGAGGAACGCTGCTGCCCATTCCTCATCATTAATTTATGCTTAGTCGCCTTGTACGACACCCACGGAAGAGATTTGGAGTGGTGACAATTGTATTCTACTCTGCCGTCACCAAACGGCAAATTTCAAATTGTTTCAAGTAACCAATGTTAGTGGCCTGTCTTAAAGGAGATCGTAGTACCTGCAGTATCTGTTAAATCACACTTGTTTATTCATAATGGGCTATATAAAGCACATTTCTCCAGCCATCAAATTTATAACCCTTACACCTGTTTTCCACAAACTCCTCTTAACCTTAAAATTCAAATGATATATTGATAGCTTTCAACGAAACGTGAATAAAATTATTCATATTTGCTTAAAAAAGAGGCATTCAATAATAACAAAGAATATCGCTTATAAATTCAAATTTCTTTATTGCGATACACAGGTTACATTGATGTTACATAAACATTTTTATATTTTTTAGGGACTTTTGTCTCTAAGACATGTCAGCCCCATAAACACAAACACTTTACAATATAGCAATATATCATAAACGTTTACACATATTAATTATTACCTAACGACTAAACAATTTTCAATTAAACTACATAAGGACAATGTGGCATCAGAGTTCGGCTCACTAAACATATAAATCACTATTATAATTGTAATTTGAACATTATATGAATGTTAGAAAAGTTAGTAGGTACAAAGAATATTGTGGCTAGAAAAAGTTCGAAAAATGATAGCATCCACACTATGATTTATCTCAAACTAATTGATTCCCATTCGACAGCCAAAGCGATTAATGCTTCCGAATCCATACTGCTGCGCTCACGAAGAACGCAATATCTACGATTTATATTGTATTATATTTATAAATTATATTATATTTATATAATATAAGCCGTGTGGTGACGGCAGAGTAGAATACAATTGTCACCACCCCAAGTCTCTCCCGTGGGTGTCGTATAAGGCGACTAAGGATAAATCAGCGATCAGGAATGGGCAGCAGCGTTCCTCTAATACCACCTAGCAATAGTACTGCGATTTTTGTACCCGATAAACGACAATAGGCTCGCCACCTATTACATGGGACCTAACATAATGGGCGAAATGTGGGTGCTACTTCACCTCTGCCTACCCCTTTGGGGATATAGGCGTGATTTATGTATGTATGTATATTATAATATGTCGCAGCCAACAGCTTAACTAGCCGTTCAATCAACAGCCTAGCACATACATACATAAACTATGCCTATATCCCAGAAGGGGTAGGCAGAGGTAAATTTATAATATATTAATTCATACCCACGTTTCGCCAACTAGGTTAAGTCCATTTATCGGGCATAAGGGGAACGCTGCTGCCCATTACTTATTGCTGCTTTAACCCTTAGTCGGCTTATACGACACCCACGGGAGAGATTGGGGTGGTGACAATTGTATTCTGCTCTGCCGTCACTACACCGCGTATACATATTTGGAATCAGGAAAAGGAGCTCTATAACTTTCCCATAGAAATATACCATTTTAATTTACTCCTAGTCCAAATCTTACACCAATAGCTGGCTTAGTTCCGGAGATACAAGTCTTGTCTATCTGGGGTCGGCGCAGTATGTTTCCTTTTCCATTCATATCGGTCAGACGTCATCAAGCCATCCACTCCCTTTTGATTCATATCAGCCATCACACCGGCAAGGTGCTAGTGATGAATGTATGTATAGAAAAGAGACGGAAAGGACCATGTAGAGAGACCGATGAACGGAGAGAGTGATTGGAATGACAAATTGACAACATTCTTATCCGTACCGCTCAAGGTTTTGGCTTAGGTTTGACAGCTTAGGTTTTTGGGTAAGCTGTTGTTGGTGGTTAGCTTAGTTCCTCAACGTACAAGGAAACTAAGAAACAAAACTTTAAACGCATTTTTCTCAGAAGTTGGAAAAAGGTAGATAATGCGTTTTTCGTAAGCGCGGCAGCACAGGATGAGATGTTTGTTTACACGATGTTCTATGTCCATTATCAAGGTCGGGCGGAGGTGAGAAATTGTTTATATTCGCTTGTTAAAGTGCTAAAGTGTTATTATTGTTACGCAGTTTTTTGGCGATTCGCGTGGGAGGATCTGATGGTGTCGGGATTGATCAAACTAGAATTAAATACAGTTTAATATAATATACATAATACTCTTTTCAACACAGTTGCTCGTAAATTGACTCTTATTACACCGTTTTAAGGCTCATAATGCAGCATATTATGCACTCGTGCATAATATATTACGTACTAGTGCGTAATGGTATATTTTTTAATTCTTTTTTTTTTGCTAAATTCACCCTATATTTTTAGGGAAACATAGGGTCTAGCCCATACAGCCATGTCTTCAGTATATTTAGTCTGTATTCATGTGTGTGAAATAAGTAAAAATATAATTAATTGTACGTTAAAAGTGTCACACATTTTAACGCTTCTAGGGAGTGCTCGGCGCGAATTTAATGGTAACAGAGTTCATGATGGCGACTGATGAGGTGGTGAAAACTACTATAAAATTCTTAACACCAAACACATCACGAGATTTATTTTCAAGAATTTCTCATAATTGAACGTCAACACAGATCATTAAGCATCAAAATAACACAACTTTCATTGCACAGAATCCACTCTGAAACAAATTTTTAAATATTGAAAAAAAAATCTGTATTATGTAAATAAATTAAATTATTTTAGAGTTTAAATGATAAATAAACATTTTATTCCATGTTTATAAACAAATTAATTTAACTATCGTATTTAGAAACACTATTTATTTTATTTCTGCTTAGAGTTTGAGTTCTGCTTAGCAATACTTAAATGTCATAATTGACGTTTTTCCACGCAAATTCTGACAGGTATTGTCCACTTAACTTGTAAGCAGTGCTCAACATTTAAGTAGCGTTTCTGTATTCGGGGTAAGTCTTTCAGTGAAAATTGGGCGGTGTTTGAACTTAGAAGCAAAACGAACATAAGCTATAAAAATATTTTTACCAAATCATCACTAACATACTAACATTAGAGAAAACCTTTAATCTATTGATCATCTGGACTACATCGTCAGGATTACTAATGAATGCCTAATCATTACTAAACAGATATTTGATGAATTATGAATTATGATGAATTATTTGATGAAACATTGAGTAAATTTTAATTAAGTATTTATTTGAATAAAATACAGGTACATGTTAATATTGAAGCAAGTAATGTAATGATTACACCATCATCATTATGAATATCATAACTATGTAGTTGTTGGTTTGGTATGTTAGGCCAAAACGATTAGGTACTTGGAAGACATGGGGGGTAATATAATTAATCCTCTTAATTAAGCTACAATCGCCCTCATAACGTTCATCCTGCTGAGTCACAGATCTGCCCAATGGGTATTTAACTAAAACAAATAACAATAACAAGTAAGATTCTTCTTCCTGCCCTGTTCCCAGTCTATCTGGGGTTGGCGCAGTATGTTTCCTCTTCCATTCATATGTCGGACGTCATCAAGCCATCCACTCCCTTTTGATTCATATCATCCATCCCACCGTAAAGGTGCTAGTGATTAATGAATGTATAGAAAAGAGACGGAACGGACCATGTCGAGAGACCCATGAACGGAGAAAGTGATTAGAATGACAATATTCTAATCCATACTGCCCAAGGTTTTGGCTTAGGTTTTACAGCCGGCCGCCTGCCTGACACCAACCCTCTTTGGGTACGCTGTTGTTGGTGGTTTGCCCTCCACCATTCGGGAGCCCCAAGGTGCTTATTGGTCTACACCGGGCAATCTCCCTTAGTCGACTTTTACGACACCCATGGGATGAGTTGGGGCTGGCCTATTCTACGTTATTTGTTCGCTCCCAGGCCAGAATAGAAGCAACAAGTAAGATTATTTTATATTATTTACAGTGTTTCTTATTTGTTTATATATTCAACACATATTCTGTTACTGTCATTAATTTACAATCAGTGTTTTAAAAGGGTTCCGAGACACGTTTAATTTGTTTGAACCTGCAACAGAACAGAAACACACAGAAAATAAACGTGCTTGACTCAAGCTGATTGACCGTCTCGGAACCCCTTTAGATCTATACCAAGCGTGTCAAATAAAATACATACATTCATAGATAATTCACGCCTATATCCCCGAAGAGGTAGGCAGAGGTGAACCAGCACCCACGCTTTTTCCAATTATGTTAGGTCCCATGTAATAGGCCGAGCCTATTGCCATTTATCGGGCACAACAGTCACACAACAGTGCTTTGCTAGGTGGTGTAAGAGGAACGCTGCTACCCATTCCTCATCACTGATTTATCCTTAGTCGCCTTGTACGACACCCACGGGAGAGATTTGGGGTGGTGATAATTGTATTCTACTCTGCTGTCACCACACGGTCTACAAGGATTGCTTCCCTATTCCTCATCATACATTTTTCGTCGTATATCCTTACCAACCCGCATTGGGCCAGCGTAATTGGTTAAAGCCCATTCTGCCTATATTCTTCAATGGAATCTTCCAAAAGGAAGGGATGATAATGACTCTCTTTGTGCGTCACCCGAGAAACACAGGGGGTGGTGACAATTGTATTCTGCTCTGTGTATGGTCAGCCAGTGTCCCATGTACAACATCTAGCGGTTCCCAGAGTAAAGCAATAGCTGTATTGCTTTACTCTGGGAAACGCTTACTGTTCGCTCAGTTCCATGGCTGAAGCCAACGACATGATTGGGGACTGGAGAAATCCCCACAACCCTCGCAGAATTTCTTTCTGGCCGTTTCCGCGGTGGATATTCACGTAGTCTGTAATATCTAACTTGTCTTAATTGGTAAACAATCTTGCCACATCTTTTTAATGAAAAAGCAGCATCAACAATCAACTGCAAACAACAAGCAGCAGCAAAAATCAACTGATAACTAGATTCAATGAGTTTCAGTCTATAATAACGATTTATTGTAATAGATTATAGACTTTGTTATTATTTTATTTTAAATGGGTGTTTTTTTAAAAAAGTTCTTCCACTTTGTGTGGACAAGATTGGCTATCCCTTAGGAAATCACCTCACATTGACATAGTAATGTAAATGAAATACTGTTTTCCGACATATTCCATACTATTTATTTGTTTTACCTTTTACGCCTACAGCTTATCCAAATATCTATCTCCCACACACAGCCATGTATCCGCTGTAGCGCACGCGGCGAGACTGGAAAAAACCGGTTTCTGACGCACAGCCAGTTGCATAATCCCAGGGTTGGTGCGACGGCGTCCTTAGGAAGCTTTTACTCTGTTCGGTTTATCTACTCATGTGACGGGAGCATGAATGTATCGTCGTGCCACAAATTTTTATGAACCCCTCACGAATCCGCGAATGTGTCATCGTAAAACTAGCTACAAGTTATTGGCGATAAACGGGTCTGCCAGTAAATTCTGGGTGAGCCGAAATTAGGCACTTCGATTTGACGAGACGCTCGGCTGGGTCCGCTGCTGATCTGCCAATGTCTTTAGAGCGATGTCGATTTAAGAAGTGTTTTTGACAGTCTTTTAATGGCGATTTCGTACGGTGTGTTGCCTTGTGATAAGGGTCGCCACGGCCGCGGCCTCTTAAAGCATTCTTTAATCAGTCGTTTACGTGATATGCGCTGCGATTATTGCGTCTCTCTTCTTGATTCTATTCTCTCAGACGTAGTACCTGCATTCCTCCTACGAGAGAAGGAGAAAAAGGAGGTAATCAGTAAATTCATTGTAAAGTTGGTTGGTGGCGCTAAACCATATTGGAGCGGAAAGAACATAATACATACATACATACATAAATCACGCCTATATCCCCGAAGGGGTAGGCAGAGGTGAACAAGCACCCACGTATCGCCAATTATGTTAGATCCCATGTAATAGGTGGCGAGCCTATTGCCATGTATCGGGCACAAAAGTCGCAGTATATTGCTAGGTGGTATAAGAGGAACGCTGCTGCCCATTCATCATCGCTGATTTATCTTTAGTCGCCTTGTACGACACCCACGGGACAGATTTGGGGTGGTGACAATTGTATTCTACTCTGCCGTCACCACACGGCATAAAGAACATAATAAATATGTATAAATAAGTTTTAAGTGGACTGTATTTTTTGTTGTTGTTATATTGCGACTATGTATAACAAATGCTATGCGCTTGCAAATCTGACATATGTAGGACGAAGAATAACTAGGTCAAAGAAAGGACACATGGATAGGACACATGCACTTACCTTCTGCTCCTCGTCACCACGGCTCATCCAGCTGGATATACGGCAGTTCAACACGCACAGCACGTAGATATAGTCTATATATTTTCACAAATTAATTGTCCAATAAATCAATGCGAACGAGCACTAATTCTCACTTTCGGTGTGTATGGCGGGGCGTCTCCGGGCGAACAGAAAAGACGAGAAGTCCATCAGATCCGCCAATAGTAGAAAAAAAGTCCAGCGTGCGACAAGGATCGCGCGCAAGGCATAGTGCACGTGTGGGAAAAGGACGGGTAAAGACGGGTGTCAGATTTGTAAGACGCATACCCTCACAATAATTGATAAACGTCGTAAGTAAAAAATATATGAAACCTAACATTGGTGAATAGTTTGATTTGTGACCTAGACGTAGGTGATATACCCAGACAATTTCAATCAGGACATTTTTCCCAAATTAACGTTCCAACGTGATTCGTAGAAACGTAGCAGACCAGATCGTAGTCACATCAAATTTTCTGCGTTTGTCGTCAATGCGTAATAGATTACAGTTACATTTTAAAGCCATTTCCTAATTGTGAATAATTTTGAATTCGTTTTGTTTATATTAAAGAACAAATCTGAATTCAGGATCGTTTAATCTGTTTTTCTCAGCAACATCTGTTCAGACATCTCTTAAAAGATAAATTAGAGAATACAATAACTTTTCAATTTTCAAGTTGTCGTCTTGAGAACTTTATTCAGGCTTCGACAATTGTTCTTACTTAGGTAGGTACCACAACAGCATACAGTCAAATGCATCGCAATTCAAACTTTGACAATCTAACAAAAGATTACATGAGACACCTTCAGCGATTTGAATTCAATTACCAACAATTGGATTTGATTCAATTCTGTCTCCACTCAGTGTTTTGAATGAACAGAACAGAACACTCACTAATCAAATTCAAATGTTCTAAATCTAACACGGTAGCAAGTAGGATTGTAATTCAAATGGCTTCTTTTACGTGAGGATTTGGCTTCGTTTTATCTAAACTAATATTATAAATCTGAAGAGTTTGTTCGTTTGGTTAAGCGCGCTAATCTCAGGAACTAAAATATAGAAATCTATTTGTGTTGGATAGTCTATTAATCTAGGAAAGCTATAGGCTATATAATAAAAAGCTATAGATATGATGTGACTGTGATGTCAAACTTCAAGTCGAGTGAAATCATTATAGATATCAAGCAAGGTCACTGTTCCCAGTATATCTGGACGTGGTGCAGTATGTTTTCTCTTCCATTTATGTCAGTCAGACGCCATCAAGACATCCACTCCGTTTTGATTCATATCATCAATCACACCGGAAACCGGTGCTTGTGATGAATTAATTAATTTACAGAAAAGTAATTCACAGAAAAGACTCTGTTGATAGACCGAAGATTTTGCGTATTGATTGATCAAGGTTTTGGCTGAGGTTCCACTGCTGACCGACTGCGATTCACTAACGAATTCTTCGGGAATACTGTTGTTGGTAGTTTGCCCTCCACACTTGCCGCCTTAGTAGATTTTTCGCTAGATATTGAAAACTTGTGTGTCCATATTGGTAGGTTGGGGGGTTGATTGGTAGTGCGCGGCATGTTTCGGTTTATGTGATTGGCGAGTTGTGGGAATGTATCTGGTTCATAATTTACAATGTACCTGCAATGTCATAACTCGTTGACAATGGTGGGTTTCCCTACAGCTTTCTTGCGTGTTGTTCTGCTAGTGCAGCGTTGGGCTCTGGTGCGTTTAGTGTCATCTTGGTATTGAACGCGGCAGGGTCGGCGCTTCGTTGCGGTTTCGATCGGGGCGTAGGCGGGTTTTGGCCTATCATTACAGACCGAGACATGCTGCGCACTCCCCTATTTTTCTCTTGGACACACGGGTTTTCAGTATCTAGCGTCTTGACGATTCATAAGTGTATTGTTATCATACCAGATATGAATAAATGAATTTTGACTTTGACTTTGACTTTGAGTAGATACAATTATACAATACAAATATACAGATCAGCATATTGGATAGTACTAATAAATAGTACGAGTAATCTAATTGCTTTCGGCATAGTCTCCTCATTGATACTCATTTATCTAATAACTATTCCGTTTAATTCCTTCGCAAAAGCTTCAAAAGTAATTTTCTGTTAAACATTATTTCTCGAAGCAAAAATTGCTTCTAGTATTAAAGTAAGCCTTTCCAATTTCTATTTCCAACTAATCTGAAGTTACGCACGTGGGGAATGGAAGTTGTTAACTTTAAGTAGTTCCAGATGAAGATTTAGAGACATAATTTCTGGAATACCTGTTTCGATTTGAAATAGGACAAGACTTTTCATTGAAATTATTTGAACCATCTATAATTATTACACTATAATTGTTACACCTATTACTTGGGACCTGACCTAATTGAGGAAGCGGAAATCGGAATCTTTCTTCTCCCTGCCCTGTTCCTAGTCGGCGCTTCCATTCATATCGGTCAGACGTCATCAAGCCACACACTCCCTTTTGATTCATGTCATCCATCACACCGTAAAGGTGCTAAGTATTGAATACATACATACATAAATCACGCCTATATCCCCGAAGGGGTAGGCAGAGGTGAACTAGCACCCACGTTTCGCCAATTATGTTAGGTCCCATGTAATAGGTGGCGAGCCTATTGTCATATATCGGGCACAAAAGTGTCGCAGTACATTGCTAGGTGGTATAAGAGGAACGCTGCTGCCCATTCCTCATCACTGATTTATCCTTAGTCGCCTCGTACGACACCCTCGAGAGAGATTTGGGGTGGTGACAATTGTATTCTACTCTGCCGTCACCACACGGCTAAGTATTGAATAGTATTGATAAATGAACGTATTGAGGAGGGAGGGTTACCATACCCAAAGAGGGTTGGTGTCAGGCAGGCGGCCGGCTGTAAAACCTAAGCCAAAACCTTGAGCAGTATGGTTTGGAATGTTGTCATTCTAATCACTCTCTCCGTTCATAGGTCTCTCGACATGGTCCGTTCCGTCTCTTTTCTATACATTCATTCATCACTAGCACCTTTACGGTGGGATGGATGATATGAATCAAAAGGGAGTGGATGGCTTGATGATGTCTGACATATGCATGGAAGAGGAAACATACTGCGCCGACCCCAGATAGACTGGGAACAGGGCAGGAAGAAGAAGATAAATGAACGTATTGAAAAGAGACGGAAAGGACCAAGTCGATAGACCGATAAAGGTGATTGGGATGACAAAATGCCAATCCATACCGCACAAGGTTTTAGCTTAGGTTTTTCAGCTGGCCGCCTGGCCTCCACGATTCGGGTGCCACAAGGTGCTTATTGGTCTACACAGGGCAATCTCTCTTAGCCGACTTTCAAGACACCCATGGGATGAGTCGGGGCTGGCACATTCTACGTTGTTTATTCGCTCCCATGCCAGCATAGAAGACCACTTCAGAGATATAGGCGCACTTTATGTATGTTGTATGTATGTAACGCTGGCGTGACTCTTTTCGCCGAACACTTTTTTACAGCGTGTGGTTATGTCGGAACGCGCATATAAATGAACGCAATAATTAAAAATTCCGTTTTGTCCTCCCCTTTTTCATATGTAGAACAGAACCATTTTATCTTGCACAATACATAATCCTTGCCGCTTTGAAGCGATGAAAAATGTCAAGCTTAAGCCTTGCTTGGTACAGAGAGCTGCAGATCAATCGTGCCAGTCGCATTCAAAAACGAGCCTTATTCCCTCAGCACAGAGCACTTCCCCCCTTCGTCGATACAGGTTCTAATTATCACATAAACGCCTACGTGGAACCGGTTATTAGGAAATTTGGAATTTCCATACAGAATGTTTCAATCGTGTGATTCCGAGGATTTTCTTTAAATTAATTATCTCGCGTACATTAAGCCGGTGTGTGTGGTGGCGGCAAATCAGAAAACAATAAAACAATTGTCACCCCCCCCCCATCTTTCCCAGGGGGGGGGGGGGGGTTACAAAGCGAGGATAGAACCAGTGATAAGCAGTCTTTGTTGTACCACGTAAGAATATACGGGTCCGATAATTAAAATACAATAGGCTCGCCACCTATTACAGGGGACTAGAATTATGGGTGTTATGTTAATTTGTCAATTTGTGCCGTGTGGTGACGGCAGAGTAGAATACAATTGCCAGCAACCCAAATCGCTCCCGTGGGTGTCGTACAAGGCGACTAAGGATAAATCAGTGATGAGGAATGGGCAGCAGCATTCCTCTTATACCTACCACCTAGCAAAGTACTGCGACTTTTGTGCCCGATAAATGGCCTATTACATGGGACCTAGTATAATTGGCGAAGCGTGGGTGCTAGTTCACCTCTGCCTACCCCTTCGGGGATATAGGCGTGAATTATGTATGTATGTATGTATGTTAATACACCGCTTATGTATGGATGGATGGATAGGCGTGATTTATGTATGGATGTATCAAGTCGTGTGGTGACGGTAAAGCAGAAAACAATTGTCACCACCCCTTCTTATTTCTCCCGTGCGTGCCTTACAAGCCTTATAATCAAAATAATACATTAATTAAATAGCGTTATACAATGTTTTCCCCTATGACATGGAACGTAGCGTAGTTAGCTCTGGCTACCCCTTCGGGGATAGACAGGTGTGTTTTATGTGTGTGCGTATTCAGTTCATCTCACAAAGTTACTTACTCCAAGCAATTTCCCTAAGTACAGTCGTACACAAAATATAATGTTACTGAGTAGACAAGTTTCTCTGAGAGAAAATACGCTGTGATGCCTTGGAAACGTCGATATTATATTTAGGTATGTACATAGAATATTATTAATGTTTACTACAAGGTGTTTGGTCGGTACATGGGGTATCAAGCCGGCACCTATCCATGCTAACATTAACAGTAACATACTATGATGATATCAAAAATTTTTATATGTTAATATTCCATACAAATAGTTAGATCAGACAAACAAAAAGTATGAAAAATTTTAAAAATATTTTTACAATTTCGAATATTTAATATCACCGTAGTATTTATATGACTATGTTAGCATCGGTAGGTGCAGGCTTGATACCCCATGTACCAAACACCTTGTATAAAATAAAGTATACTTATAAAAGCTTGCCCGTCATCTAGTATCCATAACACAAGTGCTTATGTCACATACTTTGGGCTAGATGATTGGTGTGAGTGTCAGAAATAATATATTGCACGATGTGTCGTCATGTGTACCTACGTCGTAAAATTAGGACTCACCGCGGGTTTATGAAGGAAGTTTGATTGAGGCCACCTCGTTTGGGTTTGGTTCAATTGCGAAACACAGAAGAGACACCTTTGACAGATTACCTTTCCAAGGGTGTTTAAGTAACATAACATCGTATAACATAACACATAACATAATCTTATCCCATAACATATCAAGGCAGTGCCGTACTAAAATAATCGCGATGTGTATGCCGCTACATAAAAGTCGACCATAAGCGATTTATTAATACAGGGGCCTTACCACCTACTCTAAACGCGACTCAATAATATTACATACATACATTCATAATCCACGCCTATATCCCCGAAGGGATAGGCAGAGGTGAACTAGCACCCACGCTTCGCCAATTATGCTAAGTCCCATGTGTAGGTGGCGAGCCTATTGCCATTTATCGGGCACAAAAGTGTCGCAGTACATTGCTAGGTGGTATAAGAGGAACGCTGCTGCCCATTCCTCATCACTGATTTATCCTTAGTCGCCTTGTACGATACCCGAGGGAGAGATTTGGGGTGGTGACAATTATATTCTACTCTGCCGTCACCACACAGCCAAATATTCCTATTGGTAAAGTGAGACAACGCTATAAGTCGAGTACAGCGGCGTCCCGTTTTGTCACCCGCGTTTGGATCGCACTAATACTTCATGGTACGGCCACAGGTTATTTCAATTTAAGCGACTATCATCATCCTCACTTATTATCATCATTACATCACATCATTGGAGATATTTGACGGAGGCTTATGCTTAACAGTGGACGTCTCTCAGATGAAATGAAGAGGACGATTATCATCGAGAGACCGATGAACGAAGAGATTGATTGGGATGACAACATTCCAACTCATACTGCTCAAGGTTTGAGCTAAGCTAAAACTAGTATTGGCTAAAGTTTTTCAGCCGGCCGGCTGCCTGACACCAACTCTCTTTGGCTCCCTGCTCTGTTCCTAGTCGGCGCAGTAAGTTTTCTCTTCCATTCATATCGGTCAGACGTCATCATGCCACACGCTCCCTTTTGATTCATATCATCCATCACACCGTAAAGGTGCTAAGTATTGATTAATGAACGTATAGAAAAGAGACGGAAAGGACCATGTCGAGAGACCGATTAACGTGATTGGGATGACTAAATGCCAATCCATACCGCACAAGGTTTTAGCTTAGGTTTTGGAGCCGGCCGCCTGGCCTCTACGATTCGGGTGCCCCAATGTGCTTATTGGTCTATCTCCTGGCAATCTTACTTACTCGACTTTTGCGAAACCCCGGGATGAGTTGGGGCTGGCACATTCTATGTAATTTTTCGCTCCCAGACCAACATGGAAGACTGATCATGATGATGATGTCTTCTTCTCCATGCCCTGTTCCCAGTCTATCTGGGTCGGCGCAGTTCCTCTTCCATTCATATCGGTCAGACGTCATCAAGCCATCTACTCTTTTGGTTCATATCATCCATCACACCTTAAAGGTGCTAGTGATGAATGAATGTATAGAAAAGAGACGAAACGGACCATGTGGAGTGATCGATGAACGGTGAGTGATTGGAATGACAACATTCCAACCCATACTGTTCAAGGTTTTGGCTTAGTTTTTACAGCCGGCCGCCTGCTTGACACCAACCCTCTTTGGGTATGATAGTATTATAACTAAAATAACAAAACTAAACTTGTTTACCAATTGACAGTAAACATGTTAATAGCATTCCTGGCTAAATGCGGTAGACATCTTTTTAATGGCGATAATTAACTATTTTCGTGCTACTGACTTCTGTGACGTCTTACTTATTAAAGTTGAAATGTCTGTAAAAGAAACTTCTTAAAACACTTTATAGTAATGGTTTGGAAATAAATAAAATCTTGAGCAGAACGATAATGCCATGGAATTCAAAATTAAAACATATTTTATGTTTGTAGGTGGTTGACAAAACATAATTACATTAGGTACCAAACCATAGGGCACAGCCAAATTTTAAAACATATAAAGGAGTGAAATTTGGAAATAATTATACAATAAACGGCAGACGAGATGGTGACGGCAGAGTAGAATACAATTGTCACCTCCCCAAATCTCTTCCGTAGGTGTCGTTCAAGGCGACTAAGGATAATACAGTGATTGGGAATGGGCAGCAGCGTTCCTTTTATATTACCACCTAGTAATGTACTGGGACGGACCTAACAAAATTGGCAAAACGGGGGTGCTAATTCACCTCTGCCTATCCCTTCGAGGATATAGGCGTAATACCTATAGTTATGTATGTGATACAATAAACCATTATACCTAAGTGTCCCTTCTCTTTGCCAGGACAGTCTCCTCTTCCTTTCAGCTTTTTTGTCGCAGGTGCCTTTTTCATGCTTCCTCTTACATACCCATGCCTTATCTTGTCCATTCGTGGTACCTTTACTCGTCCTCATCACCTGACATCATCATCTCTGCTGCATGCAATCGCTTTTCATCCGTCTCCTTAAGGGAATTTATTAATAATGACAATATAATAAATATTTTTACACTCACACCTATCATCTAGCCCAAAGTAAATATCCTAAGCACTTGTGTTATGGATACTAGATGACGGACATATTTTTAATATTATAATAATTATGTATATAAATGTTTAAAAATATACTACAAAAAAACAAATATTTTGTGTCCATTACAAAATTTGCCCTACTAGGATTCGAACCCGGAACCTCTAGGCCAATTTTCAGCGATCTGAGCATTCGACCAAACCGGCCGTCAAAATTTATTGAATTTGTTGTTTTATTGAATCCGAGTGAGTTTTTTAAGTGCGCTTTAAAAATAGGTGGACGACCTTTAATTGAAAACCAACAGTGTGCCCAACGGGAGTTCTAAAGGGTTCAATTTAGCGTTTAAATTTGATCGAGTAATCGCTTTACCAATTGGCTGGCCAAACGACGACGCTTTTATATCCACTGTTTCCATTTAAGCAACGCCGCGGGATTGGGTTATAGAATGTTTGCGCTAATTTGCCTTGACGCTTTAAATTCAAGTCAGTCAAGAAAAATTTGCTTCTTGAATGTAACAGAGGCACAGATCTGAAGTAAAACAATTTGTACGGATAAGAGTCGCGTTACTTAGGTGTTCTCGTGTATACGTATACTTATCGGTAAAAGTTTTATTTTTACAAATGTGCAGTGCTCGTGCAAAATATAACAGAAAATTAAAGGCACAAATCATCAAATTATTTCCTTTGAGATAAGTCCTTTGAAATAAGTCTTAATTTTTCTTGCTGGATATTGAAGGTCCAGCAAGAAAAATTAAGAAAGTGTCGATAAGGGCCGAAGATGAAATCGCACTTCACCTGGAACCCTCAACCAGGGAGGGGCTGGCATCTTATCACAAATGTCGAACATATTGCTGTCAACATTACTATTATGGCGACAGATTTCTATAAGATGGTGGTACCTAGCCAGGCGGACTTGAATAGAGTCATAGCACCAACCAAACTGAGTACAAATTTGTACTCCCCTGGGGATCGAACCCTGGAACGCAAGATCTTAATTCCGGCGAAACACTAGTCCACAGACGCGATTAAAATACCTACTATTTTGAATACACTGAGCTGAAATCAAATTGAGTCATTAAATAAAAAGAAACGTCTTAATATAAAAAACAATTATATCGTAATTTAACATTCCACAGTACCTATATTGCTAGGTATAACAGGAATGATGCTGCCCATTATTCTTCGTATATGGGTATGGGATAGGAGGTAAGAAAAAGTTAAGACATATTTCTTATCATTATTAATTATGTTAGGTCCCATGTATAGGTGGTGAGCATTGCCATTCATCGGGCATGTAAATCGCAGTATATTAGCCCATTTATATCCACAAAATTTTATTGTCAGACCCTAGGTCTGAAGCAGCATTGTTAACGTGAAGATTCGCAGCACATTTTTTTTTAAATAATTTCACCCACACCTGTCATCTAGCCCAAAGTAAGTAGCCTGAGCACTTGTGTTATGGATACTAGATGACGGACATATTTCTAATATAATTATGTATATAAATGTTGAAAGTATACTACATAAACATATACACAGCCATGACTCGGGAACAAACATTTTTGGTCATCACAAAGTTTGCCCCTACCAGGATTTGAATCCGGGACCTATTGGCCAATACCCAGCGATCTGAGCATTCGACCAAGGCGGCCGTCATAGACGAACCGACATAGCCGTAAGCTTAGGTTAGATAGCACATAAATGTATCTTTTACACATGTTTTGAAATTGAATTGATACATACATACATAAATCACGCCTATATCCCCGAAGGGGTAGGCAGAGGTGAACTAGCACCCACCAGTTCCCCCAGTGTCCCCCAGTGGCGAGCCTATTGCCATTTATCGGCCACAATAGTCGCAGTACTATTGTTAGGTGGTATAAGAGGAACGCTCCTGCCCATTCCTCATCGCTGTATCCTTAGTCGCCTTGTACGACACCCACGGGAGAGATTTGGGGTGGTGACAATTGTATTCTACTCTGCCGTCACCACACGGCTCACACACGATTAGGCTGACATATACTTATGTATAAAAGCCCCTAAAACAATAAAGATAAATAAAAAATATAAGAACCCATTACTCATTGCTGTCTTAACCCTCATATTAGTCTCCTTGTAAGACTCCCGCGAGAGAGAGAGAAGGGGTTAGCAATTAGTTAGCAATTACTCTGCTCTGTCATCACCACACGGCAGAGCAGAACACAATTATTTCCTTCATATACGGCTCTTGAATTATTCAAAATGCCCGTTACCTGATCTGACATATTCAGTTAGTAAGATTCTCGTTCCCCAGTTCTCGTTCCCCAGTTCTCGTGTATACGTATACTTATCGGTAAAAGTTTTATTTTTACAAATGTGCAGTGCTCGTGCAAAATATAACAGAAAATTAAAGGCACAAATCATCAAATTATTTCCTTTGAGATAAGTCCTTTGAAATAAGTCTTAATTTTTCTTGCTGGATATTGAAGGTCCAGCAAGAAAAATTAAGAAAGTGTCGATAAGGGCCGAAGATGAAATCGCACTTCACCTGGAACCCTCAACCAGGGAGGGGCTGGCATCTTATCACAAATGTCGAACATATTGCTGTCAACATTACTATTATGGCGACAGATTTCTATAAGATGGTGGTACCTAGCCAGGCGGACTTGAATAGAGTCATAGCACCAACCAAACTGAGTACAAATTTGTACTCCCCTGGGGATCGAACCCTGGAACGCAAGATCTTAATTCCGGCGAAACACTAGTCCACAGACGCGATTAAAATACCTACTATTTTGAATACACTGAGCTGAAATCAAATTGAGTCATTAAATAAAAAGAAACGTCTTAATATAAAAAACAATTATATCGTAATTTAACATTCCACAGTACCTATATTGCTAGGTATAACAGGAATGATGCTGCCCATTATTCTTCGTATATGGGTATGGGATAGGAGGTAAGAAAAAGTTAAGACATATTTCTTATCATTATTAATTATGTTAGGTCCCATGTATAGGTGGTGAGCATTGCCATTCATCGGGCATGTAAATCGCAGTATATTAGCCCATTTATATCCACAAAATTTTATTGTCAGACCCTAGGTCTGAAGCAGCATTGTTAACGTGAAGATTCGCAGCACATTTTTTTTTAAATAATTTCACCCACACCTGTCATCTAGCCCAAAGTAAGTAGCCTGAGCACTTGTGTTATGGATACTAGATGACGGACATATTTCTAATATAATTATGTATATAAATGTTGAAAGTATACTACATAAACATATACACAGCCATGACTCGGGAACAAACATTTTTGGTCATCACAAAGTTTGCCCCTACCAGGATTTGAATCCGGGACCTATTGGCCAATACCCAGCGATCTGAGCATTCGACCAAGGCGGCCGTCATAGACGAACCGACATAGCCGTAAGCTTAGGTTAGATAGCACATAAATGTATCTTTTACACATGTTTTGAAATTGAATTGATACATACATACATAAATCACGCCTATATCCCCGAAGGGGTAGGCAGAGGTGAACTAGCACCCACCAGTTCCCCCAGTGTCCCCCAGTGGCGAGCCTATTGCCATTTATCGGCCACAATAGTCGCAGTACTATTGTTAGGTGGTATAAGAGGAACGCTCCTGCCCATTCCTCATCGCTGTATCCTTAGTCGCCTTGTACGACACCCACGGGAGAGATTTGGGGTGGTGACAATTGTATTCTACTCTGCCGTCACCACACGGCTCACACACGATTAGGCTGACATATACTTATGTATAAAAGCCCCTAAAACAATAAAGATAAATAAAAAATATAAGAACCCATTACTCATTGCTGTCTTAACCCTCATATTAGTCTCCTTGTAAGACTCCCGCGAGAGAGAGAGAAGGGGTTAGCAATTAGTTAGCAATTACTCTGCTCTGTCATCACCACACGGCAGAGCAGAACACAATTATTTCCTTCATATACGGCTCTTGAATTATTCAAAATGCCCGTTACCTGATCTGACATATTCAGTTAGTAAGATGACATAATTAGATATATCCACAACTCTTCATAACTGACTTTGACACACACCCTGTACCAGAGTATATTGCTAATATTACAAAATTGATGTAGATGGGGGTTGCCTATTTAACCCTCCTAATTGTCTGTTAGGGTCAGTTCACATTGGGACGTGATGCGGCGCGACGATACTTGCCGACGCTTGTTAGGGTCGCCACATACTAACGCAGCACGGCAATAGATTGATTTTCTTTTCGAGTTATTTTTAGCCTGAAAGAAGAGAAATGCGGCAAAGATGAGAATGTTGAAATGGATGTGCTCAGTGACAAAAATGGATAAGTCAAGGAATGGGTAGGTACGTAATAGGGAGTCTGAAAGTGGCGCCAGTGACAAAAAAGTTGAAAGGGAACATGGACATGTTATGAGACGGGATGCCATGAATGGGTGGTCTGCTTTTACTCAGTAAGCCAGTATTCTAGGGAGCTGGTCATAATCCCTAGCGCCTAATGAGTCTATCAACACTTTGTCTTTCTAAATGTGTTCGAAAAAAAAAAAACAATGAATGTGACTCAAAAGTTATGGGCATGAATGTTGATAGTTTTCAAAGTTGATGCCGTGTTGTGACTGCAGAGAAGAGTACAATTGTTACCACCCCATCTCTCCTCTCACACGGGTGTCGTACAAGGCGACTAAGGGGATAAGGCAGTAACGAGTACTGCGCAGCAGCGTTCCTTTTATGCCACCAAGCAATGTACTGCGATTTCGGTGCTCGATAAATGGCCATAGGCATCATCATCATCATCCGGGTCATCCGCCTGATGGCAACAAATCAAATCAAATCAAATCAAAATTCGTTTATTCATATCTGGTATGATTACAATACACTTATGAATCGTCAAGACAAGAAATTTACGCCATCCGTTCGCAAACTACCAGGAGGCCCTGTCCTGAGAAGAACGGGCAAGAAACTCAGTTTTTTCCTCCCTTTACATAAATGTAATTTAAATTAATTAATAATTGGAAATTGAAAGATGTCAATAACTTACAACGTCAAGTAATAGTATGTCAATAAAGATACAAATTCTGAAGTTATCAACATCCTTCATTACAACAAACAGAATGTCTATTTTAAATAGAACACTCAAGGGCAATCGTTTAATCATACTAGATAAAGATATTTAGTATTTATATATTATGTATGTAAAAGTTATTGATTCCAAGCATCTTTGTCATCTAAATAGACCTGAATTTTATAGTACCCTTTTTTTAGGGGTATATTTTTTATATAGGGCTTAAATTTGTCTAAAGGCAGTTCAGTCACAGAATCTGGAATCCTATTATAAAAAAGTTACATTTACCTACAAAAGTATTAGCTACTTTGTGTAATCTTAGTCTAGGAAAGGAAAGTTTGTTTTTATTTCTAGTATTGCATTTATAAATATCACTAATTTTTGCAAATGTATTTAGATATTTGTAGACGTATAGAATTCAATCGTATAACTAACTCTTGCTTCACAGTACGTGAAGCAAGAGTTAGGATATTAATGTCTTTATATAGATTTTTTAGTGAGTCGCGAGGTTTTAATTGATGAATAGCACGTATAGCTCTTTTTTGTAGAATAAATATATCCTGAATATCAGCAGCTGTGTCCCAAAGCAGTAAACTATACGACATAACACTATGAAAGTAACTGAAATATACAAGTCTGGCTGTTTGAACATCAGTTAATAGCCGTATTTTTTACGGCGTATACTGCTGAACTTAATCTCACGGATAGAGTTGAAATATGGGCATACCATTGGAATCTTGAGTCTAACCTTATTCCTAAGAACACTGTAGAATTGACACATTCAATTGTTTCATTATTAATTGCAATCTCACTACTAGCTTGCCTTACATTTGGTAAAGAGAATTTAATAATATACATTTGGTCTTTTTAGAATTGAGTAGCAAGTTGTTATTTGTAAACCAATCTAGAACCTTGGAAATTGCTATATTGATGTCATCATAATTTGCTATATTGATGTCATCATTCTTTACCTCTGTCTATTTTGAAAATTAATGAGGTACAAATAGCACTGCAAATAGCACCGTGTCACATAGAGATTGTGTATAGAAGGGAAGGTCATTTATATATATTATGAATAGTAATGGTCCTAGTATTGATCCTTGAGGAACACCCATTCGCATTGGTGAACCCGAGGACTCGGCTTTATTAATCACTACCTTTTGAGTCCTGTCACTCAGGTATGACTTTACCAGTTTCGATGAGGTAGAGATACACCGTAATGTTATAATTTCGCTAATAATGTTTGATGTGAAACACAATCAAATGCCTTTGACAGATCATAAAAAATACCCAAAGCATCCTGCCGATTTTCCCAAGCATCAAATATGTGTTTAATGAGAGTTATGCCAGCGTCAGTGGTGGATTTACCCCTCGTGAACCCGGACTTTTTAACATGTAAAAGTTTATTAGATGTAAAGTGAGAAAGTAGCTGGTTAAGCATAATTTTTTCAAAGATTTTACTAAGGGACGGTAATATAGAAATGGGACGAAAATTATTGGGTTCACATTTGTCTCCAGATTTAAACAAGGGTATAAGTTTACTGTACTTCATTTAATTTGGAAAACAGCCGTCATCTATACTTTTATTAAATATTGTTGTCAACTGAGGGTCGATGATATTAATAATGGAATTCAAAATGCTGACTGATAGACCCCACAAATATTCAGTTTTCTTCATGTTCAAGGTTTTGTAAGTTTTAATAATTGTGTCAGCATTAATTTTGTGAAAATCAAAAGATATATTGGATTTGACTGTACTTGATTCTAGTAGAGCCAGAGCTTTTTTGGTGCAAGAGTTAAGCTTGCTAGTTATTCGAGCAGGGATGTCGGTGAAAAAAGTTTCAAAGGTATTTGCAACTGCATCATCGGATTCTATAACCTTATTATCTATGTTTAATTTAAACGACCTGTCGCTGCTTTTAAGTTTTCCGTTTTCTGAATTAATAATTTTTTTTTTATTGTCCGAAGTTTTTATTTTATTGCTAATAAAGATCGATTTCGCGTGTTGCAGACTTTCTTGAATATTTTAGAATAGTTCCTGACGTAGTCTATAAATTTTGAATCAACAGATGTATATTTTTGGCTATATAAGTCATAAAGTTTCCTTCTACTTATATAAATTCCTGGGGTAGCCCAATCATCTAGCCCAAAGTAACTAGCCTAAGCACTTGTGTTATGGATACTAGATGACGGTCATATTTTTAATATAATTATGTATATAAATGTTGAAAATATACTACGTAAACATATACACAACCATGACTCGGGAACAAACATTTGTATCATCACAAAGTTTGCCCCTACCAGGATTCGAACCCGGGACGTCTTAGCCAATACCCAGCAATCTGAGCATTCGATCAAGGCGGCCGTCATTCTCGTCAGGCCGGAGGTTCTAAAGGAGGTACCGCGTCGCGTCGCCTCTCAGTATGCACTAACCCTTAGGGGTTACCGTTTGAAACTGATAAAGTTTATCTCAAATTGACAGACAACCCTTACTCATTGACAGCTAACTATAATCTTATCGCTTGAAGTATGTGACTATGAAGTTCAGACCTTAACACCAATTTGGCTTCCAATCTTTGACGGCTGGCTTGGTCTCATGGTCAGTTCGCTGGTTGTCGGCCTAAACGTTCCGGGTTCGAATCCTCGTAGGGATGAATTTTGTGATGTACACAGATACTCGTTCCCGAGGTATGGTTGTTTATATGTTTCTATGTATTAAAAAATCGTCCGTCATCTAGTATCCATAACACAAGTGCTTTATGCTACCTCTTGGCCAGCGATTTGACCGTCAAAATATAGTATATACCTATCACATGTAATAAATGTTGTAACAGCAAACTTGATGTCCAAATACATACATACATACATAAATCACGCCTATATCCCCGAAGGGGTAGGCAGAGGTGAGCTAGCACCCACGTTTCGCCAAATATGTCAGGTCCCATGTAATAGGTGGCGAGCCTATTGCCATTTATCGGGTACAAAGTCGCAGTACATTGCTAGGTGGTATAAGAGGAACGCTGCTGCCCATTCCTCATCACTAATTATCCTTAGTCGCCTTGTACGACACCCACGGGAGAGATTTGGGTTGGTGACAATTGTATTCTACTCTGCCGTCACCACACGGCATTGTCCAAATAAACAAGATCAATTCATTATTACTGCTTGTGATAAAAGAACATTGTACATATTTATTGTAAACAATGTTACTAATACTATTACTGTGTCAGCTATTATGTTACTACTGTTTGTGATGAGAAAATAAACATTCAAGGCCTGTTTCACAATCGACAATTAAGTTCTAAGTAGCTTACTTCGCAGATCATTTGACAGATGTTATATGAAATATATGTCAAATGGACTGCCAAGTAAGCTACTTCGAACTTACTTGTCGATAGTGAAACAGACCCTTAATATTATTTTTATTTATTAGACGGCGAGAGAGCTAGGCTAATGTCACAGTCAGATTCCGATGGTGACTCATCGCGAACCGTCTGCCTAGGAACTGGCAATAAAGGCTTATCCATTGTAATGTCCCAAGAATTACCCTCACAAAGGGGTGCGGCCGAAAAAACTACCCTTGTCAAAGGAAAAGACTGATTTTCCAGGTCGTTCTAACTTCATCAATATCAGTCTGGGCGTTTACGGGTTTTTCATAGAAATTTACAACTTCGTAATACGTATGGATGGATGTAACTTAAACGAGTACATTAACATACGTATGTCACGCCTTTCTCCCACAGGGGTAGGCAGAGATCACTTCTTTCCACGTGCTACAATCCTGCTTCTTCCGGTCGCTGAACCACTAGACCACGGAAGCAGTCAAATAAAAATAAATAAAAATGGGGGAAGGTGACAATTGTGTTCTGGTCTGCCGTCACCACACGGCCATTCTTCACCACGCTTCTAAGTGGTCAATCGAAAATTTCATGTAATTGTAAGAATAAAAAAACTATGAATGAAAAAAAAAATGAAAAAGGAAGTTTTTTTCATTTCTCAACCGTGTTTGTCGTAAAAACAATTTTTTAATCGTTTAGGGAAAGTTTTTGTATGAAAGTAATTTTTTAGGAATTATTGTGATGTTGGCAGGACTAGCTAGCATGCGAGGTTGATGGTACTTTATAATTAATAAGTGCTTGTACACAAAACTGCGAATTGGCTCGATGCGAATTCGCGACGTATTATTGTACGCGATGTATTATTTACATCGCCTAAACAGGCAGTGCAGCTTGCACTGCCGTACATTTCCATTGATCCGCTCTTGTCCAATCAAACCGTATCACCCATGAGGATGCGCTGCCTTTGTTTCGCTAACGAGCTTTTTAATTGGAGAAAACGCACCCGAATTACTGTTATATACATAAATCACGACTATATCCCCGAAGACCCCTTCGGGGCAGAGGTGAATTACACCCACGTTTCGCCAATTATGTTAGGTCCTATGTAAAAGGTGGGGAGCCTATTGCCGTCCTTGAGATAAAAATGGTGTAACTAACCTGACTTGGTTTTATGTTAGACCTATTTAAAAGCATTGTGTTATTGAGATGTCTTTTCACCTTTCATTATAGTTATTGTAGGAATTTAAGAAAAAAATTACTACTTGTCATAGAAACACATTATAATAATTAAAGTATTAAAATTGTGTGAAAAATAAGTATTATAATAGCTTTAATAATCGGCGCCAAGCTTATTCAATTTTTTGAGAATTGAGAAAGCAACGAGATCTTGTACATACAGCCATATGGATAATTATGGGTTGTTAACGGCATGACATTTGTTTATAACAGCATGTATATTATGTAAAGACTTTATGACATTATTATACATTATGAATATGGCTGTATATGCAAGATCTCGTTGTTTCAATGTAAATCTGTGCACTTGTTAAAGTTCCTTTTTAACCGACGAAAAAGAGATTGATTTTTTACTTAATGCGTGCCCGTATTTTTTTTTATGTGTGTTCCCTCGGAACTCCTTCATTTATGGACCGATTTTGATAATAATCGCACTCAGAGACGTCAATTAACTTTAATGAGTATTTAATGTCAAACATGTTCATTCAAATCTAGACCATAACCCGGCAAGAATAGCGACTAGTTTTGAATTGTCACGTTATTGTTAACGTTATTTGACGTATCTGAGTGTGGCAGTTAGAGTAAATTTCTATTAACGTTGAAGTTGTTCTTTATTTGAACTTTAATACATGATTATAGAATTTTTAATCATCATCATCCGGGTCATCCGCCTGATGGCTAGTAGTATATTATATGTAGGGTCTTCTTCTTCCACTCTCCTCTATCAGAGGTGCGCTCAACATGAACCCTCTTCCCAATATTATCTTTCACACGATCCATCCATCGCTTCTTCAGTCTTCCTCTGACTCTAGATCCATCCACATCCATACTTAACATACGTCTACCTCTAGTTAGGTAACATTAATCGGTAGATAGATGGATTGTTGTTGGAAATAAGTGTAACTGCCGCATTCAGAGAAGTAAATTAACTAAAATGAGTGCTTAATGTAGACAGATTCAGGGGTGCACAGTGCACCCTTAAAGGGGTACACATCTCTAAGTGCACACGGGTATGCGACCCCGGATTCCCGAGCTACTACGACTTTTTTCCCAAAGATCCTCTCCGAGTCAGTAGTATCCTAATTGTCCCTTTCCTACCCAAAATTCCACGTCCTTTTCATATTTAGACCTTATCCTACCCTGTCTCCTCTTTTCCCTTCCATTCCGCCAATCCAGGGTCTGCCGTGCCTGTGGATGCGTGGCTAGGGGCGAGCCTAGTCTCAAGCGTGCCTAAGCTCTGGGAGCAGGCGAACCCAGAAAAAGGCTAGCCTTACCCTGGCATGCGGGGCTCTGCCAGGGCCGACAAACTTTTCCCTAGCTTCTCGTGGGGACGCAATGGAATTTCGTAAAATTATCCATAAAAATGGCGGCGATGTGGTTCGCCACCCATCACGTCACGGACCTCGCGGGGGCGGAAAGTGGTTCACGGAGAGCCGCTTTGCTACGTTGAATGTTAGAGGAGGAATGCAAGGTAAGATAGATGAAGTATGCGAGATTATGGATAAAAGGCATATTGATGTGTTGTGTTTGAATGAGACGAAAAGGAAAAGTAGTGACACCACCGAACATGGCCCTTATACAGCATACTGGTCTGGAGTTCCCGGATCCAGCAGAGGCAAACAGGGCGTTGGGGTCCTACTTTCCAATAGAATGGCAGAGTGTGTGACTGAACATAAGTGCGTGAGTCCCAGGCTCCTCTGGCTGAGGTTGAAGGTTGGGCTTACTCGAATCTTCATCCTCGGTGTATATGCACCTACAGATTTAGGTTCGAGTAGGTCCAAAACAGACCTTACAAGTCAGGAGGAGTTCTGGGATAGCATGAGAGATTGCCTGAAACAGTGCAAGGAGAATGAGAGAATTATAATGTTAGGTGATTTTAACGGATGGGTAGGAATAAAGCGAGATGGATATGAAAAGGTATTAGGTAAATTTGGGGATGAAAGAGTTAATGAGAATGGGAAAAGCTTGTTAGATGTGTGTTTGGAATGGAACCTCTTAGTGACAAATACGATGTTTGCCCACAAGAGGATCCATATGTATACAAGAGAGGATGAATACTCGAAAAGTATGATTGATTTTGTGATTGTGGATGAAAGATTGAGAAGCAAGGTTCAGGATACAAGGGTGTTCCGAGGTAGCGGTCTTTACTCAGACCACTTCCTGGTAGTTAGCCGAATAAGTGGTCTGTTTAAACGATGGCGGCACCGTACCACGGCCCCTATAAGTATCCTGGAAAGGATAAAAGTAGAAAATTTGCAAGAGGTGCATGAGGAATATGTGCGAAAGTTGAATGAAAGGTTAATTGAATCTGACGTAGATTCAGTAGCTGAGATAGAAGACATATGGAAGGTTTTTAAAGATGACGTTGTAAATGTAGCTACTGAAGTATGCGGTGTGGCGAAAAGAGGGAAAGGAAAGAGACAGAAGAGTGAATGGATGGATGGAGAAGTACAGAAGGTAGCGAAAGATAAGAAGAAAGCTTGGCAAGATTGGTTAGCAAAGAGAGCTGACCAAAGGATATGTAAGGTGACAATGGCGGATGTAGACGAAGCGAAAAAGAAATATAAAAGATTGAATTTGTTAGTGAAGAGTGTAGTGAATAGAAAGAAAGATAAACGAAAAGATGAGTTTGATAGAAAAATCTCTGACAATTTCCAAAATAACATTAAAGTTTTTTGGAAATCTGTACGGACAGCTCGAGGAAAGAGCGCAAACTCGGAGTTGATACGAGTCAGAGACAAGGATGGAAGTGTTTTGAATGGCGAAGAAAGAGTGCTGAATAGGTGGAAGGAATATTTCGAGAGTTTATTTGAAAGGTCAGATGATATAGTCCAGTCCCAGGCTAATCATGTGGAAGAAAATTTGAATGAGAATGAAATAAGTATGCATGAGATTGTGCAAACATTGAAAGGTATGAGAGCAGGAAAGGCAGCAGGGTGTGATAGGATATCGGTCGAGATGCTGAGGGCTGGTGAGGGTACCATTGCTAAGCAGCTGCACCGCCTTTTGAACCTTTGTTGGGTAAGTGGCCAAGTACCAAAAGACTGGCGTAAAGCCGTCATTGTGCCACTGTACAAAGGTAAAGGGTCGCAGCTGGAATGCAAAAATTACCGTGGTATTAGCCTTCTCAGTGTTGTCGGCAAATTGTATGCAAAGATTCTGATTGAAAGGATTATGAAAGAGACTAATGATAGAATATGGGACGTGCAAGCAGGATTTCGGAAGGGAATGGGATGTACGGATCAAGTCTTTTCTCTACGATGCATAACTCAGAAATCTCTGGCTAAAAGCCAACGAGTATATTGCGCTTTCGTAGACTTAGAAAAGGCTTATGACCGAGTGGTGAGGAATGAACTGTGGTCGATTTTGTCGATGTATGGGGTGAACAGCAGTCTGATACAGGCGTTGAAATCTCTTTATGAGGATTCGAACGCTTGTGTTAGGATAAATGGCGCATACACAGAGTCGTTTCTCATCGGTACAGGTGTGAGACAAGGATGTGTAGCGTCACCATGGCTGTTCAACTTATACATGGATAATTGTCTGACGAGACTAAAAGAATTTGATTGTGGATTACGAATGAACGAGTTACTTATCAAATGTCTGCTGTACGCTGATGACCAGGTTATATTAGCATCATCAGAAACAGATTTGCAGGAGATGGTAACAGTTATGCATGAAGCTTTGACAGAGAAAGGTATGAAAGTAAATGTAAGCAAGATAAAGGTTATGGTTTTTGAAAGGGATGAACAAATGACGAAGTGTGAAATTAAGATTGCGGGTGAGAATGTTGAACAAGTGAAAGAGTTTGTATATTTTAGGATCTGTATTTACGAGAGATGGAAAGTGTGATAGTGATATTGAAAAGCGGGTGAAAGCTGGGAATATGGTAAACGGGGCTTTGCACACTTTTATGAACAGCCAAAGCGTGTCCAGAAAGGCTCGTATGGCTGTTCATAACGGAGTGCTGGTTCCGACATTAATGTATGGAAGCGAAAGTTGGGTATGGGAGAAGAAGCATGAAAGTAGAATAAATGCAGTAGAAATGAGAGCGTTGAGGAGCATGGCTGGAGTAAGGCTGAGCGACCGATTGTATAACAGTGTGATAAGAGAAAGGTGTGGTTTGAAAGAAGATGTAATGACAAGGATTGAGAAAGGGATGCTCGCATGGTTTGGTCACGTCGAAAGAATGGATGAAAGGAGAATGACAAAAAGGATTTACATGGCGAAAGTGAATGGAGAAATGGCAAGGGGAAGGCCTAGGCGGATCTTTCATAATCAAATTGAAAGTCTATTGAAAAAGGGCCAGGTCAAGAGTACCCGAAACCGACGGGCATGCATGAAGAGATTGATGAGATTGGATGAAGCGAAAGAAGTATGTAAGGATCGTAGCAAGTGGAAGGAAGTGATCTCTGCCTATCCCTGTGGGAGAAGGGCGTGACGTATGTATGTATGTATGTATGTTAATGTAAAAAAAAATGACAATTCAAAACTAGTCGCTATTCTTGTCTATGGTTTAGATTTAAAAGAAAATTTTTGACACTAAGTACTCTTTAAAAATTAATAATTCACGTCTCTGAGTGCGGCAGTAAGTGAAGAATATATTAGTAACATGGCTTTTAAATACATTAAAAAATAATAAAAAATACACGAAGCGCGCCAACGGTCACAGATAGCGCGCGATCGCAATGCTCAGCGAAATGTAGGCAGCAGTCAATGGCGGCGCAACTGACTTAGTTCAGTTTTGCACACCGTGGCTCGTGCATGCCGCGGCCGAGTGAGCGGCGTACGGCAAACTTTTCGGACTCCTTGCTCCCGAACTCCTTGCGTCCCGATTACAAATTAAAAAGTTAAATTGACACCCTACTTCTTTGGCTGAATCGAAAATTAAAAAGTTAAATTGACAGGCGACTTTTACGTGGCGGGAAAAAGTGCAACTTTAATTATTGTTTGTAGGTAATCAATCAGTGGCTGTGCGAATCTGTGGTTTGTGTTTTTTTTTGGTGACGACGCGACCGAAGAAGAAAATTTTGCTGCTGGTAAGTTAAAAAAAAATTTCCATGCTAGACTAATTAGGTAATTAATTTTGCATTTGTAATTAATTATTAATTAATTTTGTATTTGTAATTAATCGTTTTTTTCCCCTTAAAACTTATAACTTTCTCTTGAAAATTAAACATTACAATAATTATAATTGATCTCTAAAATAAAATACTCACCGAGATAAATAAAAAAGAAATTACTTGAGAAATGAATGGATAAAATTTTTATTTTTAGTTTAATTTATTTGAACTTTACTGCGCAAAAAACGTACAAGTAGCGGATTTAATACGATTAGGCAGTCTCTATCAGTCAACCGGAAAGCTGAGTACAGAAAATATTATTTGGCGGTGCGTAAAATGAGAAACATAATAAATTTCTTTTTAATTCAATAAATTTGTCCTTGATCATTTTATTCAATTACAATCACATAACAATTTTGTAACTGTAATTGTGTCTTAAAAGTAAACTATAAGTAAAATTCAATAGATTAACTAGGTGGATAACATTACTTAATAAATAATTTACGTATAACGCTAGTTAACTTGCTATACTGATTTTTCTTCGGTAGATACTAGATACTAACTTTTCTTCGTAAGCACTAAGTTCATTTTTGCTACGCAGTTAAACCAAGTGACACTTGCAAAACCATTTAATTGCCAAATATATAAAAAATTAATCAAATAAACATTTTCTTGCAATTAATAATGCGTAGTTACTACCTAAAACTTTCCAGTACATTTTTTTTTGCGAAAATTAAGAACTCTAAGCCTTGAAAACATATCCAATAACTCCTTTAAACCTACATTTAAATACCAATACAGCTATTGAAATAACCGTAGAACAATAATATTATAAAAACCATTTAACCGTGAGACACGTGAGCCTTGCGTAAGTAAGCGTTATAGGTATTTATTTTTGTTGATAATATTGTTACGACATTTTATTGCCAAATTGTAACGACGATTTTATAGTATAAGTGGAAACTACGAATCAAACGGCATTTTATACAATATTATTGATGACATTTATTGTTTTTTCTTAAATAAACAAATGGCAATAGGTTCTTCTGATGAGTGAGAACATGATCATCTTTTAAAACTACTTTTATTATGCGACCAAAGTCGATATGCTGATCAAATCAGCTTGGATGGCAAGTCTGCTATTTTCAACTCTACAACTAAATTGATTTTATGCTTGAAGATCATCTAACCTAACCTAATCAATTATTTTCACATTGCTTGCCCTGATACAATTAGGGTATTGAAATTGAATTGTTAAATGTAGACAAAGAGTGGCGAACAAAAGTAAGTTTTAAATGAGACCGAGTAAAGTAATAGTCGAGTCGAACCCTATGACCATAGGGGAAGTGTCCCAGATGGGGTAGGTATACTGCCTAAACCGGACACTCTCGCGTTTAAAATAATGACGAAAATGGATATCAACATGTAACTGAAATAACTAACCCCCTGAACTAAAAGCCGTGCTAAAATATCCGCCAAAACGCCAAAATAGCAATGGCGTCTATGTGACGTCACTATTCCGTAAAAAGGCCAGTTTCTATATTTAACTACTGAATTTGATTGGAAAATCAAATGTCAAAATGGACATAAGTAAATACCGACGTCACGCGGTGTTTTAGCAAATATGGCGGATTGCTAAATTTTGTACTTTTATTTTTATAAAATAAATATCAATATTTTAAGTATAATCTGATAACAAGTGACTATTAACGAATCTCCTTATCCTAAATTATTATTATAAATCATTATGTCAGTGATTCTTTGTTGGTGTCATCATCCCTATTAGGTTAGATTCCATGTGGTGGCGAGCCTATTGCCATTTATCGGACACGGAAGTCGCAGTACTTTGCTAGGTAAGAGGAACGCTGCTGCCCATTCCTCATTACTTTTTTTTTATTACTATTTCTTTTTAACCCTTACCCACGGGAATTATTATCGTCACCACCATCTCGGTGGTGACGATAATAATTGTATTCTGCTCTGCCGTCACCACAGATTGATACAGGTTGGTTTATATAGTTCTCTCTTTTTTAATTTGTCGAGTCATGACGCGACGACGCGCGATGGCTTAAATGAAGAAATTGAACTGAAAAGAATGTACAGGAAAAATTCGGTAAGTTTACTAGTCGATTTTTTATTTTAACATTATATAAATGTTAGAAAAATTAGTACAAAGATTTGGGTGGTTAGAAAAAGAATTTCGAAAAATTATGGTCTTGATGCGGGAATCGAACCCGCGCCCGCTGCTATCCGAGCAGGTGCCTGACCGCTCGGCCAACCAAGACACTAATTAACTTGCCGAAATTATTCTAACCTTTACACTTCACGTTGTAAGCCAACGGGTGCAAGCAATGTAGAAATAAATTTCAAACATTCCAAAGCTCGATTCCCGCATCAAAACCATAATTTTTAGAAATTCTTTTTCTAACCACCAAAATCTCGGTAAGTATAGTTCGTCCTTTTACCTGAACAAAATATGTACTTAATGCCAAAAAATTACATTTGAATCTAGAACCGGCAAGATTATCGACTAGTTTAGAATTGTATTTTTTTGTATTAGTAGATAGGTACCTATTAACGTTAATTGACGTCTCTGAGTGCGGCAGTATGTAATCATATGTCATGTGGCAGGCCATGATATTATTTCGGACTCATTACCTGCACTGACATCAAATAAGTTTTCCCGATATTTATGGTGTGATTAGATTAGAAAACGCAGCTGTGGACTCGCACGGTTTTCTCATAATACAGACAGATAACATTGTACAGCGTAGTAAATTCAGTTGTTTCGCCATAAGACCGGCATGTTAGTTTTATACACAATGACAGATGTCAATAAGTATTGAAAGTATTTTTTTTATTCATCATATAATTTTATACATACAGTTGAATGTAAATTATTTTTAATCGTGATATAATTATAATAAATACATAACACGCCTACTTATCCCCGAAGGAGGGATTGGGGGTGGTGACAATTATATTCAAACTAAGTAGGTACAATAAACATTACCAGCCCTTAAATGTCACCACTACTGACAGGCCTTCCCTATGGATGGAAGAATATAGGGGGAATGCGCCATAACGAGTATTAACGACTGCAGATGCAGCCGGCACTAACAGTAATTTTTTGGTCACCCATCCGATGACTGGCCTTAACAAACATTGCTTATTTTGCGCAATCGCAGGCCGAACACGCTAGCTTTACTGTGATTTATGTATGTAAAGTTATCTAGATAAATGACATTAAACCCGACTGTGAAAAATTTACTTTGAATAAACATCCATATATAAATCACGTCTATATCCCCGAAGGCGTAGGCGAAGGTGAATTAACACCCACGTTTCGCCAGTTAGGTTAGGTCCTATGTAGGTATAGGTGGTGAGCCATTTATCGGGTACGGAATTGTACGACACCCGCGGGAGAGTTGTGAAATGTTACAAAAGTAAAACTTCTCTTTATTTAGAGTTCCTGTAGGCCTATTCGCTAACTTTTTTTGACACTTGAGAGTGATAATCACTGAACTATTTACTAATACATTACTAATTTACTATAACGCTGTTGTGACACTTGTTCTGTGAAAACAGTAATGGATAAGTAAATAGTTCGGTGATCATCACTTTCAACTGTCAAAAAAAGTTATCGAATAGGCCCACTGGATACTCAATTGCGCTATATTTTAATAGCCATTGCTTTTTGCCGGTGTGTAGCGGTTCACACAGAGCCGCCATCGAGAAAACAAAAGGGAACTATTCGAGTCTTAAAATTAAAAGTCATGAATGTGAACGGGGGAATATTCAGCTCGTTACCGAGTCACAGGAACAGGTTCAACTATCGTACGTGCCTCGAACAAGTCTCGCCCTCATAGATTCCCTTTTACTCCCGCCACAGTTTTCCACCGAATGATATGGGGCGAATCAGTGGGCCTATTCGCTAACTTTTTTTGACAGTTGAAAGTGATGATCACCGAACTATTTACTTATCCATTACTGTTTTCACAGAACAAGTGTCACAATAGCGTTATAGTAAAGTATCAGTATCAGTATCTGCTGGAGGCTTACCACCATCTCTTAACGCGATCAAGTTTAGGACCTAAACTGAGTAGAATCGCTAATTCGTACTACGACGCTATCTACGTGACACTGTTTTGACGTCCGCTTTTGACAGCGATTGAGCTTAGAGTTGAATCGTAAACTCTATATCATTCGTTCAATTTATATGGAGAATTCGTACCATGACCTTCGTAAATAGCATAACCTGACACGCTGATCTGTCATTCTAAGCGCTCAAATAAAAGTTACATTTCTGGAACCTAAAAATGTCTTCTACAAGGAATGTGTAGGTAAAACATGCAATTTGAAGTGAATTTTGTTGTTTTTATTGAATTAATTATGTTGAGGCTCAATAAGTATTAATTAAACATCTTTATATTAACAATTATCAGTGTTTGAGAAGTGAAAAAATAATGTGAAGAGTTTTCGAAGGGAAACAATCTAGTATCACCAGTATGTAACCCTACAAGATGTTTGGTATGTTCCAGCTATAAACCAAGAATCTCTTTTCGGTTCTCGCACTCCACGATAAAGCTCCTAGTAGCGTTTTCTCTTCCACATTCAAAGAATGCACAGTTTTTGTTAATGGAGAAGACTGTTTGAAAGGAAAACAACATAAGCACGGCGGTTTATTCAGCCTCCAAGTCGAAAACGTACTGCCTGAGAAACTCCCAGAAGTCTATGCGACGTATAAGGCTCGTTTGGTCACTGCTGGTAATGAATCAGTTTCACCTAGACATCGAAAAATGTCAGATAAATTAAAACCCGAGGGAGACACTGTCAATAGTCCGGGCAGTCGTACCCGGATCGTAATGAACGAACTTTCGAGGGAGGAATGTAATACTAAATTACGATTTGCTAGATGGTATAAGAGATATATAGGATGGCCATTCCTCATCACTGATTTACTTAGTCGCCTTGTACGACACCCGCGGGACAGATTTGAGGTGGTGGCTATTGTATTCTACTCTGCCATCACCACGCGGCTTTTTGTCAGAATGTGTTTCATTTCATACAGACATACATAAATCACGCCTATATCCCCGAAGGGGTAGGCAGAGGTGAATTAACACCCACTTTTCGCCAATTATGTTCGGTCCCATGTAACAGGTGGCGAGCCTATTGCCATATATCGGGCACATAAATCGCAGTACAAATTTTTCATCTATTTTATTAAATGATTAAATTGTTGATAAGATTTCCTACTACAAGAATAAATTCCTTAATTAGGTACATTTAGGTATTCTCAGATACATATAGCCGTATGGTGACGGCAGAGCAGCATACAATTGTCACCACCCCCATCTCTCCCGTGGGTGTCGTACAATACGACTGTTCAGAACCATTAAAATACATAATATTATGATAATTTACATTTTTCTCCAAAAGAATATTATTGGTTTTAAATAGTTGCTTTTGCATAATTGCTGTTGAGTTTAGGTAGGGGATTAGCTTAAGATTAAACTAATTGAATTAGTAATTGTTCACATGTGTGGGGGTGACCTCACATATGTCCGCCCTTTTCTTTGTACCATTCATTCACTTTTTTAATACCATATGACACGCACGATAGTCATTAAATTACTAGCTTTTTATTTGCATCTTCAGAATCTCAATTCCTGTACAGCGACTAAGGGTAGGTAAAGACAGCTATGAGTAATGAATGGGCAGCAGCATTCCTCTTTTACCATCTAGCAATATACTGCGATTTATGTGCCCGATGTATGGCAATAGGCTAGCCACCTATTACATGGGACCTAACTTATTTGGCGAAAAGTTTGTGGTAATTCACCTCTGCCTACCCCGGGGATATAGGCGTGATTTATGTATGTATGTATAAAAATACATATAATAAAAAGCCTTTTAGGTAGAATCGAGTTTTTATTTCAACAATTTTACAGGAATAAAAATTGTTTTCTTCAAAGTAATTAACTTTTAATAATCAATCAAATAAAAAGTGATGATACTTGTAACACTCTTAGGTACAGTTGGTTCCTCGAGATTTCCTGCGCTCGACTTAACCTCAAGGAAGAAGTTGTTATGTCAAAACTTACTTGAGGTGTTCTCTCCTAAGGCCGAGTGGAGGAAATCTCGAAGAACCGACTATACATATGGGTGTTAGTCTTTTCTCTCCATCATTGTTCTTATAGATCAGTCATTTAATAATCACAGTTACATTGTTTATATAAATAAAGGCAGGGTTATATTTTTTTTATCACCATATGGGACCCCTTAATGTTTGTCTATACTAAAAGGCCAGTTACCCTAAAAATATTACTTAATGCTAAATTTCTATAAAATAGTTTTGTTATAGTAATGGCTTGACATTGATATTTTTCATTTTAATTATAAATTCACTTAACATATTTAAAAGATTCCGCTCCGGTTTTCCGACGGCCAGTTCATCATTGGACTGTTCGCCGACAGGACGATTTACCTTTTTACGTTTGACCAACAGTCTTTTTCACCTATGGACATTTGGCAGCCAAAAGTTTTCATCTAAGTCACTTCCAACCAATACAAGTTGTTAAATCAAAGTACTTATTGGTTTGATAGCGTGGTCTTTGGGGATGTTCGTTTCCCATGATACGGTCAGTTCGACTGGAAGTACACTCTTGAGTAGTCTCGAGTATAGAACCTTATATATCCGGTCTAGATCTTGAAACCGCTACTACGTCATTTGGTATTTTGTAGTGTTTTTCATACGAGTCCATCAGAAGAGTCCAGTCCGGAGCCGAACCTGAAATTGAGTACGGTTTGTGATTCGATTTCGATGTTGAGCCATCATCATCATAAACAGCCTTTTAATGTCCCCATTACTGGGGCACGGGCCTTCCCTATGGATGGAAAAATATAGTGAGATTGGGCCATAATCCACCACGCTGGCCAAGTGCGGGTTGGTGTGTATTAACGACTGCATATGCAGCCGGAGCCAACGGCTTAACGTGTCTTTCGAAGCCCGGAAGAACTCGAGATAATAAATTTTTGGTCACCCATCCAATGACTGGCGACATTGCTTTTACGCAATCGCAGGCCAAGCACGCTATGCCACTGCGCTAGCGAGCTCCCTAATGTTGATCCTTGGTTGGTGAAATTTACGAAGCTTTTGTTGGTTGTAAGTTTCCTTTGTGCTCTCGCAACCGTTATAAAATAGTAATACAATACTATTTTATTACGGTCATACAGAGCTCGCTAGCGAACTCTGGCGAAACTCAATGTAACACTTACTGCCGCACTCAGAGACGTCAAATAACTTTAATGAATACCTAATGTCAAAAAATTTCAAAGAAATCTAGACCCTAAACCCGGCAAGAATAGCGACTATTCATTGTCATTTTTTGGCATTAAGTACTCATCATCGTTAATTGCCGTCTCTGAGTGCGGCAGTTAGTACTTTACTTGCCTTGCACTAACCTTTCGAGTCTTTGGAAGCCCCATCGTATGCATTTAATTTCTCTCTAATGTTACTCCACATCCTTTTCGAAAACTGTCGCTTGCGAGGTTTTGTTATACCCGTCGGGAGTGATCTACATATTTTGATCTAAGTGCTTACAAAGTGCTTCTTACTGGGTATAACTGACTCTGCGACGAGGCCCAAAATAAAAATAAAACTAAAAAATGGTATAGATAGAAAGACCACTTGAAAGAAAACTTCTTAATTGTCATGGCTTACATAAATATTTTATAGCATAATTTAAGCAATTATTAGATTTAAGCCTAAGAATAATATGATAAATATCTTATAACTTACGACATTTTGTCAGGTTTATTTTGATTTTGTTGAAAAACTTAAAAATCTAATTTTAAACACCGCGGGTCTCACTCGACTCAATTTCATGTGCCAACGGTGTCAAAATGACAACGTCAAACATGATAAACAAATGTGTGAACATCTTACACTATTCCGTATTCAATTTATTTTATCAAAAATAATATTTAATGAAATAATAATATATTTTTATATATTTTTGTTAATACATGATACATAATATATATATTACTTAATTTCCACACAATAAAGTATATTTTTTCAAATGTTTAAATGATTCTTCAAGAAATACGGTTTTTACCGGTAAGAAAATACGCAAAAGTTTTTGAACGCACTTCGGCATCAGTAAAATGAGACAGCTATATGTCATTTTTATATAGCGCTGTTTCTTTCACTCTGTAACAGACCAAATGCAGACCAGCGGCATCTTTCGTTCACTCAAGCGATTTTTTAAGCGACACGTTTTAAGAAGATGATGGTACGAATTAAAACGATGCAGTTTAGGAACCTACACTCAAAGAACAGGAATAACAATCGCTTTTAAAAAGATGGTGGTAAGCCTCGAGTAAATAGTTCAGTGATTATCACTCTCAAGTGTCAAAAAAAGTTAGGGAATAGGCCTACAGAGGATTTTTTACATTTTTTGTCTAAGGGAATTTTATGTATATAACTTTATAATATGAAGAGAAATGCGCAATTATCTATAAATAAATCTATTCTTTTAAACGGGACTAAGATCTTAACGTGCCTTCCGAAGCGTGGAGGCACTCGACATATTTTGTGGTCACCTATCTAATGACCTGCTTTTGCGATTATTGCTTAGTTTACGCAGTCGCAGGGCGAGCAGCCACTGCGCCATCAGGCTATTCTATCACGTTGAGCACTTGTTTCAAATTCGTAAAACTGATTGTAGTGCAGTGTTTTTCTACGAAAAAATTCTTCTTGATCAAGATAAATAAAAATTACCAAAGTTAATTCTCTACGTTTGGAGTTAGCAGACTTATTAACTCAGTCGGATACCTACTTAATTTTTTTCTATCCTAGTTATTTTGATTTACAAATGTATTTTTATAAAGTTCCTTTAATATTTATAGAAAAAATATTAACTCCAACGACGCAAAGTTTGCCGACAAGTCAAGTCTACCGACACACTTAAAAGTTCTAATGACTTACGAAACCAATTTATAAAAAGGTACAACAACAAACATATCAACAATTTTAACGATTCCTGACTTAACTTTCCCGAAGATACTTTTTCTAAAAGCCCCCGTATCTCCAACTTAACTAATGAGATTCATCCAGCCATCGTTAAGTTTATAAAAGTCATGTCCTATATTTTTATTGAGATATTATTGAGAGAAATCAAGGATAATCCATATTAGGTTATTTAATAACATATCTTACAAGTATGGAGGTTGTTCCAACGATTATAATAGGTTGGGGAAAAAGTTTCTTCGCATTTTTTAAGAAAATTCATCTTATCTGTTTATCTGTAGGCCTGGGCAAAATGAAAAATCAGTGATGAGGAATGGTACCAAAGTTACCCAAACAGTGGATAAATCCGCCTTATACTAATTTGCATACCAAATATTTAGTATCAACGCTGACATGTCCCGGAGTCCTATGCCAATAACTTTGCTGTTGTGACTCAGTTCGATGTCCCAGTTAGTACTCAGACTAACTTAGATTCGAACATGTCTCAGACGTACTGAAGTGTCCAACAACTGTAGTTTGATTATCGGGTTAACTTTGACTTGCTTAAGCACCGCTTGAATGTGAATCGAATTGAACATTACCAAAAGCTATTACAGCGTAAAAGAATGTGTGAATCGAATTGAACTTTATGAAAAGCTATTACAGCGTAAATGAATATATCGATGACAAAGGGGAATGCCCAGTACATACATACATATATACATAAATCACGCCTATATCCCCGAAGGGGTAGGCAGAGGTGAACTAGCACCCACGTTTTGCCAAATATGTCAAGTTCCATGTAATAGGTGGCGAGCCTATTGCCATTTATAGTAAGTAGCCTAAGCACTTGTGTTATGGATACTATGATGACGGACATATTTTTAATATAATTATGTATATAAATGTTGAAAATATACTACATAAACATATACACAACCATGACTCGAAAACAAACATTTGTGGTCATCACAAAGTTTGCCCCTACCAGGATTCGAACCCGGGACCTCTTGGCCAATACTCAGCAATCTGAGCATTCGACCAAGACGACCGTCAAATTTACACATCATAATTATTATAAATCGCCTTACCCCCGTTGTCTAGTGGTTTGCCCACCGGTATTAAGATTCCGTGGTCCCATGTTCAATCCTCAGCGGAGTAAAAATTTGTACACGGTTTGGTCAGTCGTAAAACTTTTTTCAAGTCTAACTGGTTCACACTCTTATCAAAAATTGTCTCTCTATTAATAATGTTAACAGCATTATTGTGTGACAATTTGTGATAAGATAGCCCAAACCCAGGGGCTTAGGGTTCCACGTGAAGCTCGATTACATCTTCGGCCCTTATCGTCACTTACCATCAGGTGAGATGAAGCAGCTTCCCTGTCTAGCATAAAAAGTATTTTAGAGGCAGAAATGTCTGTCATTAATTTCCAACACTTTTCTATACGACGATTCATCATGGTCGATATTTGGTGGAGGACTATGGTTGAGCGCACTCCCATTGCTCCACCTATCATCCTCTCTTACTCTTTCTCGCCGAATGATTTTGTATGAATTTGGCACAAAATCCGTACCGCCTAAAAATTCAGGATGTCTGCTATAGCCGTTGGCAGTGCATTGCTTTAAAGCTATTATCAGCAATCGAGTTAGGTGGTGGGCCCCCAGGTCCTATTTATGCCATTTACCGGGAATTCTAAATGTATGATTTGCACATGCATGACAAACATTCCAAAAAGTTGTGTTCTGATGTAGGACTTCAGTAATAGGAGCGAAATTAACCTGTACTTCACATGCCAATTCCAATGCATATGAAGACGTCGTCGTAAAAGAAGCAAGCCGCAACGTCTCATTGAAATGTATTACGTAGCCTAATGTGACGCAGCGCCCACGTGACAGTCACGTAAGTAATTTGTTTAGTCCTCAAAATGATAAGTTATCTACATGTGTGGCAGCCCCGTTGCTCCTGAAGGGTGCGTTTTGCTCCGCGTCATTTGGGTGGGTTTATGCGTTACTTGGGTGTGTTTATGCGCTATTTGGGTGAGTTTATAGACCACTAAACCTGGCTGGTGTAATGATAAACAAATTAAAGTCAACAAATTTTAATAACAACAAAAGTTGAATATCCGAATCAAATATGAAACCTAACTGCCGCACTCAGAGACGTCAAATAACGATAATGAGCACTTAATGTCAAAAAATGACAATTCAAAACTAGTCGCTATTCTTGCCGGGTCTATGGTCTAGATTTAATTGAAATTTTTTGACATTAGGTATTCATTAAAGTTATCTGACGTCTCTGAGTGCGGCAGTAAGACATTTTTCATTAACGTGGCCGCTAGTCTAGATTTTTTCCTTCCGTTATCTTCATTCACTTTCGACATATTGCCAACTCCTTCCACTCATCCCTTGCCCAAATCTTGCCTTCTTTTTCTCTTCTTTCAAACACGTTGCTCTTATCACAATATTGTACATTCGATAGTTCAACCTTATCCTCATGCTTCGCAACGGTCTCTTTTTTACTGCATTTACTCTACTTTGATCCTTCTTCTCTTCGATACATCAATGTTGGGGCTAGCACTCCATTATGAACAGCACTTCTGGACTCACTCTGACTGCTCAAAAAAGTGTGTAAACTGTTACATACATACATACATACATAAATCACGCCTATATCCCCGAAGGGGTAGGCAGAGGTGAACTAGCACCCACGTTTCGCCAGTTATGTTAGGTCCCATGTAATAGGTGGCGAGCCTATTGCCATTTATCGGGCACAAAAGTCGCAGTAGGTACATAGCTAGATGGTATAAGAGGAACGCTGCTGCCCATTCCTCATCACTGATTTATCCTTAGTCGCCTTGTACGACACCCACGGGAGAGATTTGGGGTGGTGACAATTGTATTCTACTCTGCCGTAACCACACGGCTGTAAACTGTTAACTGTCATAAATTCGTCTACTCTCCAAATATTTACATCAACTACAACTGTGTTCCAATTTAATTTTAGGTGTTTTCCTTCTACGCATTCCCCTCGCCTGCAAGTCAATCTCATCGCATGTGCATTCCAAAAAAAGACACCTTTCACTACTTTCCTGACTTGACTATGCACGAACTCATATACAAATATTTGTGCTCCAATTTGAAAGCCATTAAACACTATGGCTGTTGCACTTTGGCTCTCTCTGCCACTCCATTGGAGGCGGAAGCTTATAGCGCATCCGGGACTAGTTCAATTTAAACGTTTGCTTTGTAGAATCGATGTTTTTGCTAGTCACTTCTGAAGAGACACGCGCACTACGAAATTTTTGGTCTCTACCACCAATTCTTTTTTAATCTCCATGGCGCACTCTCTACCATTTTTAATTGAATCTCGATGGCGCAGTGCCTAGCACACTGGACCTGCGATTGCGTAAGCGAAGCAGTGTTCGCTAAGGCCGGTCTTTGGATGGGTGACTGAAATTATCTCTAGTATCTTCCGGTGGTAGCCGTGTGGTGACGGCAGAGTAGAATACAATTGTCACCACCCCAAATCTCTCCCGTGGGTGTCGTACGAGGCGACTAAGGATAAATCAGTGATGAAGAAAGGGCAGCAGCATTTCTCTCATACCACCTAGCAATATAAATTTGTACTGCGATTTATGTGCCCGATATATGGCAATAGGCTCGCCACCTGTTACATGGGACCGAACATAATTGGCGAAACGTGGGTGCTAGTTCAACTCTGCCTGCCCATTCTGGGATATAGGCGTGATTTATGTATGTATGTTCCGTACTTCAAAAGGATAGATTTGGTGTGATAGTAGGTATAAAATTTTAATCGTTAAATTTCAATGGTATCAGATAAACTTATAAAAATATTCATACAACATCAGGTATGACGTTTTCCGTTTTGCGTTATCCAGCCTTCTTAGGCAAAGTACGTTTCACCATAAAAGTGGAGATTTATGACCACCAATATTGAACGTCCCACGCCAAAGAGGAAAAATACCTAGTGGACCCGGCTCGAATATAGAAAAGCCTTAAGACGAATGCGATATCGTCTTCGAAATAGACGCTTAGCACAAAGCACTTAAGTGACAAATGCCAAAGCAAACACTTAATGCACTCTGTGCAAATGAGATAACAGCAGAGCCTGGTGCTATTGCAATCATGAGGAGCTTGCACTCTCGAAATGCTCCGAATCAATTTGCACTTTACATCTGACGTGTTGAGGTTTAAATTCATGTGTGCATGGCGATTAACCTAATTATTGAATCAATATAACGAACAAAATTGGAAAGGAATATTAAACTGATTTTAATTTGAAAATTAGATACTATGTTAGAAAAATTTGTAACAAAGAAAGTTGTACAAAGAGTTTAACAATATTAAACTACATTATATAAATGTTAGAAAAATTAGTACACAGATTTTGGTGGGTAGAAAAAGAATTTCGAAACATTATGATCTTGAGCCGGGAATCGAAACCGCGTCCGCTGCTATCCAGGCAGGTGCCTGACCACTCGGCCACCCAAGCACCTGCCCGGATGTTAAAATTAAAAATCGAATACCTAAAGAAAGTTGTGTTTCGAAAAAGTTTTCAAAATTACTATAAATGAAGTTGTTTTGTATCAAGACTATTTTTCGAACTATTTGTAACAACAAATTTCTGTGTATTAAAATAAATAGGTAGGTAATTCTTAATTTAAAAAAAAAACAAGAATTCATAAATACCACACAATACGTTTGGAATGAGCTATTCCTTAGGATAAACCTTGCACCTTATCCTGACATATTGATAAAAATAATTATAAATCTAACTCTAATGGTGGTAAATTTAACTATTGTACGATTAATAATGTTCGGCTATATCGTGAAATAGCCATACGTTAATCAGTTCATTTCGTCAAACGTTGATTATTCATTGATCTGGCCACACCAAACATGATTTTTTTTATGTTAGACAGGGAAGCTCTTGCCCTTCATCTCACCTGATGGTAAGTGTCCCTGGATGGTAACCCTCAACCACAGAGGGGCTGGCTATCTTATCACACATTGTCGGAACTCATTATTGCTGTCAACATTTTTATTACATTTCAAATACATACAAAATCATATTTCTAAACATTACATTTTTACAATATAAAACATTAAAAAATATAACATTTAAAAATACAAAAATGCAGTTCCCCATCGGTAGCAAGATCAGGGTCCCGGCTACCGGTGGTTAAGGATCCAGAGACATGAACCTCCTCACTATACGCGCCGTGTCCAGAAGTACCGCCTTCTGCATCTGACTCTTGACCCAACCACCTAGCGCGAGCCTCTTAAGATGTTTATCGAGGCTCTTGGCTATCAAGCCATGGGCAGATATAACTATTGGAACAATAATTGCTGAATCGATATCCCATATGTCAACAATCTCGTGAGCTAAATCAAGATATTTGTTTTCTTTATCTTTTTCGGCTTTCACAAGGTTGTCGTCATGAGGAACAGCGATGTCAACAATTATTGCGCGGCATTCATGTCGATCTATTAATACAATATCAGGCTTATTAGCTACAATAGTCCTATCTGTAATGATAGATCGATCCCAATACAATGTGGCATGGCTATTTTCGAGAACCTGTTCTGGCACATATCTATAGTACGGCACCTCTGATGCTACAAGATTGTATTTCAAAGCAAGTTGTTGGTGTATTATCCTGGCCACTAGGTTATGTCTGTGCAAATACTCGCCATTTGCGAGACGAGAACAGCCGGAGATTATATGTCTGAGGGATTCACCCGGGCGATGGCACGCTCGGCAAACATCCACTGTGCCATCCTTTAGAATAAACCTCCGGTAGCTGTTAACATTAATAATATGGCGACAGATTTTGATAAGATGGTGGCAGCTAGCCAGGCGGCCTTGAAAGAAGACCTACCACCAACCAAACCGAGCACAAAGTTGTACCCCCCCTGGGGATCGAACCCGGGACCTCTGGATCTTCTTTCCGGTGGGCGAATCACTAGACCACGGAGGCGGTTGAAAATGATGTGGGCAGCCGGTAATTTCCATTTCATGAAATGGGCGGCCACAATGATGAAGTGATCAATCTAAGATCTGCCCACGACAGATGATAGACTGATGAATGAGCAATAGCCGACGGTTACTGACGGCTGGTTTAGGCGAATGGTCAGAACGCTGGCTGTCGGCCAAGAGGTCCCGGATTCGAATCCTGATAGGGACAAATTTTGTGATAAACACAGATATTTGTTCCCGAGCCATGGTTGGTTGTGTACTATATTTTCAATGTTTATATGGAATTTATTATGAGTACCTATATTTAAATTTTTTCCGTTATCAGCTAACGGACAAATTTTAATATAGATCCATATCGCAAGTGCTTATGCTTATGCTATTTACTTTAGGCTAGATGATAAGTGTGAGTGTAAGGAATATTTATCTAATAGCAATCTTAACTCCGCAGTTCTAGGCAACGTACCGTCGGTTATCTATCGTTTGCGCGAAAATCATATGCCATAATATTCATATGTCAGAATTTCATCTGCCCGAATGTTTTGTTGGCCATAATATTCATTTGCCATAATTTCATTTGCCATACTATTCACCTGACATAATATTATTTTCCATAATTTCATATGCCATACACACACACTTGCCCGAATTTCATTTGCCCGAATGTATTGTTTACCATAATATTCATTTGCCATAATTCCATATGTCAAACTCATTGTTTACTGTATTAGTCACGTGCTAGAATTACCTCTATAATCGATCCAAGTCGCTTCCGTGCAAATTGAACTTAACGCCTGGCATGGTTTCTGTCACGGCTACGGCGGTACGGGGCTCCGACGGTCCCACGCGAGCTTATCGACGCAGATGGTTTAACGCTCACCACCGCAGCTTCAGCTCGCTGGCCTGCTTCGCCGGCCTGCCCAGTCGCGGAGGCTAGCTTTACAACCACCTGCTCCTCAGCTCGCGGGCCGCCTCACCACTCTGCGCCTACGCGATTCTAACTTACACTCTAGGGGTAGGGCGGACAAGTACCACGTGGAGTCGGGCTGCCCGAGTTGGAGCCGCCCTAAAGTAGAGTAAATTGTAAGAAATATATGACAGAATGGTTATATATTATAATTGTTTTTATTTCTAATACCTACTTCTCATTACCTCTATAATCGATCCATGTCGCTTCCGTACAAATTTAACTTAACAGCGTGGCAAATGAAATTCTGGAAAGAGTTGGTATATGGCATATGAAATTATGGCAAATGAAATTCTGGCAAGTGTAGGTATATGGCATATGAAATTACGGAAAATAATATTGTGTCAGTTGAATATTATGGCAAATGAAATTCTGGCAAGTGAAGGTATACCGACACCGTCTCATCCGCTTTATCTATTATTGTAGTTTGGTACTTTTATTGCCGTGACGCGTCACTTCTCGGCGTGACGGGCGCTACGCCCTGACAGGCAGCTTGGGCCATTAAAATTGTTGCCGCTAATTGATTTCTTTTACTGCCAAGAAAGCAATTTGTAGACAACAAGAGTGCCGTTTCACAAATGCCGGAGTTATGACGGAGAAGGCACTTAAGTTTTGTTTGGACGGAGCGAACGGACGGAGTGCCAAGGGTATTTTGTTGCGCGTAGATTTTTTGGTTGATTCCACTTCCTGAGAGTTTTTAGCTGAATCGTACATACATACATAAGTCACGCCTATATCCCCGAAGAGGTAGGCAGAGGTGAACTAGCACCCGCGTTTGGCCAGTTATGTTAGGTCCCATGTAATAGGTGGCGAGCCTATTGCCATTTATCGGGCACAAAAGTCGCAGGACATTGCTAGGTGGTATGACAGGAACGCTGCTGCCCATTCCTCATCACTGATTTATCCTTAGTCGCCTTGTACGAGACCCACGGGAGAGATTTGGGGTGGTGACAATTGTATTCTACTCTACCGTCACCACACGGCTAGCTGAATCGTGAAATGCAATAAGTAGCTTCACAGAGAGACGACAAGTCTAAGCATTCCATGGATTTACCTGCGGGCGCCGGGTCCATAGTGTGGCAGAGAGGGAAGTCAGTCGCAGCGCTTGGGACTTGTGACCCAAGTGCAGGTTTACGGGGCCCCTTCACAACTAGTCAACACTTACCTTAGCCAACCCCACTGCTCTCTCTGCCTAGTCATATTTGATAAGATTTCGTGAGAGCCGCCTTAGACACTCGATGAAGCGAAATAATTGTGTTAGGACCGTAGCAAGTGCAAAGAAGTGATCTCTGTCTACCCTTGGTGAAAGAGAGAGGTTTGAGTTAAGTAAGTATATCAAAAAACTACCCTTCCATCGCTATAGTCGGAGTTCATTAAAAATTTGCTACGGAGCGAACGTTTACTATTTACTTCAACGACCTCTAGCGACTCTGATAGATAGCTAGCTAAGGAACAAACATGGAAAATACCGGAATAAGACCACTTCCTGCTTGGGGTAACGATCTAACGATATATATCTCGAGTAATAAATCTCTCCCTCGGGATGTGATCTTGCATCCCGGATTAGTGCTCCAGGGAGTGCCGGAGGTACGGGAAGCAGGAGTAAATATATATGTCGCAGCCAACTAGCTTAATTAGCTTTTCAATCAACAGCCTAGTCTCTTTACTAATTCTACTGGGTGTAACAGAGAGGTGTAGTCACATTTAGAGGGGTTATTCAGGCCATCAAACTGAACAACTTTCGTTAAGGGACCAAAATCGAAATCTCAGAAAAATAAATTACTTCCCTACACTAAGCCGAGAACCTTCTTTCAGTTTGTATGGGGGAGTGTTTATTTTTTCTGAGATTTCGATTTCGGTCCCTTAGCGAAAGTTGTTCAGTTTGATGGCCTGAATAACCCCTTTAAATATGACTACACTTCTCTGTTACACCTTGTATAAGCCGCGTGGTGACGGCAGAGTAGAATACAATTGTCACCACCCCAAATCTCTCCCGTGCGTGTCGTACAAGGCGACTAAACATAAAACGGTGATGAGGAATTGGCAGCAGCGTTCCTCTTATACCACCTAGCAATATATTGCGATTTTCGTGCCCGTTATGTGGCAATAGGCTCGCCAACTATTACATGGGGCCTTATATGTTTGGCGAAACGAGGGTGTTAATTCACCTCTGCATTAATACCTCGTAATCCGTAAGACCATTATCGATTAATTTTATAATGAAATTAGTTAAGTGAGTACCTACTTGGCGATTTAAAATCAAATTAAAATCCAATATATCTGAGTAATGAAGGTATAACAGTTTTAAGGTATGGTCCCGGGTGTCGCTAATGAGCTGCGACTTTTATCCAAATTTTTAATTACTTTAAGAGCGAACAAAAATATACATACATACATAAATCACGCCTGTATCCCCGAAGGGGATTAAGAAGTAAGACACAGTAAGAAGTGAATTAACACCTACGTTTCGCTAATTGTTCGGTCCCATGTAATAGGTGGCGAGCCTATTGCCATTTATACAGCAATATTACGTCGTGAAAGACAGTTGGTTAGGTCAGAATAGTAACCATAAAAGATAATCTTCTGGCGATAGGTCTAAAAAGTCAACACCTGCAATTTCATATATGATCCTCATATGAATTAGATTGCAAATCGTAAAACAGTCACTTGCCGTCCGTTTATGTTAGGTGAACAAATTCGCTACGGAAATTCACTAGTTTTAGAGTTTTGTACAAGAATTTGTAAAATGTTTCAGATTACACTAATTACATACATACACCACATACACACACCACCTTTTTCCCACAGGGGTAGGCAGAGATCACTTTTTTCACTTTCTATAATCCTTACATACTTATTTCGCTTCATCCAATCATTAATGTCTTCATGCATGCCCGACGGTTTCAGGTACTCTTGACCTGGCCCATTTTGATAGATTTGCAATTTGATTAAAATAGATCCGCCCTGGCCTTCCCCTTCCCATTTCTCCATTCCCTTCCGCCACATAAAATAAACCATTTTATCATCCTCCTTTCATTTATTCTTTCTACGTGACCAAACCTTACGAGCATCCCTTTCTCAATTCCTGTCATTACGTCTATTTTCTCTTATCTTATCTTACCACACCTTTCTTTTATCAAATTGTTGTCGATCGGTAAATAATTAATAAATATGTTTACACTCACACCTATCAACTAGCCCAAACTAAGTAGTCTAAGCACTTGTAGAATCCTTCGCTAGCTCGGTCATCAAAATTGAGCACGCGGTTAAAAAACAACTTTGCACTCACGTACAAAAAATAACTATTTCTATACAGACGTTACCGTTAGACATTTGACGGTCTCTGAAGACCATTTCATCAGTTGTGCTTTTGTGAATCGCAGAATCAGTCCCCTTGACGACTATTTCCTCGCCCCCGGTGATACAAAAGAAAAACCAGGCTTTACTCGAATAACTTTCGCAAGTGACTGAGCCGTAAGAAGTTTTTCACTCGACGGCCACAGAAAACTTTTCCACGTTTGGGAGTAAACATAAATGAAAATGGTGAAATTCAATATAGGGCCCAATATTATTGGCTTCGTATTTACATGGGCTTTATTGGCTTGAGATAAAGTGTATTTTGCGAATTCTGCGAGCGTTGTCTATTTACATTTTATTGGGTGACTACTGGACCCTTCTCAGGGGTGTGAGCGGGATTTCCTGAGGCCATTACATTTTTGAGTACCACTCGATACTAATTCTGACTGCCGAAACGATAGCCATTAAATAATTAAGTGTCTCATTAGAGATATTCAGTATCCAATTAATAAAATGGTTTTAATTGTTTTGGATAAAGATTTCAGGAATAATGAAATCTCTGAAGAATTACTGTATTCTATTAAATTGTAATATACCGATCTAAGAAATCTTATAATTGTACATACCCTAATAGTAAGTATTAGTTGATATTGAAAACCAACGGTCACATTATTTACTAGTATACATTCATAGATTTTTAATCCTTACATGATATGTTTTAGAGTAAAAACAGTTTCGAAAAAGTATTCAGCGGTCCTATTTTTCTGTCTTATCCTTTAGTAACAATTGAATTTGTAGTATTAAATTAACAACGAAGTTACAAAATAATTTAGTCAAAGACAAAAAGCGCATAAAATGTAAAAGTTTTGCAATTAATCAGTTAAACAATTCTCGGTATTATTCGATTTAGTTTCTACTTTTTGGGTCAGATTTATTGAGTTCCTCTTTATTCTAATAAAAATCAAAATTATTTTATCCAAATCACAACGGACCTATACATCTTTTAGATATTAAATACATGACCTACGATACCTATAATTATGACATAACTTGCGAGATAAATTAAAAATACATTTTTGTTCACAGGTGCTTAAATATTGACTGCAGATCCAGAATCTCAAGAGTGAAGTGAAAATGAGAATCACATCAACGCGAGAAGACAAACTGTACACAGTCTACAGAATGCTGACATAAACATTAGAAATAAAAATGGGTGTGCCGTACATTCAGTCGAAAACTCTGATAACGATCCTCATTTGGAACATGTGCTTGTGTGGTAATGTCGTTAGAAGTAAGAAAAAAAATGTAGATTTCAATCTAAATGACCACTTAGATAGCACAGTTAATTTAGACAGTGTTTATTATAAGCACAACAAAAGTATTGTAGATAATGTTACCAAAGAAAGTTTAGAAGAATCAGAATATACGATCGTTAATTCAACATTTAATGCTAATATTCTACATATAAACAATTCGAATACTGATTTGGGAAAGCCCGCCAATGAAGAAGATACATCTAAAGAATACGATATGTTTAACTACACCGAAGAGACGTGTGTTGGCGATCCAGAGTATTGCAATATGACCAAAGAGGAGTATATGGACATGCTAAATGATTACATATTTCCAAATCCGTACGAGTGGGTTTTGATTGCGACGCACGCTGTAGTGTTTGTGATTGGTTTGATTGGCAACGCCTTGGTGTGTACTGCGGTGTACAGGAACCATAGTATGAGAACTGCGACGAACTACTTTATTGTGAATTTGGCAGTGGCGGATTTTATGGTGATTTTGATATGCTTGCCGCCGACAGTCTTGTGGGACGTGACAGAGACGTGGTTCTTTGGGACGGCGATGTGCGGAATCGTCCTCTACTTTCAGGTAAGAATTTAATCGTTCACACAAATAATCATCTTCATTTTTGTAGCGGTAATTCCTAGTATAATCATGCATAAGTATTCGCCCCCGGAGTGTTAGTCAAAGGTATAGAGGTACTAAAAATATATCCTACACTTTGCCAACTATTTTTGGACCATATAATAGGAAAGCCTATTGCGAGTGTACCTCTCTTGAGATGCCTGCCGTAGAAAACCCGCTTAGGAAATCCTCGAACGCAAGTCAGGTAGAGGCACAAAGTAATTATTTCTCTGCTATATATAAATGTACTATGTATGTACTATGTAGTGTTTAATAAATTCAAAAAAAAATTACACAATTAAGTAATGATACAATAAGTACAATAAATAAGTACAATAAGTAATGTTTATTTTATATTTGAAGTTAATGTTTATTTTATCCTTCCATATTCACTTAGACGGCAAATAATCAGTAACCGTTATTTAATATCGTTCTATTTTATCCTTTAGATAAGGTATATATACTACTGATTAATTGACTTTCAATTGATATCATACATACATAAATCACGCCTATATCCCCGAAGGGGTAGGCAGAGGTGAATAAACACCCACTTTTCGCCAATTATGTTCGGTCCCATGTAACAGGTGGAGAGCCTATTGCAATTTATCGAGCATATAAATCGCAGTACATATTTATATTGCTAGGTGGTATGAGAGAAATGCTGCTGCCCAAAACTCATTGCTGTCTTTACCCTTACCCCCGAATACAGAAACGCTATTCAAAGTTTGAGTCCCGCTTAACATTTAAGTATTGTCAAAATTGACGTATTTCCATACAAATTCTGACAGGTAGTGTCCAGTTAACTTTTTAAGCAGTCCCCTAAATTTGAGTAGCGTTTCTGTATTCGGGGGTTAGTCGCCTTGTACGACACCCACGGGAGAGATGACAATTGTATTCTGCTCTGCTGTCACCACACGGCCATTTATATCAGCTTTCTGAATTTAAACAGAAATAAGTAAATATTGTATCAACAAATCTTACAATTTATTATTGTAGTATTTATTTCAATATTTGAAAACTACATTGCTTTGGGTGATATATTATGTTATTATTGTTTGATTATATTTGAACATTTATATAAAGTTAGAAAAAATATTCGAAAGATATCTTTTCATTTTTGTTAAATAAAAATGACACCCAACAATAAAATTAACTAGAAAAACTTACTGTCCGCTGAAAAATGATGGAAGCATCGTGATATAGTTATTTACTTACCTAACATTTAACCATCCTAAGTACAGTGAAACATTTTGTACAGTTTATGTCAAACGGTAACTTTTTATTTGAGATGTTGGTTCAGATTTGAGTGCGAAATGAACTTCGAAGCGATAGGAATTCCCTTACGGAAGCCAGTTCTTACGTCATCTCACACGTTATTGGTCAAAATCTCACGACCAGCTTATTTCCACTCGTTGACATGCTCGCAAATGTAGCGCTGCAGTAACTTCTAATCTAGCATCGAGTTTTAGAACTCCAATCTAAGAACTCACCGCGGAATCAGATTCGAAGTTTAATGTGAGATTGTACAGAATCAAACTGCAGCATGGAATGAATGAAATCCGTTAAAGTGTGTTATATAAAACAGCAATTCAAATCTCGGCCAGCGTGTTTGGTTATGGCCCATTCTCCATATAAAATATTCTTCCATCCATATAGGGAAGCTGTGGGGCCAATACAAGGCTTGTGATGTATTATTTCAAAGATATAATGCTCATGCAAATATGAGATGCTTACGAAGAAATAGTAATACAAAGAATATAATCTGAGTAGATTTGAATGTTAATTAAATGGCCGCTAAGCCAGCATACCTAGTCTCAGAGTTATTTATTTATTTATTTAAACTTTATTGCACACATAAAGTACAAATGGCGGACTTAATGCCATAAGGCATTCTCTACCAGTCAACCGGAGAGCTAAGTAAGAGTCAATAGGGTGGTATGGGCATAAACCCAATATAAATAACTGACTAAGCAATATATATATATACTAGATATTAATACATATTATATTACTAATACTTACGAAAGTACGATATAATTAATATAGATAATATAAACAAAGCGTATAATACATAATATATCAACAATACACATTTACATCAGTAAGCAAATGTACATATACTATAATAGAAATAAGTCGAACTTAATTTTTAACAGAAACAATATTAATTTAGGACTCCAGGAAGTGACTACGAACCATACCTTTAAAAGCTACCTTGTTGGGGGCCCGTTTGATGTGAGGAGGTAAAGCGTTCCAGAGACGTATTGCAAGAACGGAGAAAGAATTCGCTGAGAAACTAGTGCGATGAGAGGGAGTGCGGAGAAGAAGGTTGTGATTAGAGCGGAGATTTCTGTTGTGACTACTACCTAGGTACTCAAATTTACATTTAAGGTATTGCGGCGTATGAGGATCAAACAAAATAGAGAAGAGAGTAGACAGAACCCTCAAATCCCTGCGCTGACGAATGGTTAGCCACTTTAATTGTCTTCTATATGACGAAATGTGGTCATACTTACGAAGACTAAATATGAACCGAATGCAGTTATTGAGCAAGCGATCTAATTTATGTAAAAGTTCCTGAGTTATGTCCGTATAACAGACATCAGCATAATCCAATATGGGTACTATGATAGACTGAACCAGCAGGATCTTTGTGGAAACGGGAAGGAAATTTTTAAACATATAAAACGATCTTAAACAGGCAATTACTCTGTTACTGATATCGTCAACCTGGGCCCGCCAGGAAAGTGAGCTATCAATAATAAGACCAAGGTTTTTAACTTGCGGAGAGAACTGTATGGTAACATTATTGTAGGTGATTGGCATGACGTTAGTCAAGTCAATCTTTGCCAAGGAGCGAGAACTTCCGACAATTATAGCCTGGCATTTGTTTGGGTTTACTTGAATGCCAAAATGTTGAGTTCAAGAACAGATCTGCATAAGGTCATCATTGATAGCCCTAACCGCCGAATCCAAATCAGCAACTTCAGCTTGGGCATAGATTTGCAGATCGTCTGCATACAGATGGTGAGATGAGAGAAGATTATGAGTGATCATATTAATAAATATAGAAAAGAGCAAAGGAGAAAGAATACCGCCTTGCGGAACTCCAGCTGCAAGGTCACACCAGTCCGAACAAGTGTCTTTAACCCGTACAGCTTGGCAGCGTCCGCGAAGATAAGAAGAAAACCAATCAAGCGTCGAAGAAGACATGCGTAGACGTGATAAAATTGCTAGCAGTATATCGTGATCAACAGTATTAAAGGCATTAGTAAAGTCTATGAGTACTAAAACTGTTAACCGGGACCCCTCCATACCCTCGCGTATATCCTCAGTAACTTTAAGAAGAGCGGTTGTAGTGCTATGACCGATTCTAAAACCGGATTGATAGGGACTGAGAAGTTTGATTTTATGGATAAAACTAGATAACTGCTGATGTACGATTGCCTCTATAATTTTTGACAGAAATGGGAGTATAGAAATTGGTCTGAAGTGATTTAAAGAACTGGGGTTATTGATTTTAGGAAGAGGCAAAACATAAGCTTTACGCCAGACAGAAGGAAAAATACCAGAGAGAAGGGATGCATTGATGATATGAGTGACAATAGGGATGACACAATCCAATAAAAGAACAATCATGAGTCTACTCACTTCATCACACCCTGTTGCTTTAGACTTTATCGATTTAATACATTTACGCACGTCTTCCTCACTTGCTTCAGTAAAAGAAAAACTATTTATTGGCTGCATACAGAACTTAGAGATAGAAAGGAAGGCACTAGGTTTATCAATAGAGTTAGAATTTGTATGACCTGAAAAGTGAAAGTTAAACTCATTAAGAGAGTGGGGAAAGGAAGATGCATTTATCTGTGACTTGATTAACCCTAATGATTTGAGAAATTTCCATATATTAGTAGGAGAAGAATCCGCTATACTGTCGTGAGAGTTATATTATCAGAGTTATATCATCCTCATAACTTTTGTACCCTCGCTTGAACTAATAGTACCTTGGCCTCAGGTTAGATCTCACTGTCTGGATTCCAACGCGTATTAATAAATTTGCGAACCGCTGCGCTCACATCTAGGCCATACGAAGTTATACTCTCCGCTATAATATCGGAATAAATGGGACTAAATGGTTTGTAGATTAACATAGAGAATAAACGTAGCATCAGTAATTTCTTTTATGTTCCTATTATGATTATTACATTGCAAACCGTAAAACACAATGCAGAAGAATGTTAGGCATGAACGTGGAAGGACGTAGAAGGAAAGGAACACTAAAGAAGATATGGATGGATTGTGTAAAGGATATGATAGCGACAGGAGTGGATGAGAAATTTGTGAAGGATAGAGAGGAGTGGCAGAAGAAAACATGTTGTGCTGGCCCCGTCTAGAGCGGGATAAGTGCAGAAAGTTAAGGATTGCAAACTGTAAATAATGAGCGTGAGAGTTTTAGGTGACCAAAATTACTTCGGTAGCAATTCACCAGTTTGACAATTTCCTATTAAGAATTTACTTAAAAACTCTGAGTGTAAAGTGGACTTTTCCGCCTGCTACGCGTGCGGATAATCCCTTTCAGTTAGAGGGTGCATAGTCAAATACTTGTGATCTGGGACATTCTTCGTTGTATCGCCCTTGTTAATTAATCTACAGGGTGAAATCGAAATGAATCGACAAATTTTTATGGGGGGTTCTAGTGCTATTAAAAATTATAACAGTGAGGTTTAAAAACAATTCTAAAGTCGACAAAAATAGTATCAATATTTTCCTTTTCTTTTACTCGAAACTGGTGAATATACAGATTAAAAACATAAAACCAAAAAATATATAAAATTTATTTAAGAAAAATATTAAATTTAATTCTTAATATTAAATAAAATTAAATAAATCGTTCGTAATTCGTGGGTTGCTAACCGGACGGGTGCGCGCGGCTAGGTAGTAGAACGCTGTAGGTACAATCACGCGCAAAGTGAGTCGACCACAACTAATAAATCTAATAATTGCGTCCTTGTATTTTATAACTGAATATTTCATTACAATTTTAATTGTTATTATAACTATCACTATAGCGGTTAAAATGTCCTGTAAAATTTTGTCGATCGATTTCAAATTCACCCTGTACTATTTTAATAGATAGGTAAATAATGCCCGTTTTCACCATCAATCCCTAAATTTTAAGGGACCCCTAACTAGTTTTAGGTGGTTCTTAATGACATTTTTCGTTTCACCAACACATAGGTGACTCTTAACGCCAAAGGGTACCCATAAAGTTTGAGGGGCCGATGTTCGGCCTGTTGGATCAGTAAAAACATAATATTTAAATTAGAATAAAATATTACTTTCGTTTATTACGAGACTACATTATTTTTCATATGACACACTTCAATCAAGTGACAAGCATTTTACTTTTCTATTAATCAGTTAATCATAGACAACAACACTCCTCGATTTGAATGCGCAAGAGATTCTGAGCATTACAAATCGCTCAACTCATCTAACTCTGTATCTTTTATGAAATTACAAATAAAATCATTAATTAACATCACTTTAAGAAATACACAACACTCCTCCTTATTGAGTTATCTCTAATAATGAACAACAATTATACGAGACAAAATTAATTAACTCTTCAACATTATATCTTTAAAATGTATAAATTTTTCTTTACATAAAGACTTAGTAAAAATATCAGCTAAGTTTTCATTACCACTCACATATTCTATATTTATTAATTTACTTTTTACTAGATTTTTTATATAATGATATCGTATATCTATATGCTTGGTTCGCTTACTATTTTCGTTACTTTTTGCAATACATATAGCTCCTCTGTTATCAATAAATATTGTAGGTATAATATTTTCTCCTAAATCACTTGCTACACCTGTTACATTAATCGCTTCGCTAGCTGCCAAAGCTGCCGCGATGTATTCCGCTTCTGCGGTTGATAGCGCCACACAATTTTGTTTCCTAGAATACCATGAAACAATATTTTTGTTATATAAAACTACACTACCACTCACACTTTTACGGTCTTTTCGGTCTCCTGCCCAATCTGCATCCGAGTACACTTCGATACTTTCTGTCTCACTTCTTTGATAACATAACCCTAAGTCTTTAGTAACCTTTAGATATCGTATTACCCTCTTCGCATGTTGCCAGCATTCGGTATTCGGCTTTTCCAAAAATTGTGATAAGTACGACACTGAAAAACTTATATCGGGTCTAGTTACCGTTGCAATATACATTAAATTGCCAATAAGTTCTCGATATGGAACATTTGCAATTTCTTCTGTGACTTCAATTTGCAAACCTTTTTCCATTGGCGTTTTCGCTCCGTTGCAATCGATCATTTTAAATTTTTCTAAAATCTTTTCAATTTGTTTAGTTTGACGTATTATCATTCTATTGTTATTAATTTCAATTTCCATGCCTAAAAATTTTCTAATCAATCCTAAATCTTTTGCTTTAAATTCTTTATATAATAATTTCTTTACTTTCTCTACAGCTTCTTTCTCTCCCATTAATAATATGTCATCTACAAACACTACTAGCGTAATCAACTCACCACTATATAGACAACAATCATGTTCCGATCTTTTCAAATTGATTTTTATTAAGTAATCATTAAATCTGTCATTCCAACATTTTGGACTTTCCTTTAATCCGTAAAGACTTCGTTTCAATTTCAAAACTTTATTTTTATTACATTTTACTCCTTTTGGTATCTTTATATAAACCTCATTTTCCAAAAATCCGTTTAAAAAAGCTGTTGGTATATCCAATTGATGTATAGGATAACAATTCTGCATAGCTTTAGCTAAAAACATTCTTATTGTGCTTAACCTCGCTACAGGAGAGTAATTATTCTGAAAATGATTCTCCTCCTGCACCTGAAATCCTTTAGCCACTAAACGAGCTTTCTTTAATCCATTTTCTTTAGTAGTAAATACCCATTTTGTTTCAATCGCTTTCTTCCCTTTAGGTAAATCAGCCTCTGTCCAAGTATTCAAATTTTCTAATGATATTATTTCTTTATGTATTGCTTCCTTCCATTCTGGATCATTTTCTGCTTCCTTGTAATTTTTAGGATTTTCTTCATTTGTAGATAACAAACAATACGCTACATATACATCGTAATCATCTAAATGTTTAGGTAAATTAACAATTCGCCCTGATTTTGTAGTTTTTTTATGTTCATTATTACATATATTATCATTACTACTTATACCATCATCACACGTGTTTTCAATATCATCTTTTCTTTCGGTATTAATTTCATTATTATTTGAGATTTCATTTTCATGTAGTACATATTTTATATTCGAATTGTCACAATTACATTCTATATTATTTACTTCATTCTTATTAAATTTATAATTATTTTCATCAAATTTTACATCAGTTGATATTACAATTTTATTTTCTATTGGATTCCAAAGTTTATAGCCTGAACCACAATACCCAACCATAATCATTGGCCTTGCTCTTGGTTCTAATTTATTTAATTTTGGTATCGTTACACACCAAGCCTTTGCTCCAAACACTCTTAGCTTTCTTAAGCTATTACTACCATACCAAATCATTGATGGTGTTTTTCCATTCAAAGTTTTTGTAGGACTTCTATTTAATTCATATGCCGAACATTGGATAGCTTCAACCCATAGTTCTTTCGGAAGATTTGTTTCCGCTAATTTAGTTCTAGTTTTATCTAATATAGTTCGATTCATTCGTTCTGAAGTACCGTTCTGCTGTGGAGTGTATGGTGTCGTATATTGTAAATTAATACCCTTTGATTCACAATATCTTTTGAATGTTTTAGATGTAAATTCGCCACCATTGTCCACGCGTATATTCTTAGTTTTTAAGTCGAATTGTGTTTTAATATATTTAATAAAGTTCATAATATTCATTTCGGCTTCGTTCTTGTTCTTCAATAATTTGATAACTACATAATGTGAATAATCGTCGATCAAAACCTGAAAATAAGTTTCTCCGTTCATTCCAGTGGGAGTTATAGGTCCACTAAGGTCAGAATGAATTAATTCTCCAATTTGTGTACTTTCTCTTTTGACTGAAATAAAAGGTCTTCTTGTTGCTTTTCCTTCTATACAACTTTCACATTTATTCTTCGTATAAGGTAATTTCAATAACTTTAAACCATCTCTATTAAGGTGTCCTAGACGGCGATGCCATATGTCTAGAGAATTTTCTGTTAGTAAAGCTTCATTTTTATCATTTGAAAATTCAAAATTTATAATGTGTAAATTTTTCCGTTTTTCACCAGTTAAATATAAATTTCTTCCTTTGATAATTACATGTGTTTCTTTAAATATAACAGTGTGTCCTTTCTTCGTTATTAAATCAACAGATAGTAAGTTATGTGATATATTATTAACAATTATTGCTTCCAATTCTATAGCATGTCCCTTCGAATTTGCTGTAATCATACCCTTTTTATTAGCATATAATTTCTCTCCATTTGCAATGTTGATTTCAATTGGGTTTGTTAATTCTTTAATATTGTTCATATATTTTTCTAAAGTAGGTTTTACCATATGCATCGTTGCTCCTGAGTCTAATATAAAATAATTATTTGAATCGTAATAGTTTTCACACTTAGCTGTCATCGCTATAAATGAACTTTTATCTTTATTAAAATTTGATCTTCTGTAATTATTACTACCTCTTCTGCCTCTAAAATTATTTCCTCTATAATTATTATTGTATGGTCTTCTATAAGAATTCTGATATTGACTGGTAGATGCTTTAAATAAATTATTATTGCTTGCTTTGTTGTTAATTTTTAGCTCTTCATCTAGCAATCTACTTTTAATAAACTCCATGGTCAAATCTGTATTCATAGTCTCAATCGCAGTAACTACGTTTTCATAATCATCGTTAAGTGTTAATAATAAATAGCAAATTTTATCACTTTCGTCCAATTTTTTATCAATATTTTCTAATTCTGTTACAATTTGGTCAAATTTCTGGAAATGATCTTCTAATTTATCAGTACTGTTTAATTTTAATGTCAGTAGTTTCTTTTTTATCGTTAATTTGCTCACTATACTTTTTCTTTGGAAAACATTTTCTAATTTTTCTATCATAGTTTTAGCTGTATTCGCATCTTGCACTATATTTATGTGTTTATCAGAAATGCATTGAATAATTAACGATTTTGCCTTTGCGTCATTAATTTTTAATTGTTTATCATTTTGAATTTCATTTTGATCGTGGTCTAGTATTTCTAATAATTGTCGTTCCTCTAATAATGCTCTAACTCTATATTTCCAGTTAATAAAATTGTCAGCCTTCAGTTGTGGAAATATATGAATATTCGACTGCATTTTTATTTTTTATTTTATTTAAATTATGTAATTACTTACTCCGAATTAATTAGCCCATAACCTTTGTTGGATCAGTAAAAACACAATATTTAAATTAGAATAAAATATTACTTTCGTTTATTACGAGACTACATTATTTTTCATATGACACACTTCAATCAAGTGACAAGCATTTTACTTTTCTATTAATCAGTTAATCATAGACAACAACACGGCCCCCTAAAAATTAAGTGACAGTTTTATCGTTATACGTCAAGAACTGACAATAATCGATATAAACAAGCGTTGCTATGATACAAAGGTAATAGAGAATTTACTATGAGACCAAGGAACATGCCATACAGCTTTATAAATATTCTATAAAGTGTATAAAATAGACGGAATAAATCATTTAAAGATTTTATTCACTTTATAAATAGTTCCCAATATTTTTATTTATTGTATTTTAGTTAATTAACAAAATTATTTCACCTAAAAGGTTATTTTAATATAAAGTACGGTGTTTGTCATCACTAGTCTGTCACTTAGTTTGACAACCCCTAAAAAAGTGTTCCCTAGCTTGGTGAAAACGAATTTAAGTAAAGGGGTGGTTTAGGGGATCACTTTGCTTAGGAGATACCTACTTAAGTAATTGTTTAGGGATTGATGGTGAAAACGGGCATAAGACATTTTTTACACTCACACCTATCATCTAGCTAGTCCAAAGATAAATAGTAAGTAATGATGAAAAAAATTGAATATACATAAGTAGGTATAATATACTACTTAAATATATGTATAGACAGCCATGACTCGGGATTGAGTCGACGCTAATAATAGCTAAACCTTAGTTTTGTATTATTTCAAGTAGTACTACCTGTTAGAGTCCTGACCTACGGGACTATTAAAATGAGAACAGTGGACTGTATAAACTGTATAATGATATATTCCCATAAACTAATGAATTTAGACCGCGTAAGTGACCGATGTCGTCGGTGGTCCGCTCGAAGATGTGGCCGGGGCCGTCCCCACTCCTGCGCGTCTTGCGGCCGCCCTCCCGATCCGGTGCGCGAGGTACAGTCAACGCCCCAACATCCTCCCCGGGTTGAAGCATTCAATTGAGAGGAAGCGGGCAGATGTTGTTGAAGGCCCGCAGCAGTGTGCCCTTCTTGGTCTTCAGCTCCGCCACCCGTGCCGCACCATCGCTGCCCGGAAACGTCCTCGTGACTCGTCCCAGCAACCATAGCAGTGTCCCTTTTCCTTGATAAGGACAAGTGTACCAACACTTAGTGTATCCGCCGGCGTCACCCACTTCGTCTTTTGCTGTAGCAAAGATATATATTCATTTTGAAACCGCTGCCAAAAATGTTGCCTTATATGCTCCATTCTTTGGTAGCGATCTAGCCAGGTGATGCTTCTTTCAGGAATCTGTGGATGCGGAACAGAGATTAGCGAGCGTCCAATCAAAAAATGAGAAGGTGTTAGGGCTGTTAGATCTAATGGATCAGAGGAAAGCGGGGTAATAGGCCGGGAGTTCAATACTGCCTCTATTTGAGTTAAGCATGTCGCTAATTCCTCGTAGGTAAAATGTGTTTGATTAAGTAGCCTTCGTAGGTGGTGCTTTGTAGAACGGACAGCAGCTTCTGCTATCCCATTAAAGTGTGGCGAGTACGGGGGTGCAAAAGTAAATTCGATGCCCTTTTGAGCGAATTCGTATGAGAGGTTGGAATCGAGTAAAAATCGCTGCAATTCGTTACATGCACCCACGAAGTTCGTTCCATTGTCGGAGAGAATTGTGCAAGGCTTGCCTCGCCGCGAAATAAACCGATTTAGCGCGGCCATGTATGATTCCTTGCTCAGATCTGTAACGAGCTCAATGTGCACAGCTTTGACTGCAAGACAAACAAAAATGCATATATAAGTTTTTATTAGCTTACAGCCTCGCCCCCTTCGATTGGCTATCATCACCGGGCCAGCATAGTCCACGCTACAATTCAGAAAGGGATATTCTAGTTGTGTTCTTGACGCTGGTAATTGACCCATAATTGGTTGAAAGCTTTGACACTTGTATTTAAAACATTTTAGACATTGCCTCACAACAGCCTTTGACAAATTCTTACCGCCTAGAGGCCAATAACATTGCCGTATGTTGGCTAACAACAACAGAGGTCCAGCATGTAATAAATCAATATGATATTTATTAAATATTATTTTAGTTAGGAAATGCTTACTACACAGCAAAATGGGATGCTTCACATCGTAATCGTAAAGTGAATTGTCTAGCCTTCCACCTATACGTATTATACGATTAGAATCTAAGAAAGGACTCAAACACAAAAGCCTATTTTTTGAGGGTAATTGTTTACCTTTGTTGAGATATGAATATTCGTCAGGAAACATATCAATTTGAGCATGACGTATTATAAATGTTAATGAATTATTAAGTTCCGAATTAGTTAATAAGCCATTTATTTTGTTATTTTTTTGTTTTAGGTTATAAATAAATCTTTGTATGTATGCTACTACTCTTTGTAATTTATTGAAATTAGAATACTTATGAATTAATGACATTATCAATGAATGATTTGTTATATGAGCAGAGGTTGTATGATAAGCATTATGTGACATTTCTGGTAGATCTTGTTTCACAGATTCGTTGGGCATTTTTGGCCAATGTTCTTTACCTTTTAACAAATATGGGGGACCTGACCACCATAAATCACACTCGCCTATAAGACCAGCCTTCAGCCCGCGAGAAACAAGATCTGTCGGATTGTCCTTCGACGGCACGTAACTCCATGTGTGATTAGCAGTACTCTCCTGTATTTCATCAACACGATGACGTACAAAAGGTTTTAATTGGTTTGGCGACATAGACAACCAGCTCAATACTATGGTAGAATCACACCACAAGTAACAGTTATTGATTGGTATGGTAAGAGACTCTAGAACTTTAGTACACAATCTTGTGCCTAGCAAAGCTCCACACAATTCTAACCGAGGGATCGTGGTCGGTTTGATGGGTGCTACGCGATTTTTAGACACCAAGAGATGAACTTCGACCAACCCTGTGTCATCAATTGTGCGAACGTAAACACACGCGCCGTAAGCCGTCTCAGACGCGTCCACGAACACATGAATTTCACGTGCAAGCGTGTTGTCACATATGACCCACCGAGGAATTTTTAACCTGTTAAGTGAAGCAAGATTGTTAGTGAAAGAATGCCATAGTGAAAGTATATTATCTGGTACTAGTTCATCCCATTCACACTTGGCGATCCATAACTTTTGCATGACTATCTTAGCTTCGACGACACAGGGCCCTACCAAGCCAAGGGGATCAAAGATTTGGCTAATGACCGACAGTATATGACGTTTTGTTATGGGTGTTTTAGCATTAACTCCAATAGAGTAAATCAATGTATCTGATTCACACAGCCAATGCAAACCCAAGGTTTTAGAGCACACATTTTTATTTTCCGATAGATTTAAACTGTCACTGCCATCAGACTGGCCACATAATTGTGCCATTATTTGAACATTATTGGACTTCCATTTACGTAAATGAAAGTTCGCGGAAGCTAAAATGGTCGCGACTTCCTTTCCTAACATTATCGTGTCCAAAATAGTATCTCCACCTCCAATAAAATCGTCAATATAAAAATTCCTCTTGATTGACTCTTTTACGATTTTATTAGAGGCAGATGAAGCCAAGCTAACAAGACATTTTGTGGCTAAGTACGGAGCAGAAGCGGTACCGTACGTTACGGTATTTAATGTATATGTTTTTAATGGTAAGTTTTGATCAGGTCTAAAAATAATTTGTTGTAACGAACGTTGATCTGGGTGTAATAATATGGCTCTGTACATTTTCTCAATGTCCGCTGATATGACGTACTTATGTTGTCGCAGACGTAAAAGAATAGAGAGAAGATCGTCCTGGACAGTGGGACCTACCATTTGTATATCGTTAAGCGACAATCCAGAGGTGGTCACGGCTGATGCATCGAAAACTGCCCGGAGCTTTGTCGTGGTACTCGACTCTCTGATGACGCCATGATGAGGAAGAAAATATTCGAATTGATCCCCCGAGTGCGGCTTCTTTGACGTGCTGTTTTCAGACATATGACCCATTCTTTCGTATTCTTGTATAAACGCTACATAATTGTTTTTAAATAGTGGATCACGTTGAAAACGGCGTTCTAGTGAAAAAAACCGACGTTTAGCCATTTCATACGATTCGCCTAAGACACTAGGGTTTTCTTTAAATGGAATTTTAACTACAAACTGTCCGTTGTTGGCACGCGTAGTTGTTAGATGAAAACTTTCCTCACAAGCTCTTTCTTCTCTCGTGAGAGCATGCTTGGAGGAAACAGAATCGAGTTGCCAAAATTTATCTAGGTTGGTATGTAGATCGTTTAATATCGCACTATTACAATGATGATGTTTTGATGAAGAAGAACGATGTGATGGAAACCCGACCGGGCCTGACACAATCCACCCGAACCTTGTATCAAATAATTTTGGTTGATTCCTACCTAAATTTATTGAAGAGGAACCTAGAACCTCCCAGAAGACTTCGGCTCCTACCAAAATATCAATTACTGACGGAATATGAAAACCGGGGTCAGCCAGATGTATATTTGAAGGCAAAGGGATGTTGTTTATATTGACTGAACTAGATGGCAACATTTTTGTTATCTCACGTAAAATAAAACACTCAATGCGACTACTATAACTACCATCATACGACTGAATATGCAGACTGCAAGATTGTGTACTAACCGACGTTTGGTTGTCTATACCTGTGATTGTGGAGCTAGTGTCGCGTCGGGGCAATCTCAGCTTGTCACATAGGGATTGAGTAACAAAGTTGGCTGTGCTACCGTTATCCAGCAGGACTCTGGCGTCGCACAAGGTTCCGTCGCTGCTCACTACTTTCACCAACGCTGTGGAAAGCAAAATTTGCGAAGAAGTAGTTGTTTGTATATAATTTTCGTTACACAATACAATATTCGGTGTACTGGGCAATGATGAACATTTCGATACATCGATAGGCAATGCAACACTACTGGAACTACTTGGCACTGGATCTACATAACTAGAACTACTTTGCTCAACATGTAAGAGCGTGTTATGTTTGGTCTTACAGTACTTACAGCGGGATAGTCTACATTTTTTTGTTAAATGACCAGGACGTAAACAATTAAAACAAAGTTTTAATTCTTTAGTTTTTGCTATTCGAGACTCCACAGACATGCTACGAAACAAATCACAAGTATGTAAAAAATGATTTTTTGTACATAGAGGGCATTTTATCGGGTAGTTATAAGTTTGGTTCATTGGTTTTTCTATTTTTTGTGTGTTGTTATTCGTGTTATAGTTATTACCTGCTACTAAGAAGCTTCTAGATTTATTTTCTACGTTTATTAATTTATCTGTTTTTTGATTTTCTAATGTTTCTAGTAAATCAGCCTTATTACTAATAAAAGAGCAAAATTCAGTTAGTGATGGTGATTTGGATAAGGTGTTACGAAATTCTTGCCAATTTCTACTGGTGATAGCATCTAATTTGCCAGACATCATATACACAACCAGCGTATCCCAATACTCCGTAGGCTCATTCAACGTTTTTAGCGCTCTGATATTTTTATTTATGTTATCGATAAGATGCCGTAAAGAGACGCTACTTTCTTTAGAAATGCTAGAAACGTTGAACAGTGCCTGTACGTGATTGTTTACTAAAAGCCTGTTGTTATTATAGCGTTCACATAGCAAATTCCACGCCATATCGTAATTATCGCCTTTGAAACCAATATTTTTGACAATTACTTGTGCGTTACCCTTTAACGATGCACGTAGGTAGTGGAACTTGCTAATGTTGTCTATGCAACTACTACTATGTATTAGAGACAAGTATGTATCCCTGAACTCAAGCCAGTTATGATAACTCCCATCGAAATACGGCAAGTCTATTTTAGGTAAGCGAATAAAACTTGGCTGTGATGCACCTGATTGCTTTGCTGTTGAGCTCGTTACAGAAGCAGCGCCATCCGCGCAGCCGGCACTCGCTGCCAGTAGGCTGCGTGCCCGTGCCGCCAGCGCGTGATAACGCCCCTCGAACCCCGCGCGTTCGGAGTAAGCCTCCTTAGGCTGATCACACGTTACCTCGATCTCCATCTGTAAATCGTCGAATTCGTCGTATAAGGCATCAAATTTACTCAAGCGTCCCTCTAATTCGATACGTTGTAAAGTGGAAAGTTCTTTGCAATTATCAATAATGCTAATGAAAGTACTAAAATTAGTAAGTTTTGCTTTCATAGCACTGCGTTTGCGAATTAATGTCTCCTCGTTAGACATAATTATAGTAATATAAATTTAAAATTAACGTAGTGCAAATAATAAGAAAATATTAATTGTCTTGCAAAGCGTAAAATGTCAACAAAGAATCATATGATGCGTGACCTTGACCGTGAAACGGAGAATCGTTATCGCTCGCACGATCAAGACAATATTTTGTAGTAGTGTTATTTATGCTTTTATTATGCAATACTTTGAGGCAATATGAAAGCTTTATCTGCGATAAGATGATGTTATGTTTGCTAATTAATTAGCAGCCACAAGTAACTTAGAAAAAAATAATGGAGGTAGCGAAAAATTATTAATTGAACGGAATTTTTTGAAAAGGATATAGACAGGATAATTGGAACAAACTCACAAAATGTCTGTTGCGCCCCACAAGATAACCTGAATACCTTGACGAAGCGGTGGCTCGATGTTGACTCGATTTATTCAATCGAAAACTGCGATGGCCTTGAAGACTTTGTGGATCCGTTGGCGATGACTTGTCCTGGTATTTAATATTCTTCCTCATCCGCCTCTCTCCTCGGGGTTACTTGCTTTTCCTTTTTGGACGCAGACTCGATGACCGTTGAAGCGACGACCGTCTTTACGCAGCCCGTACGAATTTAAAAAAAATGGGTATACCGGAAATTTTTGTTTTACTTTTACCAGTACAAAAAAAAAAACGGCGACTAAAGGACCAATGTTAGGGTCCTGACCTACGGGACTATTAAAATGAGAACAGTGGACTGTATAAACTGTTTAATGATATATTCCCATAAACTAATTAATTTAGACCGCGTAAGTGACCAATGTCATCGGTGGTCCGCTCGAAGATGTGGCCGGGGCCGTCCCCACTCCTGCGCGTCTTGCGGCCGCCCTCCCGATCCGGTGCGCGAGGTACAGTCAACGCCCCAACACTACCCTTTACCTAAGGGTACGATAATAATATGTCAGCTAACTGTACTAACAAGCGAACAAAGCTCCACAATACCGTTCAATTATGAACACAAACTGGGCTGGACCATTCTTATTCATCGCGTATCATGCTCAAGGCAGCTGGGGACTGAATAAATTTATGCCTTAATCAAGTCGTGAACTTACCCCACTACACTTTCGCCGTAGGGTGACGGCAGAGCAGAATACAATAGTCACCACCCCATATACCCCCCATAGTGCTTGACGCGAACCGAATGGTAACAGAGTCCATGATGGCGACTGATGAGGTGCTCAAAACCACTATAAAATTCTCGACGTCAAACACACCACAACACTTTAATTTCATTGAGTGTAAGACTCAACTGCGACATACACTATTGCGAAAGACTGAACTGCGACAGATGGAACTGCGACAGTACGGAACTGCGACAGGACTGAACTGCGACAGTATGGAACTGCGACAGGACTGAACTGCGACAGTACGGAACTGCGACAGGACTGGACTGCGACAGGTCTGAGCTGCGAAAGATGGAACAGTCACTAAACTTCGAAAAACACTAATGTAACTGCGACACAATAAATGCGAAAGTAACTCTGTATCTGTTTGGCTGTACTCGTTGGCTTACAACGTGAAGTGTAAAGGTTAGAAGAATTTCGGCAAGTTAATTGGTGTCTTGGGTAGCCGAGCGGTCAGGCACCTGCCCGGATAGCAGCGGACGCGGGTTCGATTCCCGCCTCAAGACCATAATTTTTCGAAATTCTTTTTCTAACCACCAAAATCTTTGTACTAATTTTTCTAACATTTATATAATGTTAAAATTAAAATCGAATAGTTTATAAAGCAAACCCAAGCTTAACCGAACGCACGATATTTGTAAAAATATCTGCTTTGGAATGTTTGAAATTTATTTCTACATTGCGAGGGTAGCCGTTGGCTTACAACGTGAAGTGTAAAGGTTAGAAGAATATCGGCAAGTTAATTGGTGTCTTGGGTGGCCGAGCGGTCAGGCACCTGCCCGGATAGCAGCGGACGCGGGTTCGATTCCCGCCTCAAGACCATAATTTTTCGAAATTCTTTTTCTAACCACCAAAATCTTTGTACTAATTTCTCTTATTATTCTGCTGCTTGAACTATTATCATATTAACATGTAATTACACATATCGTTATATTGTTAGATAATGTCTATTTATCTATAATAATAATAATATCTGTAATAGGTACTTCATGTTACATTTTTAACTTTATAACATTGACGTACGTATTTTATTAGACATTTTTTAGCCAAAAAACTATACCGTATTTATATTTATTTGCAATTTTCCCAGAATCATTTATTTTTTTCACATTTTTTTTTGATATAGTGTACAAATGTGTACAAATACATAGGCCATTAAGGCCATTTTGCAACATCTCTTTTATACCCAATAAAGAATATTTATGAATAATAAGAATATTTATAATAGTGAATATTTATCTACAGCCTGTATATCACGTCTGTTGACGTTACGAAAAGCAAGAGGTAAAATTGGCATCAAAATAAAAATTACCCGACCAAGCCATAGTAATGAAACGTAATGATTTTCGGGATTACATTCGAGTGTACCACAGTCGGTCGTACAATTAAGGGAAGTTTTGAAATAGCCCTGGCTGTCTCTCAAATTACGAGCGCGACTTCTCACGTGTGTGGGTGTAATAATAACAGTCTACGAAATATTTCGAGTTTTTCGTGCTGTAAAAGTAGCAATACCTTACGTAGTATTGGTTTTTATTGATTGAGATCTTTTTACAACACTGTGTTTCATGCAAATAAGCTTTTGATTTGATTTGATTGAATTAAAATGATGAATTAAGGATTTTCATTTATATAAAACTAGTTGCCCCCAATACCCGAGCCAATTGTATTCTAACTCCCAAACCGCGAAAACAAACAACAAGAAAGTGAGGTCCCTAAAAGTTCAGTTAAGTGTAAAGTTCGAATTGAAGAATAAATAGTGGTACACTATATAATCTTCAATTCGAACTATGAACTTTGGTGTTTTTAAAAAGATAAGACTCGCACCCGACCCTAACAGTGCGAATTGATCAGAAGAAAGCGTGGAATAGAAAGTCTGTAACCTATGTGATCTGTAACCTATGTGATGAGGAGCTCGCTAGCGCAGTGGCATAGCGCGTTTGGCCGGCGATTGCGTAAACAAAGCAATGGTTGCTAAGGCCGGTCATTGGATGGGTGACCAAAAAAATTTAATATCTCGAGTTCCTCCGTGCTTCGGAATGCATGTTAAGCCGCTGGTCCCGGCTGCATCTGCAGTCGTTAATACCCACCAAGCAGCACTGGGCCAGCGTGGTAGGTTATGGCCCAATCTCCCTATATTCTTTTATCTATAGGGCAGGTCCGTGCTCCAGGAGTTGAGACATTAAAGTGCTGGCGATGATGATGATGATGATGAACCTATGTGACACCAATACAGCTCACGGCTGTCGCACTTTTTGCTGATCATCCATTTTTCGGTTACTCGACACTTTGTTTGTATCGCTTGCTTTGCTATGCTTTAGGTAGTATACCCACTCTGGTTCACCTACCCCTAATTGTTCGGTGTTCATAGAATATATTACTCAGTTCTGAGCTAACCCGATAAGCTTTTCAGCTGACAACTTGTCCGAACGTATTTCACAAGTCAGTAGTTTAGGGCCGTGTGGTGACGGCAGAGTAGAATACAATTGTCACCACCCCAAATCTCTCCCGTGGGTGTCGTACAAGGCGACTAAGGATAAATCAGTAATGAGGAATGGGCAGCAGCGTTATAGCCTCTTATACCACCTAGCAATGTACTGCGACTTTTGTGCCCGATAAATGTCAATAGGCTCGCCACCTATTACATGGGACCTAACATAATTGGCGAATCGTGGGTGCTAGTTCACCTCTGCCTACCCCTTCGGGGATAAAGGCGTGATTTATGTATGTATGTAGTAGTTTTAAATTAAACCTAAAGAACCTTTAATGACGCGTCTGCACCAGACGCTAAGCAGCTGTGATGGACTCTTTTGAATTTACTGACTTTTTCATCAGTTGATTCAATTTAAGACGTAAATTACGCCTGCTTTTTTTAATATATAAACATTTTTCTGTCTTGCTTTCTATTTATTCCCGAAGGGGTGAATTAGCACTCACGTTTTGCTAATTATATTGGGTCCCTTGTAATATAGGTACGTAATTAGCAGTATTTTTCATTACTCGTTGCTGTGTTACTTAACCCTTAGTCAGCTTGGACGACACCTGTAAGAGAGAATAGGGGTGGTGACAATAATATTCTGCTCTGCCCTCCCTATAAAGCAATTAGTTGTCTATTATGATTCCAATTCTCTGTTATATTTTTAGCATCTAATTTGTACGTGCCCGATAGATAGCAATAGGCTCGACCGCATGGAACTTATAATTGGCGCAACGTGGGCAGTTATTGACGCTGTGTGGTGACGGCAGAGCAACGTCGTGTGGTGACGGCAGAGTAGAATACAATTGTCACCACCCCAAATCTCTCCCGTGGGTGTCGTACAAGGCGACTAAGGATAAATCAGTGATGAGGAATGGGCAGCAGCGTTCCTCTTATACCACCTAGCAATAGTACTGCGACTTTTGTGCCCGATAAATGGCAATAGGCTCGCCACCTATTACATGGGACCTAACATAATTGGCGAAACGTGGGTACTAGTTCACCTCTGCCTACCCCTTCAGGGATATAGGCGTGTAATATGTATGTAAAGCACGCCTGTTTATCTTATGTACCTTTATATGTATTGGTTCTTACTAGCCGATTGGTAGAGAATTCCTCACCCACGAAGTCCACCCTTTTTATTTTCCGTCCAATAAAGCATTTATTGCAGAAATATTATGATTACAGAGAACCTTTTTCTTCTCGTCTGAACTGTAATCATTTTACCGGCTTGATCTGCAAATAAATATTATTTCTCTCTCCGTTCCAAATATTTACAATTCGTAACGGCTAACCGTTACTGGAATAAAGCGATTCCGCCCCAATTTTGCTCTTGTAACAACTTATCGAGCCTTTGCTTTAATTTAAACATGAAACGTAAACAGTCTAGTCGGATTCAGCCAAAATCGTACTTTAATCTGTTGAAAGATGAAAATTGTTCCAAATTTCATTTTGATCGGATCCGAATTAAGTTTGGGTTTGCATTAGAAAAGACAAGAGGTATTTTGCCAACTACCTAAATGTACGGCATTTAATTATAATAACTCAGTTCAGTTACTGTTAGTTCACTCGACTCGGTTGTATAATTTCCATTGCCGCTAATCAGACCTAATCAGCATCCTTTATCAGTTATCCTATTAAATATATCTTTTAAAGTGTGTAGAATCAACCCCATGTATACAGTCCCATGTAGTAGAGATGAGAGTCTCTACGACCGTTTTTTGCTATGTGATGTACCAGGAACACTGAGCTCCGTTCCTCATCACATTTATAACGCTTACTGCCGCATTCAGAGACGTCAAGTAACTTTAATAAGTATTTAATGTCAAAAATTTTCATTCAAATCTAGACCATAGACCCGGCAAGAAAGGCGACTAGTTTTGAATTGTCATTTTTGACGTTAAGTACTCATTAACGTTATTTGACGTCTCTGAGTGCGGCAGTTAGTCGTCGTTACCACATCTTGGGAGAGATACAGGTGGTGGTATCTGCTATGCCGTCTCCACCATATTCTATGCAGGAGCTGGGCTAGTGCCATTTACCGGGAATTTAAATTTAAATAATTTTTAACTGTATAACCCTTTGTTACGTTGTACGATACCCTCGGGACAGATAGGAGGTGGACACAATGGTTCGTTACCAATGGGACCTCCAAAATTCGAGCTAAAAGCAAAAAGTGCCCATTGGACCTCGTTTGCATATTTTCTGAAATCTACAAGTACAGTGCAGTGTAGTTTCAGAAGGTACTTTCCAGAATACACTGTGATTTCTAGAAAACAGCTTTTACGAAGCTTGAACATTTAGACGCCGACAATGAAGATACTATTACTTACTACTTACGTCTTATACACTTAAGTCAAACTCCTACGTTATTTGGACAGAGCGCTCTGTAAATGTTATAACAGCGCTAGTGAAATTTTCAATCAAGGAGCTCCGAGCAAATTTTTATGCGATGACACCACGCCCTCTTTTAAAATGGAGGCTGCTCAATTTACCAAGCATGTACTCTTTGAGCTGAAACAATACAAACTTCACGTGCCTTTGTTACGGAGCCTCTCTGTTGAGAAAGTGCATTCTGAATTCTCTAGAGCCTTTGGGAAAGGGTTAGTAATTCATTTACAAAACGAATTATTCTTTAAATCACCTTTTAGACGAAACCTTACCTTTTAAGCCACCTCCGTGGTCTACTGGTTAACCCACCGGAATAAAGATCCAAAAGTCCCGGGTTCGATCCTTAGGGGGGTACAAATTTGAACTCGGTTTGGTCGGTGGTAGAACTTATTTCAAGCCCGCCTGGCTAGCTACCACCATTTTATCAATTCACATACATACATACATAAATCACGCCTATATCCCTGAAGGGGTAGGCAGAGGTGAACTAGCACCCACGTTTCGCCAATTATGTTAGGTCCCATGTAATAGGTGACGAGCCTATTGCCATTTATCGGGCACAAAAGTCGCAGTACATTGCTAGGTGGTATAAGAAGAACGCTGCTGCCCATTCCTCATTACTGATTTATCCTTAGTCGCCTTGTACGACACCCACGGGAGAGATTTGGGGTGGTGACAATTGTATTCTACTCTGCCGTCACCACACGGCACGCATCTGCATTTTTCATAAAACATTAATTAAAATATTGGATGCTACATTTGACTACACCTTTTCAAAAGTGTTCGCGCCATCAACGCTGCACGGTTCGGCCGTTGTCGGATGGGTTCGGGCGCGCTCGGGGACTATCAACGGCGAAACAAAATCAACGGCACTTGTCAAGATCTGTGTGCACGCATAACATCAATTCTAATTTCTCTTATTGTAAACTTACCTTTAAAGTAAAACTTATTACTTTTCTACAAGTCTTTTATTGGTGTCGCTGTAATCATCAATATTGCCGCGACATAGTGGCGACCGTGAAACATTAATCTGTAATTTGGAGAAGAAGACGGACGAAAGTCAATGTGGAAAACTGACTACTTTGCTGCCAGGCACTTTGGATTTTGGATTCTACGCATCAAAAGTCTAGCCAGGGAAGTACCCAATCCTAGTTTTCTCTTTTACCTATTCCACTCTTCTTTTGTCGTATGATAGTGGTGATTTTTCGAACGCCTAGGTATCTAGCTTAATCGCGTACCAGTTCGAACTAATAAAATCTAACCGTCATATTTTAGTTATTTTCGATTTAATTCCCAACGTTCCCATTTTATTTACGAAATAAAGTGTTTTAAATTTAAATAAAAAGTAATCCTAACAGTATTTCTAAACTTTATTGTCAGCTGATAAGAAAGATCCCGTTATAAATTGCAAACAATATTTACATACCTACTGTCTTGTTTGCAAAACTATTTATCAAGCCGTTTATTATTCTTTCGCAATAGTAATAAATTTTGTTCGTAAAAGAAGTCATTATATTATATTAGTTCAAAGAAACTAATAAAATTAAATATTGGTTAAAGTACTATTATTAAATTTTTAAAAATTTTAATATCAAGTAGGTACTATACATAAGAAAATAAATAGGTACACGTAAATACAAAATAAAAACATCGGTACTTAAATTAGTTATTAAAACCTGTTCCAGTGTTTTTTGTGGTGCTTGCTGTCTCAGGTGTTGACGGGCTCGGCTGGACTCTGCTGTAGCGGCCGCATACATACCTAAGCGGTCCCTTGGGTGCTGCCGCCGGTGCGGTTGGCGTGTTCGACTACTGCAGCGTATCCAGAGACATCTGACGGTTGAACGGGCTTGCTACTGTAAGATCTGCACATTTTTATTTACTTAGCTCATTGCTTTAGTTAAAATGTCGGACACTGAAGCAGGTTCAAGTCGGACGATGAAACTTCCCTTAACGTTAGACATTCCACACACTCCTTTTACCAATGATAATAAAAGTCCCTGTGAGTCTGCATCTGTTAAAACTCTAATGAAACGCCGTAGTGGTATTAAAAGTCGATTAACAATTTTTATTAAATATATTACGCAATTTCAATTAATTACAAAGGCTACAAATTTAGATATTGCTGAATTATCGTTGAGATTAAACAAAATTCAAGAACTTATGTCGAAATATCATATTATTCAGTCAGAAATAGAGGAAAATTGTTCTAATTTTGAGGAACAAATTAATGAAAGAGAATGTACCTAGAAACAATTTTTTACCCAGATAGCAATAGCGCAGGAAATAATTTCTACTGCCAAAACGGGGGCACTTTCTGACAATGAATCGGTTCATGGTAATTCGAGTTGTCAAAATAACATGTCAGACTCAGTAAAATTGCCGATTATTAGTTTACCTTCATTCGACGGTAATTATTGTAGGTGGCTTGAGTTTAGGGACATTTTTGATTCTCTCATACACCAAAGTCACAGTATATCGCCTATAAACAAATATCAATATTTAAGAAGTTCATTGGTGGGCAATGCTAGCGTTGTAATTAAATCAATTGATTTCAGTGCGCGGAATTACGAGCTTGCGTGGAACACTCTGTGTGAAAGATATGATAATAAGAACATTCTTATAAACAATCATTTGCAATCTTTAACTAGTATTCACCCCATTCAAAAGGAGTCGTACAAATCTTTGAGATTTTTATGCGATCATATAAAAAAGAATATGAGTTCCCTCACTTCACTAGGTCTACCAACCGAGGGGTGGGACGCTTTGGTAATATTTTTAGCGGCAGCTAAGTTGGATTCCCGGACTAGTGGCAAATGGGAAGAGTATAAAGGCCGTTTTACCGACTTACCTTCTTTACAAGATTTTTATAAGTTTTTAAGTGATCGTGCAACTATTTTGGAAACTACACATTTTAGCCGTTCACATTATACTTCCGATTATAAACCTAATAGTAAGGAAAGTAGGGATGCTCCAAAGTCATTAGCCAGGTCTTTTGTTGCCTCTGCTAATACTGATGGCCAAAGGTCGTGTCTTATTTGCGACCAAAGCCATTTCGTGCACGAGTGTATGAAATTTAAGGACATGCCTCTTGAAATAAGGCTGTCGAAAGTTTCCGCGTTTAATTTGTGTTCAAATTGTCTTCGAAAGGGACACACTACTCCTCAGTGCACACTGAAAGGTTCTTGTCGTATTTGTAAAATGAAACACAATACACTACTACATAAGAAAACCAATTCAGAGTCTAATAATTCGAATAATAATAACACTGTTACTGCTAACGTATCTACTGCGTCTGCTGTATTATCTGTGGCCACACCAGGGCAAGTTTTATTGTGCACTGCTTTGGTAAATGTTCTCGATAGTAACAATACTATACACGAGGCCCGGACGCTGCTGGATACAGGTAGTCAGTCTTCGTTTATTACACAAGGTTTAAGAAAGAAATTAGGACTTCCAAATGACAAAATTATTCCATTTAATATTTCTGGTATTAACAACGTTGTTAGTAAAGTTACAGAACGCTGTTGTATAAAAATAAAATCTCGTATAAATTCATTTATGTTTAAAGCTACATGTTTAGTTATACCACAGATTACAGCATATTTACCCAATACTGAAGTTAATGTGCAATCTCTTGGTCTCCCTGATGGTATTGTTCTTGCAGACCCTAACTTTTTCAGCCCTTCAGAAGTTGATCTATTATTGGGTGCTGACTTGTTCTTTGAAATAATAGCATCTAAACAAATTAAATTAGGGCCTAATAAACCTATTTTACAAGAAAGTAAATTTGGCTGGTTAGTTTCGGGTCCTACGGGTAGTACATATGAAAATAAAAATAATAAAGTTTATTGTAACTTTTCAAAAAATGATTCATATGACTCACTTCAAGAGTCACTACAAAAATTTTGGCAAATAGATGATTTTCCCTTGGATTGTAATGATACATCTCAATCTTTAGAAGAGCAATTTTGCGAGTCTCATTTTTTAGAGAATACTCGCCGTTTGTCTGATGGCAGGTTTTCTGTTGCTATTCCTTTTAAAGAAGAGCCTGAAAAGGCCTTAGGTCATTCTTATGGTTTAGCAATAAAACGGCTCACTAATATAGAAAAAAGGTTACATAAAAATGTCAAGCTGGGATCTCACTATAGAGCCTTTTTGAGAGAGTATGAAGACTTAGGCCATCTATCAGAAATACAACGACCTAGGTTTGGATGCTATCTTCCGCATCACGCCGTTGTACGTGAGGATAAGGATACTACCAAATTGCGGGTAGTATTCGACGCATCGGCCAAAACAAGCAACGGGAAGTCACTTAATGACATACAATATGTTGGTGGTGTAGTTCAAAGTGATCTTATAGCTATTCTAATTCGCTTTAGGATTCATAGATATGTACTGACCGCGGATATCGAGAAAATGTACCGACAAATAGCGATTGATGAATCACAACGTCACCTTCAACTCGTGTTGTGGAGGGAACAGCTTGATCAACCTGTCAAGATCCTTCAACTAAACACTGTGACATACGGTATAGCGTCTGCGCCTTTTCTCAGTACTAGATGCCTTCTTCAACTGGCACTTGAATGTCCAGATGAAACAATTGCTAGGGTTATCAAAAATGATTTTTATATAGACGATCTAAACACAGGTTCAGCGAGTGAGTCTGAATTAAAGCAAACTTATTTAGGTGTTACTAAAGTTTTAGATTCTGCCTGTTTATCTCTAAGAAAATTTCGTTCCAATTGTCCTCAACTTATACAGGACACTATGTTGTCTTCAAATTCTCTTGATTTAAATAGCGAAGCTAGTGTGTTGGGTTTGAGGTGGTTTCCAATAGCTGATGTTCTGCGTTTCCCTAGTAATATTGTAGCTACTACAGAGCCTCCCAGAACAACAAAAAGGTCTATAATTTCGACAACTTTTAAACTATTTGACCCACTGGGTTTAGTTTCTTGCTGTACAATAAAAGCAAAGATCCTGCTTCAAAATTTATGGAGTGCTAAGCTTCAATGGGACGACCCAATACCAGATTGCCTTATGAAAAGGTGGCTTAATTTTATAAATAATTTACCACATTTATCTGACATTCGATTACCCAGATATGTTTTATGCGATATTCCACTAACCAATTCTATTGAATTGCATTGTTATGTAGATGCTTCTCAGGAAGCCTACGGTTCTTGTATTTATATATTGTCTAGGGACGCACAAAATAAGGCTGCAGTTAATATATTATGTGCCAAAGCTAGAGTAGCACCAATCAAACGTCTAACCATCCCGCGATTGGAGCTGACTGCTGCTCTCTTAGGGGCTCGGTTGTGTACAAAGGTTATGCAATCTATTCCTAATAAAATTATAAAAAAATTCATTTGGACTGACTCCACAGTTGTGCTTGGTTGGCTAAAAACAAAAAAGAAACTGCAAACCTTTGTGCGCAATCGAGTCAACACTATTAATGAGTTATCGAAGGATTTCGAGTGGAAGCATACTCCTACAGATCAAAATCCGGCAGACCTCGCTTCAAGAGGCATTGATCCTCAACATCTCTCCTCATGCTGTCTATGGTGGGAGGGACCTTCTTATTTAAAGAAAAATTCTTTTGAGTGGCCTATACAACCACATATCTATTCAGAGAATTTACCTGAGTTAAAAACACATCTATCAATAGACTTGCCAAGTATTGAATCAAAATTCATCACATTTGAAAATTATTCTAGTTACCTAAAGTTAAAAAGAATTTATGCCTACGTTCTGCGATTTATAAATAATATTAAATTAATTAAACCTATTTTATCTGGCCCGTTGCAGTCTGAAGAGTTAAAAAACTCACAAACAATTTTAGTCAAGTTCAGTCAATTAGAATCATTTGCTAAAGACCTTGCATTCCTAAAATCTGGCAAACCTTTACATTGCAAATCAAAACTTCTATCTCTCACTCCGTTTCTCGATTCTGATGGCATCATTAGAGTTGGAGGCAGAATAGAGAATTCTAATTATTCTTTTAATAAAAAACACCCTATACTATTGGACTCCAAGCATGATCTTACTAAATTAATAATGCGATTTGAGCATATTCGCTTATTTCATGGCGGCCCGCAACTGTTGCTATCGACAATTAGACATGAGTTTTGGCCAATAGGTGGTAGGAATTTGGCACGTAAGGTAGTTCGACAATGCGTTACATGCATTCGCATGCGTGGGCAGGTCATGCAACCCATCATGGGCAATCTACCTGAAGTAAGATTATGTGAAACGTTTCCCTTTTATTCTTCTGGAATGGACTTTGCGGGTCCGTTTATGATTTCAACGAAAAAAGGGCGCGGTAATAAGTTCATGAAGGCCTATTTGTGTGTGTTTGTCTGTTTAACTACCAAAGCGATCCACCTCGAAGTAGTTAGCGATCTGACGACTGAAGCCTTTATATTGTGTTTGCGCAGATTCGTTTCTCGCCGTGGTAAGCCCTACGCAGTATACTGTGACAATGGCAAAAACTTCGTAGGTGCAAGCAATGAGCTAGGTAGGTTAATACGATCTAGTTGTCAGTCTGTGTCTGATTACGCTGCTAATCAACACATTAAGTTTATGTTTATTCCGGCCTATTCACCAAATTTTGGGGGAATATGGGAAGCGGGAGTTAAATCGGCCAAGTTTCACTTAAAGCGCGTAGCAGGAAATGCGTCTCTTACGTTCGATGAGTTAACCACTCTCTTTACACAAGTAGAAGCGATCCTAAACTCCCGACCCTTATCTCCTCTTTCGTCAGACCCTACAGACACCAATCCTTTGACCCCTGGGCACTTTCTGATTGGCCGGCCTTTGACTTCGGTGCCTTCGGTGCCCATCGAGACAACGAGACCTAGTAGATACCAGCGCATTGAGAAACTTCGACAGCATTTCTGGGAACGCTGGCTGTTCGGAACAATTAGCATAGATGATACTGCTGGTGCCATCTCTCTGAAGCGTACGTAAACAACGCCGCCCCAAGTGAACGTAATTGGTCTAATTTAAATCTAACGTGCCCCCCTCTATGTTACCTATTCTAATAATGTAGTACCCGTTTAAAAAATTATACGCTCTCACGCACCTTCTTCGCAAGTGTTCGCATTTTATTTCCACAAATTCGCAATTCCTTAAAATCTAATAAATCCAACCACGTCTACGAGTTAAAAATACAGTAGCAGTATCGCAGTCCGCTACATTTGGACCTTCGGAGCCGAATTATTCAAGAATTCAGCACAATTAGAAGTACGCATTCTTCACCCCGTGGCCTGGACTTCACCAAGGAATACTGTGGATAAAGGACAGCTGGAGGCTAAGCGCATCAAGGAAACGGAGCTGGACTGGCATTCCATCGATCATCATTCGCAATCTGGTGGGACCAACCATCCTTTACTTTCTATCACCTCTATCTGCCTATGTGTGATACCGTGTTTTAAACTCATTTCAGTGGTACTACGCGTAGTGGAGTCAATATTCGCTCAATTGTAAGGCTTGTGACGTCGCTATCACTGCTGTCGAGTCAATTGTTAACCGTAAGTACTCCTTCTTTCACATACCACCGAAATGTCTGTTGAGAAGCCAAAATCTCGTGATAGGTCTCCTAATATGTTGTGTGTAGATGATACGTTAATTCGTGATCTTGTTAAAAAGCGAGGCATAATAAAAAGCAGGCTCACTAAATTTACGAATTATTTACAATCATTAGAATCTATCAAAAATAATTTTACATCCCAAGTTCGAATTGATTTAAAATTGCGCATTAAAGGAACTACTAGCTTATTTTCTGAGTTTCACGATATTCAAACAAAAATCGAAGAAACTGTGTCCGATATCGATTTAGCAGATCAGCTGGATCAAAGGGAATCGTTCGAAAACTCTTATTATTCTACCCTCGCTCAAGCGGAGTCGATGTTGAGTCATGGAGAGGTCACCGATTGCCCTACTACGTCTTCTAATGCCCTTAGGTGTGTTAAATTGCCTACCATCGTTATGCCTACTTTTGACGGGTCGTATGAGCACTGGTTACAGTTTCGAGACACGTTTATATCACTTGTACACAATTCGAATGAGATTAGTAATATTCAGAAATTTCATTACCTTAAGTCGGCCCTTAAGGGCCATGCAGCGTTAGTAATAGATTCCATTGAGTTTTCTTCTGATAACTATAGCGTTGCATGGGGTTTATTGCTAAATAGATTCAATAATAGCCGACTTTTGGTTCACAATCACATAAAGGCCTTGTTCACTATTAATTCACTTCACAAAGAATCACCATCTCTCATTAGAACACTAATTGACACTATTTTGAAAAACCTTCGCGCATTGAAAATCCTCGGTGAGCCCACAGACTCCTGGGATACATTGATTAATTATATAATTGTGTCTAAGTTAGATAAGAACACTGAACGCGAATGGGAAACATACAAGTGTTCTTTATTTCTTAATGACGATACCAATAACCGTTCTATAAAGGTTGACGATTTGCTAAAATTCTTAAAAGGTAGGGCGGATATGTTGGAGGCATTACAGGTATCACGTAATACGCATCAGAATATTTCTACAGACAATAAAAAATCAAATACGAATTCAAAACCTCAATATCCATCGCACTGTAATGTTTCTAGCACCTCAAACAATAGCAAGCCACTTGATCGTCCGTCTCGCTTTAAGGCATGTTTAAAGTGTAACGCAAATCATCCTCTTTATTCATGTAAGAAGTTTATAGAATGCGATTTGAATAGTAAATACAAATTAGTACGCGAGCACAAACTATGTGAGAATTGTTTACGATCGGGACACACATTAGAAAACTGTAGGTTTGGGCCGTGCAGAAAATGTAACAAAAAACATAATTCGCTACTCCACAATGATAGCACTGATAGTTTGTTTACATTGAATTCTGTTGTATCGACTGACGGACCGAGTGAGCATACGCACAGGCCGGGCGCCCCGCTCACCCCCTCCGCGGGCACCTCACCTGACGCGGACCAGCTCCCGATCCAAGTAAATAAGGCACACATGCAAACTAAAACGTTAAGTTTTAATAATAAGTACACAATTTTACTATCTACAGCTATAGTTGAAGTTATAGATATTAACGGGATCTATCACAAAGCGCGCGCGCTGCTCGACAGTGGCAGCCAGCGGTGTTTTATAACAAAATCATTTTGCAAATTAATAAACGCGCCATTAATACAGTCCACTAACGAAATTCGAGGCATAGGTAATTCTGTTATGCAATGTTCGCAGATATGCAACATAGAAATTAAATCCTGTGTTGATAATACATTTACCACGCAAATTAATTGTTTTGTATTGTCCCAAATAACTTCTACGATGCCAACCGTTTGTCAATTAAGCTTGCAGACCTGTATTCCGGATAACATACAGTTGGCAGACCCTAAATTTTATAATTCGGATAATATAGATATTTTGATAGGCGCTGACAGGTTTTGGGACCTTCTAGGCGAAGGCAAAATAAGAGTGCCTTGTGGCCCATACCTGTTTAACACAAAATTAGGATGGATTATTTCAGGTCCATTTTATAATCATAATCAATTTAATATTAAGTCTATACAATGCAATTTTTCTAATGATAATTCCTTAGATTCTCAATTGAAATTATTTTGGGAAGTCGAGGATTTGCCTAAGGTGGATAACACATGGAGTAAGGACGAACGCGAGTGTGAGGAACACTTCATTCACAACACACTTCGCATGTGTGATGGCAGGTTTAAGGTCCGTATTCCACTGAAGTTGTCACCTGACCTTTTGGGTGATTCATATGTTCAAGCTGAACGTCGCCTAATGGCTTTAGAAAGGCGTCTTCAGCGTTCCCCTGAATATAAATCTTTATATGTAGATTTCATGCGCGAATATGAACAACTTGAACATATGACTCGGGTAACTTCATTTAATACACCGTGTTATTTTTTACCGCACCATGGCGCGTTCAGAGAACACAGCACCACAACAAAGCTGCGTGTAGTGTTCGATGCGAGCGCAGTAACTAGTTCGGGTAAATCATTTAATGACCTACAATTAATAGGCCCAGCTTTGCAAGGCGACCTCATGTCCATTCTTCTCCGTTTTAGACAGCATCAATATGTCGCATGCGCAGACGTCGAGAAAATGTTTAGGAACTGTCTGGTAGCCGAGGATCAACGTAATCTTCAGATGATTCTGTGGCGAGAAGACCCATCGCAGCCCATAGGTATTTATAAATTAAACACCGTAACGTATGGCACTGCTTCTGCGCCCTTCCTTAGTGTTAGGTGTTTAAAGCAACTAGGGATTTAATCATTTGACCCCGACGTCCAGCGCGTGATAAAAGAAGATTTTTATGTCGATGACCAAATTACGGGTCTGGATAATAAAACAAAATTATTAGATTTATGCGCCAAAATAAAACATGCTTTGCAATTAGGATGTTTTCCACTTCGTAAGTGGATTTATAACTTTCAATGCGATGACAATACTGTTTTCACCGAGCATTGTAAGCCGTTGTCATTAAATGATAATTTTAGTACTAAGACACTAGGTTTAGGGTGGAATAATCTTAGCGATATATTTTATTTTAATACACAAATACAATATAATAAAAATAAAATTACAAAACGTAGCATTTTATCTAATATTTCACAAATTTTCGATCCCTTAGGTTTACTTAGTCCCTCTATAATTATAATTAAGGTATTATTACAGCAGCTATGGTTATTGAAAATCGGGTGGGACGACGAGGTTCCAGCGAGTGTTGCGCGGTCATGGAACCGGTTTGTTATTTCTCTGCGCGCGCTTCAGTCGCTACGAATACCGCGCCACGCTATAGCTACCAATCGTAGTGATATAGAACTACATGTTTTTAGCGACGCGTCACAGACGGCCTACGGCGCGTGCGTTTACATTCGTACTATCGGCTTGGTTAATACCTGTACAGTTCGCTTGCTATTTTCTAAAGCTAAGGTTGCTCCATAAAAACCTATGACCATACCGCGACTGGAGTTATGCGGTGCTCTAATTGCGGCTAAGTTATATGACAAGGTTCATAATTCATTACACATAAATTTCAGTAGGGTTGTATTTTGGACTGATTCAACGATTGTGTTAGGGTGGTTACGCATGGCACCAAATAAATTAAAAACATTTGTCCAAAATAGGGTTGTCGAGATCCACGAGTTAACGCAGGGGCCACCTTGGTACCATGTTTGTGGCAAGGACAATCCCGCGGATCTCGCGTCACGCGGCGTAGGTTTGGAGGAATTGTCTACATATTCCTTATGGTGGGAAGGGCCGACTTTCCTACAGGACCCTATGTTGTCGTTACAAAATCAATCTGTCGACACATCACATTATCATGTCGATGAAGCCTTGCCTGAGGTTAAGTCGTCAATTAATTCCTTAGTAATAAATAACTCGCCTGACACATCGTTTTTTCCTTTCGAGCGCTTCTCACAATTTAACCGTATGAGACGCTCAGTTGCATTTTTACTACGGTTCATTTATAATATTCGTAATAAAATAGATAGACGCACGGGACCTTTGACTGTTGACGAATTGGAACAGTCACAAAACGCGTTAATTAAGTGGTCTCAAATTGAATCGTTTCCTACGGAGTACGAATTATTAGTTAAAATAAAAATATAAAAGGTAAAAATAGTTTAAAAAAATTAAATTTATTTATAAAATAATTCGAGTAGGTGGTCGTTTAGGGAATTCCGAGGAATTTCAATATAATAAAAGGCATCCGATTTTAATTACATGTAAGCACTATGCCGTATGGTGACGGCAGAGTAGAATACAATTATCACCATCCCAAATCTCTCCCGTGGGTGTCGTACAAGGCGACTAAGGATAAATCAGTGCTGAGGAATGGGCAGCAGCGTTCCTCTTATACTCGTACAACCTAGCAAATTACTGCGACTTTTGTGCCCGATAAATGGCAATAGGCTCGCCACCTATTACATGGGACTTGACATAATTGGCGAAACGCGGGTGCTGGTTTACCTCTGCCTACCCCTTCGGGGATATAGGCGTGATTTATGTATGTATGTATGTACTATTTTTCAGTGTTGTTGTTTCGCTACGAGCATTTACAACAACTTCATGCTGCTTCCCAACCCCTACTTTTTCACATTCGCGAGACATGGTGGCCTTTAGGGGGTAGAAACCTAGTTCGACGAATAATTAACGCGTGTGTTACTTGTACTCGCATTAAAGGCAAGACACTTACACCTATGATGGGTGACTTACCTAAGGAGCGAATAACTCCTGGTTTTCCTTTTATTAGATGCGGTGTCGATTACTGTGGACCAGTTCTCATACTGAATCGCAAGGGTAGGGGATCTAAGACGGTTACGGCATACATATGCCTGTTTATTTGTTTTGTCTCACGAGCTGTACATTTAGAGCTGGTTGGTGACCTTTCTAGTGAGTCGTATCTATTGGCTCTCAAAAGATTTATTTCGCGTCGTGGGAAGCCAATAGAAATCTACTCCGATAACGGACGCAATTTCGTAGGCTTGATGAACGAATTTGCTACATTTTTACGCACTTGTAGTTCTGAGATTTTGGACTTCGCTACTAATCAACAGATTAAATTTAAATTCATTCCACCTTATTCGCCTCATTTCGGTGGTCTGTGGGAGGCAGGAGTCAAATCCTGTAAGTACCATCTTCGCAGAGTAGTTGGAAACGCGCACCTTACCTTCGAGGAATTTACAACGGTACTCACACAAATAGAGGCAGTCCTTAATTCTCGTCCTCTGTCTCCTCTTTCTCCAGATCCTCAGGACCTATCCCCTTTAACTCCGGCACATTTCCTGGATGGTCGACCGCTGACTGCGCCTGCATGTGATGACCTGACAACTACGCCTGTTCACCGTCTGCAGCGTTGCCAGCGCCTCGAGCAAATTCGCCAACATTTTTGGGCCCGTTGGGCCAAGGAATATGTATCGGAGTTGCAGGTACGGACGAAGTGGGCCAGCAATAAAGAGCAGTTGAAAGAGAACTCACTCGTCATAATTAAAGATGACAACCTTCCGCCTTTGAAGTGGCATCTTGGACGAGTGGTAAAAACTATACCAGGCAGGGATGGTGTCTCCAGGGTTGCAGACATTCAGACAACATCTGGTGTAGTTCGACGTGCCTACGCGAAGATTTGTCTCCTCATACAGGATACGGCTGATGAATCCTGTTGAAAGCTCAGTGCTTCCAAGGCCGGGGGCATGTTCGGAACAATTAGCATAGATGATACTGCTGGTGCCATCTCTCTGAAGCGTACGTAAACAACGCCGCCCCAAGTGAACGTAATTGGTCTAATTTAAATCTAACGTGCCCCCCTCTATGTTACCTATTCTAATAATGTAGTACCCGTTTAAAAAATTATACGCTCTCACGCACCTTCTTCGCAAGTGTTCGCATTTTATTTCCACAAATTCGCAATTCCTTAAAATCTAATAAATCCAACCACGTCTACGAGTTAAAAATACAGTAGCAGTATCGCAGTCCGCTACACTGGCGCAATGAGTTTGTAGCTGAGCTCCAGTTGCGCACCAAATGGAAGAAGGACACTATGAATCCACAACTGGGGGACCTTGTTGTTTTGAAGGAGGACAACCTGATGCCGCTGGATTGGCGCATGGGCCGAATTACACGACTGTACCCAGGCCCTGACGAAATCGTTAGAGTTGTTGACGTTATGACTAACAAAGGATCCGTCAAACGAGCTGTCAACAAGATATGTCCTTTGCGGCTGAACGATGATGCTGCTACCAATGAAAACGACGATGAAGATGATACCACGCCACAGTTAGAAGTGAACTGTGACGACAATGTTTGAAAGGATGGAGCTTTCAACGCCCCGGAGGATGTTCGCGCCATCAACGCTGCACGGTTCGGCCGTTGTCGGATGGGTTCGGGCGCGCTCGGGGACTATCAACGGCGAAACAAAATCAACGGCACTTGTCAAGATCTGTGTGCACGCATAACATCAATTCTAATTTCTCTTATTGTAAACTTACCTTTAAAGTAAACATTATTACTTTTCTACAAGTCTTTTATTGGTGTCGCTGTAATCATCAATATTGCCGCGACAAAAGTTAACAGTATAATATCGAATTGGAATAGAATTAAGTAGAAATATTTAATTCCTATTACATAACTATATCATAGAAAAGTTTTATTAAACTTTATTCAATAAAGTTTGAGTTTGTTTGAATTCTTGGTTTAGAAATTTTGGTAAAGTATACATATTTTGGTTTATTACCTCTATGTAAGTTCTACAGTATTTTTTCAATTGGTGCATACGTTGTCGACATTTCATGATCTTTAGTCTGTTTTTAAGAAAAAACAATTTAATTATTCAAGAATATAGTTAATATTACCATTTTATCAATTTCTGTCGCCATAATAATAATGTTATTAACATTATTATTGTGATTCGACATTTGTGATAAGATAACCAGCCCCTCTGATGTTGGGGGTTCCAGGTGCAGCTCGATTTCATCTTCGGCCCATATCGCCACTTAGCATGAGGTGAGATGAAGGGCAAGAGCTTCCCTGTCTCGCATAAAAAACCTAACATAATTGGTGATTGAAGCATGTGGATGAGATATACCCAAAGAGGGTTGGTGACAGGCAGGCGGCCGGCTGTAAAACCTAAGCCAAAACCTCGAGCAGTATGGATAGGAATGCTGTCATCCCAATCACTCTCGCCATCCATCGATCTCGCTACATAGTCTTTCCGTCCTTTTCTTTACATTCATTCATCACAGTGTAATGGATAATGATGGATGATATGAATCAAAAGGGAGTTGATGGTTTGTTGGCGTCTGATATAAACGAAAGAGGAAACATACTGCGATAAACTGGGAATAGGGCAGGAAGAAGATGAAGTTCGTGTATGATGAGATCGTCGCTGGGAAATGTGCATATTTAAGTCGCACCTATTGGGATATAGGCAAGGTACCAGCGTTCAGTTCCATATACTATAGAAACTGTCACTTTTTACGATATCGTGACGTCGCACAGACACCATAGCTATTTTGGCGTTTTGGCAGAATTTTGAATTAACATGATTCAAAACTATGTTTTTTCTATACAAATCTGAAGTTTTCACAAAAATATAATTTGTTTTGGGTAAAGTAGACACGCAAAAAAACGTAGTTTTTCTCAAAAATAGTCATCATGCCCATTAGGGACATTCGATCTTCGGTGAAAATATTTATTCACCATGAATATTGTTGGCCATCTACTGGACTAAACTGGAAACCGATTATTAAATCCACATTCGGATTGTGTCTAGACCGAAAATAGCAGTCGCTAATTGGCCCACACGAGACCCACTATGTTGGTAACATAGGCTCTGTCCGTTAAGTTATCCGATTACAAATAATGTTGTGGGGAAAATACTTAATGAGAAATTGGTTGGATTTATCGGAGTAGAGAGGAATTGCCGGTTCTGGACCACCGGAAGTCCAGCCTAAGTAGAGCTCTGTTAGTATGGCAGTGTAGTGTATGTTTGGTTCATGTTATGTTGGTTTTGGTCGTTTAGACGGCGTTCAAAAATTTTGGACTGTTGTAAATTGAGCTGTGTGGAGTATGTTTTTGGTATGTGTCTGATGGTTCTTGGTGGTTGGTTAGGTTAGGTTAGCTTGGTGGTTGGTTGGGTACATCAATGTTGCTTGGGCGGATACTGAGGTTGCAATATCTGCGTGTGAATTTGATAAGAAGCGACTTGAGTACAACAATGTTGCTTGGGCGGATGCTGAGGTCGCAATATCTGCGTGTGAATTAGATAAGAAGCGACCTGAGTACAACAATTGCTCGGGCGGATACTGAGGTTGCAATATCTGCGTGTGATTTTGATAAGAAGCGACTAGAGTACAACAATGTTGATTGGGCGAATGCTGATGCTGAATTTATGTTCATTGTTTGACTTGATGTGTGGTGAGAAGGACTGTTTTATGAAGTTTGTGAAGCGTCTGTCCAAGAGAGAAGAAATGGAAATTAAATGTGATTGTTGTTTGGGTGATGATAAGGTTGGGCTTTCGTCACCAATGAAGAAGCCTAACGAGAAAACTCAGGATTTTGTATTTGGGGAGATAAAATTTCCCATCTTCAGTTTGAAAGTGACTCGATTGTCTACTTTTAAGGAGTGGCCGAAGTCTAGACGTCCAAGGCCGGAAGCACTAGCAGATGCTGGTTTTTTTTACGTTGGTGCGGGAGACAAGACCATGTGTTTCTGTTGTGGTGGTGGTTTGAAGGATTGGACAGAAAACGATGATCCATGGCAAGAACATATTCGATGCTTTAGTCGTTGTGCTTTTGTGAAAGGTAAATTGTGAAAAGCTATGAAATAAAATACGATAATATGATAAATGTCTTTTATTTTATGTTAAAATGACCCCAAGCCAGCGTGTTTACACCATCTATACAAATGTATCGCTTATCGTCTTTGCCGCAGATGACCTTCCTCCTTTTGGTTTGAGTGTATACAGTATGCTTATCGCTGTGGAATGTTTTCATGTTACCATATTTGACATAGTTGAGGTCGAGAGCATGGGAATAATGTTGAAAGTTTAATTTTCTAACAATCGCAGCTGAACTACCTTTGTTTTTCTTCACTGTGTAACCATCATTATCTAGAATGTAGCTGTACATTTTGGATCTTAGTCCAATAAACTCTTTGATAATACGACCGTTATTTTCATCTTTCATAAGACCAATGACTTTTTTGTTGCATAAAGGTAGATTGTATATGTTGTTTTGGGGAAAATCAGAGGTGTCAAATCTAGACTTTACATCCGGTTTGATGTCTTCATAAAAGTTATCAGTTTTAATTTCATAGATGAAGGAATCTGTGTCGGTGTACAGTAATTGTATATTTTGTTTATATTTAGGTTTAATGTATGAGTAGTGAAAGTTGTACATGACATATTTGGCAAGTTCTAGGACAGTAAAACCAACATAGACGGGTTTGTTGAAAGTTATTTTTGTTTTATTCATTTGTACTGCCGTGAAGTGTTCGGTGAAGATTTTACAGCTGTGAAAATTGGGTTGAGATATGAACCTCTCGGCACCGTAATGTGGTTTGGTTGATGTTTTTGTATCGCCCCAGGCGGTGCAAAGTTTCACATCAATTCTTTTAGCTACATTTTCTATTGTTTTACCAAAAATGGAGTTGTTCATGAGTTTAAAGAAGTCTTTTTCGAATGAGTTTGTTGCCAAGGTCCTTTTATTGGTGTTTAAATCGATGTAAGACTTGAGCCATGGAGATTGGTGGAAAGATAAAATTCTATGGATCTTTTTACAAATTAATCCGTTCTGGATGCACTGTTGTAAGTTCATATAGTGAATGATGTAGTTTGTTTTATTGTCTAAAGAGAGTAAAAGTTTTTTAATTTTACTATTGGGTGGTGCTTTCGTTTCAGCACAAAAAGGGTAATCGTTGTGTGATATATGTAGGGAAGGTGGATAGTCTAAGTCCACTTCCAAAATATAGCCAATATTGGAATCACATTTTTGGGTAAGTATATCGAAAGCAGCAATTTCATCCTCAGTCATCCATTTAAAATTGGCGTGGGGTAAGTATTGACTCATAGCATAGCCATATAAGTTATTAACATCCAGATAAATAATGGATTTACTCTCTTCAGTGGGGTTGAATGAGGTCATGAATTTGTTATTGGCCTTGGCGTATCTTTTGGAAACTTGACTGATCCCCCCTCGAATGCCGGCTTGTAAGAATTGAATCATTTCATAATCAGTGAGAAGTTCGAGATTAATTTTAGTCTCTCTCAACATAGCATCCCACGAGAGTCCGGGTGCTGTGAGGTACCTGCAGGGGTCTAGTTTGTATGCAGCAGTGCAAATGTCACGAAAGTTTTCAAAAACTTCAGCTAGCAATAGGACATCGGTTTTGAGATATAAGTCGCAATACTCGCCCAATGTGTTCAATTTGAATGTTTGCCATACCGTTTGCGCATGAGCATAATCACTGTTGGAAATGGATGTTTGTGTTAATTCGCTATAAAATGATTGTTTACTAGGCAATGATTTTTCTTCAAGCCTGCTCCATGAATCGATGTATTCGTAGGGGAAAACCCCTTTACGTGTCAAAAGATGCATTTGTTGATGATTCGGAAAGTATTTGGGTAGTATTTGAAACTGCTCTACACACAGATTTTTTACCAGTTTATCTAAACTTGTAGCCATAAATTTGAATGAATCTACGAACCGCATAGTTATGTCACTGTCTCGCACATGTATTTTTTTACTGAATGATGTATATTTTTCCTTGTGTTGCGCTATGCATTTGATTGTATCACCTGCCCGAGTGGATAGTTCTTTAATAAATAAATGACTATCGTAACCGCTTAAATTATGAAATAGTATTGGAACATAGTTGGGTTTTGTGTATTTAAGGTTACATTGATTATGAGCAAATCCTCTGATTTTCCCCGTAAGATGACAATGATCAATTACCTTGTCCTCGGGTGATAACAACGGTTGTTCACATATATGGCAATTGGTTGTATTCATATTATTTTTCATAAATTCACATTCATTTTCGGGTGACACTTTTTTTGAATAAATTTCTGCAATATCACTAACGTCCGAGTAAATATTATCTACAAACTTTTGTACGCAATCCTTGCCTCGATATGTGACAAATTTTGATAATGAAGTGTCATAATTGCAATGTACGTAGTATCCAAAACTGCAAGGAACGTGTTTATGGGTGTAATATGTACTTTTAATTTCACTTGCACTTGTAACAGGCTCCAAAATTGATTCAAAATCTGCATATATAACGAAAGGTACATGTAATTGGTGGCTGATGTTCTTAAAATATAATGTTTTATCCTGATTGGTGGGTAGGGCAATAGACGTTTTTTGACACCCCAATCTCCGGTGAAGTTGAAGTTTACTCTCGCTGTTGAAATATTGTAGGCATCCATTACAGAAATTAATTTGATGTTCGTTTCGTGTAAGTTGGGAGCAAATCAAGCGTGATAAGTTTTTAATCCAACAATAGTGTCCTTTGATGATCTTGTTTTGAACACCTTCAAAGTACAAGAGGTTTACAGTACGATCATTCGTTTTTGATGTAATATACAAAGGAACAATATGGTAGCTTTCTTTTTTTTTTCTCTTTTCAATGCCATACACATTCACATTGATTTGATTGAGCATTTCAAAGTGTTTAATTCCTTTAATGGTGACTGGTAGCTCAATACCTTGAGTTTTGAAGAGATCCTTGTATGATGGGTATGAAGATGTTCTATCTGAGTGAACGTCAACTGGATGAAGAGCGCTTGTTATTGCCCAAAATAGGCAAGCATCATCATTATTTTTCACGTTGACACAGGCATGTTTATTGCGTATCCAAAGTGGAAGTGGTAAATAAGTGCTTCCTCTTATCGGAACATACTTGTTGATGTTAAGTTCCAAAAATTCAATTTTTTCCAAAGCCCACCCGCTGTCCCTCTCTTGAAATTCCTCACTCTTACGCGATAGTATGGAACATGCATTATCGTAAAAAGCAGATAAATCAGATGACACCTGTAGGCTTACATTTTTCATATTAAAAGATTTCAGATCTCTAGTCACTTCTTCATCTCGTATGATAATACAAGTGCAGAAAAGTTCTAAGTTAACCTTGATGTTTGAGTTAGCTTCCAGTTCAAGCCCGAGTATCCGTTGTACCTTAGTCGCCACTTTGTTTAGATATATTTTTGGCTCCAAAATACTTGATGTTCCATTGATTCGATATGTAACTATTCTACACTTGTATGCTGAGTTTATAACATATGTGAAATAGTCTCCACCATCTTGTTTGCAAAGCAACTTATGCCGTTTCGTTCTTGAATGAGCAATTAACTGATTATTATGAACAAGAACATTACAAAAAGGACACTTGTACATGGTGTATGTTAACTACCAATGTATTTTATACTTGCGAATGATGAAACTTTATAACAAAGGCATGTTTTATATGTATTTGTAACCGCAAACCTAGGTGGTGGTGGTGGTAGTGGTTTAGGGGATAAGGAATGAGAAAAACAATGTATAAATATAAAGTATTTATTGTATGTTTTTTTTTATACTAAACATGAATAGAACAAGTATTCAGTTGCAAAACATTTGATTTCATGGTCTACAATGGACGACTTGTCATAAATACTTTCTAGAAGATTTGAGGCATCATACAATGTTTTTATTTGATTAAACTTCAATTTCTTCTTGAAGAAGTTTATCCGGTTTTCATAGCAGGCCTTGAGGTGAAGTAAATGTTGTAAACGAGTGTCTAGACAGTTGAGTATATGATACAGATGCCACCACTCTACATTGGAGATGCTCATTGATTGTACTCCCACGTGTACAACAATTAAACGTTCCATTTGATTTTCTTCGTTTTTGTCTATATAACTGATGTATATACATTGATGATGTTGTTTCGGTGAACCGGAAGCAATCAAACCATTGTTGAAAAAATCTGTGATTTGAAGGGCGTTCTCCATAAATGCAGTATTCCAATCTTGCTTTGTTAATATTAATCGGTCTGCGATATTAATGATTGCTTCCAAACCTCCACTGATTCCACCCAAAGTCGTCAAACAAGTTGACACAAATGGCATCGTTCGCAGTCCAGTATTATATACATTTTTGTACAGTTCCAACATCCAAGGGGGTATTGATGGTGTGTAGGATGCCGAACGCATTTGATTATACATCATATTACCACGGTTGTCCGCGATAGACTGAGCCGTTGAACAGAACAGCGGCGGTTCTCAAGTGAACTGTTGAAAACAGAACAGGGTGTTCCTGTTCAGATCGCAGTTGGACAGGATGTAGACCCTGTTTAATTCGATATTTTTCGAACTGATTTGGTTAGAATAGTATATTCAAAGATTGAATCGTTGATGATAAGGCAGTAGGCAGTTGTGCCGTTTGGAAGTGATTTTTTAAATTCCAGCTCCAATTTTATGTCAATGGCGCCACCAGCACCTGAACGAATAGTATCAGTTTGCCTTGAACAATCAATCACAACAAGTGGTGTTCTTGTTTTGAAATGAGCTGGATTTATCTGAATATTTGAGCTCTTTAAGTTGTAATACTGCCTCTTAAAGTCTGTGAATGCTTCATACAATATGGAATAAACTCCTTTTTCAAAGTCGTTGGCAAATGACTCATAGGGATAGTACTGGGAGTTAAGATACAAGCGTGCATTGTAAAAATTACTGTGATCAAAGATACTTTTATCTTTCGCCGCGTCATTATCACGTAAATGTTGAAATCCCAATATTACAAATCGAGGTTTTTCCAGCTGAGTGCTGGTCTTAACGGTCCATACATGTTTTTGTGAGGTTGGTAAAACGGGATACTCGTAAAGATCCCACGATCGGAATGCTATTGGAATGGATATATTACTTTCCACATATTTTAATAGACGTAGCTTTTCCTTATCGGATACTTTAACTATGGGCACACGCCACGCAATACGGGTTACCACAATTTCCATCTTTTTAGTGGTGTCTTTGACTAAAGCACAATTCAAATCTGAAGAACTGCGATTCAAAATCAGTTCATGTTTTGCATTCACAATCACCTTGTTATAATGCTCCGCGAAACCCAATAGGTGTCGCAGTGGAATGGTAAAACAGAACTCTCCATCGATCTCCTTAAAACCATTCGTGTTCCAACCGCTATTTTCCAAGGTCTTATTCTCTTCCTCACCGTAGGATAGGATTCCTTTCATTGTAGTGGTGACCGCCGCAATTTTGGTTGATTATATATGTCAATGTGGGCGGATACTGAGGTTGCAAATATCTGCGTGATTTTGATAAGAAGCGACTAGAGTACAACAATGTTGATTGGGCGAATGCTGATGCTGAATTTATGTTCATAAAACAGTCTTTCTCACCACACATCAAGTCAAACAAAACATTGTATGATGCCTCAAATCTTCTAGAAAGTATTTATGACAAGTCGTCCATTGTAGACC